>JADLZK010010791.1:0-483029 GCA_015847255.1 Hyparrhenia diplandra
GAGAGCCCACGGTGGTAGAGCTCGAGCGCGGTGGGGAGTCGCCGGACGTCAGGCTCCTATGCTCGCCAAGAGCAACTTTTTCTCTCATCCGTGAGTCATACGCCGGATTCCTGAGGTGGACGGTGGCAGGCCCATGCCCGGTCCTTGATTGGAGTCAACGCCGCCTTGTCGGCATAGGCTCGAATGGCGCCGCTTATACCAGCCGCATTCGTTTTGACCGTGGGAGCGCTTGGGAACAAGAGGGTATGGCGGAGTGAAACTGCCGCTTCCTCCCGGGCCAATGTGGCCCAACGGCTACGCTGGGCTTGTCGTGAAGTGGTTGACCAATCAGACACCGGTTTCCTGACAAGCTCTAGGTCGCCATTCGAAGCTCGAGCGCTGTGCGTGAAGAGCGCAGCTCGAGCGAACTTGAGAGAGGGCCCTTGGCCGAGCTCGTCTCACGCGAGGCCGAGAGAGCTCGAAAGGGCGGGAGAGCTGGTCCCCGACCACACGCCAGCGTGCTCGTGACGGGAGCGGGGAGCTCATTTGTCGACCGAAGCTCGACTCCGTGGGCCGTGATGGGGCGCCCGTTTAGTCACTTGTAGTGTGAGCTCGGCTTTCGTTAAGCCAAGTTGCGCTCGGGTCTTTTCGTTTTTGGATTGGGCCATATTCGGGATGTCCCGAATATCGATCCCCCCAAAAAGAGCCCCCGAGCCGCCCTGGGGAGAGAAGATCTCCTCCAGACGTTCTCATGTTGATCTCGTGATCGGGATGAGGAAGTCGACCTCGATTGGGGTTAGTTTTTCATGCGGCGGGTGTAGCCCCCGAGGCTCCGTGGGAACAGGAGGTTCTCGCGGAGGCTTTAAGATTTTTTAGATTTCGTTGTTTCGTTCCCTCCGTGGTCGCCCATAAAAGAGGGGGTGAGCTCGAGCTCGATCTTGCCCTGATGGCCGAGATCGAGTGCTCGGTGAGCTGCTGACGGGTAGCCTGGGCGAGGTCCGAGCTCGAGCTCGTTCGTTTGGTCTGCTGGCGGACCGACCTCGAATTCAAGGGTTCGACCTTTACGGTCCCCAAGCCCCCGTGTAGGGCTCGAGGGCGCGGCGCCTCCTCGTCGACGAGGATGACCTGAGGTCGTTCGTCACCCTTGGCGACCCAAGCGCGCGCGAGTGAAAGCCCCCAAGCTCTTTCGTGAGCTCGGGGCAGGAGCCGTCGGTGCTGCTTTCTCCCGGCGCCCCTCGCTTGTTATGTCTCTGGGCGGTCCTCAAGCTCTCGAGTTGAGCCGGCCTTCGAACCCTGAGACGAAGAGTTTTTATTCCGAGCTCCGTCTCTCGTTCTCGGAAATCCGACCGTTGAGGCCGAGCTCGTGCGTATTTACCTCGTGGTAAAAATAGCCGTTAGGGATGTATCCGTTGGAAATATTACCGTTGCCGTGCGGTTACCGCCGCTTTCACCGCGATCGCTCGTCATCTCACCAGGTGTCGCGCGCGTGTCCATCTCCTGGGAGTCGGTTCCGGCGGATGTGACGTAGGGTGGCCCACCCCTCGCGGATTCAACTTGACGCCTCCGCCATGCATTCCATATAAATAAGAGGGGATGGGAGGACGGACTAACCTTCTGCCTCTCGCCTTCCTTCGTAAAGAAGTAAAGAGCCATCGCCGCGTTTCTTAGATCCAAATCTCCATCCTTCCCCACGTTAATCCCCGCCGCTTCGCCGCCGGAAAGGCGGAGGATGGGTTCGTGGCGGCCGCCGGCGGTGACCGCGGCCTGCTGGAGAGGTGCACTCTCGGCGGCGGGCTCTCCACGTTGTCGGGGCGGGAGGAGTGGAGGATCACGCCACCGAGCACACCGCCCCCGAGCCGCCGGGAGGGCTACGTGGTGTCGTTCGCGGCGTTCACCACCATGCGGGCTCGGCGTCCCAGCGACGACTTCTTCCGCGGCTCGGCCGTCGTCATGGGGCATCGAGCTCCAAACACCTCACGCCGAGGTGCTTTGCTCTTCTCCATCTTCACAAGGCTGCGAGGTGCCTCGGCATCCCGCCGCTAGGAGCTCTTCCGCCCGGTTCATCTATGCGAAGATCCACTACACTTTGGCGGAGGGAGGGACTCCGCTCGATTGCCTCCGTGGCAATTCAGTTAAGACGCGGGGAGGATCCGGGACTCTTTCGGGGGCGGGGGGGAGTTTCCTACCGCCAACACCGGGTGGAGGGGGGAGTGGTTCTACCTCAGGAATGACCCCTCCATCCCTCGGCCTCGGTACACGGCCGCACATTCACGGAGGGCAGCGTACTCGGTGTGGCGTGAGCCCCGCACGCACATGTCGGGCGCGTCATGTGGGCGGTGGCAAAGTCAAGGCGCCGCGATGCGGGCTGTCGATCAGCCACATCGTCGAGACCGGGCTCGCCCGCGCCCGTGGTGTTGTTCAGCGTCGCACGCTCGGCTTCCGGGAGATGGCGCCGGGCCTCGCTCCTTTGCGGGAGCAGCGGCGGCTCCCGGCTCTGATTGACCAGTGGATCTGGTGGGTCCGCCATGTGATGAGATGCCGGACGAAGCAAGAAGCGCCCTTAGCTCTCCCTCGAAAGCGACGCCGGAGCTCGTAAGTGCATGCTTCCTCTTTTTCGGTCGTCGTTGGTTGGTTCGTGCTCGTTCTGACCCTCGGTCTTGTAGGTCGGCGTGGTGGATCTTACTCCTTCCCGCCCTCCGCTCCCCGGCGAGAGACCGGCGGGTGCGACAGCCGGTGCACCCCAAGCTCCAGTCCTGAGCGAGGGGGCGGACTTGCCCGATGGTGACGAGGAGCACGCCGTCGATCGATGGGGCCCGGTGCTCGCAGCCGGAAGAGCCGCTCGCTGAGATCCCATCCGCGGCCAAGAGAAGGGGACATCGGCAGGTCCCGGACGTCGTCATCCTCGGCAACACCTTCGAGCGAGGCGGCCCGGCCCGCCCAACCTCAGCCCCGGCCGCCGATTGAGCTTGCGCCGCTGGGTCGAGGATGAGGACGAGAGAGGGGGAGGAGCTCGACTGTGGCCGAGACGAAGAAGAAGAAGAGGATGGCCGAGAGTAAGCTCGAGTCTTGCGTGGTTGCCATGTTTGTTGGTTACCGCGTGCCCCGACCCTTTTCCGTTCGGGTTGGCCAAGCCCTACCCCGAAGCGCCCGAGGACTGGGGCGAGGCGGACTCGGGCCATGTGAGCCCGGGCGGGCGGCGAAGCTCGGCGGCTGTGTATCTCTCCGTTCATGGGGCTAACGACTCACCGGTGTTCGCTGGTCGCCGGCCCGATGTCGGGAGACAGAGGATCCGGTCGGCCCCGAAGCTCGAGCAGCGCTGTCGCAAGAGACTTGTACAGTGAAGCGGCGCCGGCGATGATGAGCTCGATCCCCGAGCTCCGTGATCCGGCGTCGGGCGGAGGCGCCACGCCTCCCGAGGCGCGGGAGGCGGAGAGCTCGAAGGAGGATGGATGTCGAGGAGCGAAGCTTCGGGGACCCGCCAGGCCGACGTTCACCGCGCGAGCCATCGGGGGACCACCATCGAGCACGAGGTTATAGAGATCCTCGACGACGAGGACGTCGCCGGCAGAGGCGGCCGCGGACCGAACGAACGCGTCGCCGACGGGCAGAGGCGGCTCGCGCGGGCCCGAGGACGCGGTCGGGCGCGGAGGCGGCAGTGGGACCGAGGATGCGTCGGCGGCGGAGGCGGCTGCGCGGGACCGAGAGGACGCGTCGGGCGGCGGCGGCAGCGACCTCCGAGGCGCCCGGCGTTGAGGAGCCCGGTCACAGGCCGGAGGGCGATGTGGTGGGGACCGAGCTCGCGGTGATAGTGGGCGCGACGACGCCGCGCGGACGCCCGGCATTGTTGGTGACATCGTGTCGCCTGCCTGGCGCCACGCGGTGAGCGTCCCCGGAGGATGTGGAGGTCTTCCTTCCGCCGCCCCTGGCGTCGATCACGCCGTGGCAGTTCCTGGAGGGACCGGCGCCGCCGTTGGTGGGGAGTCGGCCTTGTCATCCGGGAATGTCGCACCGGAGTGCCGTCGGTTCTCGCAGGTTAGGGTCTTCGTCGTTTTTCTGTTTCTTTGGTGCCGCCGAGCTTCGAGCTCGTTCTCTTTGTGTGCTTAGTATTTTGTCTTTCTCGGGGCTGCAAGAAGCCACCAAGGGATACAACCGCGTGGCGGCGGCGTACCTGAAGGCCGACGACCTCATGGGGCGAATGATGTCGCTCTGGACGGAGGTAAGCGGAGGCCTTGGTCAGACGCACATCCACCATCAGTTCATGGAGGGGCGGACGAGGGACGTCGCCGACTACATCCCGTGACAATCGGCACGCATCGCGCCGCCCGGGAGGCCCGTGGAGAAAGTCGCCGCCGAGCTGCAGCAGCGCCCGAGCGGCAGAGGGAGATCGACCTCATGACCAAGCGGCAAAGGCGAGAAGATGGAGGCGGAGCTCAACTCGTTCCGCAAGGCGCTGGAGGACAAGGAGCTCGAGCGTTCGCGGTGAAGTTGCGGCGCGTAAGTGACGCCGAGCTCGAAGGTGAGCGGTCTTCTCTCCCCTGCTCGTTTCGCTTCTCGATGTTTGTAGCTGATCGACCTCGTCGGTGAGGTTTCTAGTTTACGATCATGAGGCCACCGAGCTATGGTGCCTCTACCGCTCTTCGGAGGCGGAGCGAGAGCGGCTTGACGCCGAGAATCAGTCGTTCTGGTATAACGAGCAGGAACTTTATGACGAACTGTGGAGTAAGCGAGCGATCTTCTGCTTTTCGTTTTCCATCTATCCTGTGACTCATGTTCTGATTCACTTCTTTACTCGCAGGCGCGAAGGAGAGCTCCCTGAAGCTGGGCCGGGACCTCGATGACAAGGAGAAAGCTCTTGCCTCTGCCGAGGCCACCCTGACGCACACGCAGCTCGAGCTGCGGAACAAGGAGGGCGACCTAAAGAAGAGGACGGACGATCTCGTGATCGCGGCCTCCGAGCTCCAGCGGAAGCGGACGGAGCTCGAGGACAAGCAAAAGGAGCTCGTCGAGTTCCGTGATCGCACGGTGAAGGCTGAGGAGAAGGCCAAGGACTCGAAGCGCGAGTTCGACGAGTACGCCTCCGAGGTGGAAGCGGTCTGCGACGTCCTCGGTGTCGAAGACATGGAGGATCCGGTCCGTCGGGTGTCGGCGATCCCGCATAAGGTGACGGAAGATGCCCGCCGAGCCGTCCATAAGGCGGTCAGCGTCATCTTCGCCCACTACCCTCGGTTCGACGTCGAGGTGGTGAAGACCGGATGGCCGATGTCGGCCACTGACGAGGAGCTGGATCGGAAGTCTGCCGCCGCCGAGGCCGCCACCACGGAGCTGGCCGTTGAGCTCTTCAAGCTCGCTGCCGAGGAGCTCGAAGTCTTTGAGCTCCCTGCTGGTGAAGGAGAGGCTGGTGTCGCTCCCGAGCTCGAGGAGCCCGTCGCCGAGGAGGTGGCCGCTCGAGATCCGCCTTCGCAGGGCGAGGAGTCCGTCGCTGAGGAGATGGCGTCTCAGGACCCCCCTGTGCAGAATTAGACGTAGGAGCTCGAGGCCAGGCCTCTTTTGTTAGGAGCTCTAAGTCCTCGAAGTCAAGGCATAATGTAACTATAACAATGATAGCTCGTGTTAAGTAGCCAAGAGTTGCACTTCTTTCTTTATCGCATTTTGTTTTTACTCTGTCTAAGTTCGAGCTCATGTTTCGAGAAACAAGCGGCGGGCCATTCCTCGCTGGCCGCGGAGGCGCGAGAGGTCGTTAGGCAGTCGCGCCATGCCCTGCGATTGCGATCTCGAGACTTAGACATTTCGAAAACGTCGTGTGAGTTCGGAGGAGAAGTGAACGCGAGGTCGAGGTTTGTCTGAGTTCGAGATCCGAGCTCGCAATCAAGTAGCGTGATCTGTGCGAGCTCGGTGTCGAGCTCTGGAGCTCGAGGTGGAAGTTTGCGAAAAAACGGTGTGTTTAAAGCGTGGGGTGTGCGCCCCATTCCGTGTAGCCCCCGAGCAAGGGAGGGCCTCGCTGGAAGCGATGGGCGGCCGTTGCTCAGTCGGACTAAGAGGAAAAAGAGTTCGAGATGCTTGCACAGATTGTCGCATCGAAGTGGTGCTTTTATTGAACTTTGCAGCTACAATATCTCGAAGTACATTCAGGGGTAAAAGCGACGTAGCTGTTCGATGTTCCACGCGTTGGCGAGGACGCGACCCCGGTCGTCCTTGAGCTTGTAAGTGCCCGGTCGCAGCACTTGGTCGATGGTGAAGGGTCCTTCCCATGGTGCTGCGAGCTTGTGGCGGTCCTTCGCGACTCTGAACTCGGCGTAAGACGTGGTCGCCGACGTTGAACGCCCGGCCCCTGACGTGATGGTCGTGGTAGCGCCGCATGGACTGGAGCTACTTGGCGAAGTGGAGGAGCGCAATGTCACGAGCCTCGTCGAGCTGATTGGCCGCGTCCTCGAGCGACGCTTGGTTGCCGTCCTCGTTGTAGGCCTGGACTCAAGGCGAGCCGTACTCGAGGTCGGTGGGAAGCACGGCCTCGGATCCGAAGACGAGGAAGAACGGAGTGCGTCCCGTGGCTCTGCTCGGTGTGGTGCGGAGACTCCATACGACAGAAGGGAGCTCGGCAAGCCATCGGCCGGCGAACTTCTCGAGTCGTTTGCAGATGCGTGACTTCACGCCCTGCAGAATCATACCATTAGCTCGTTCTACCTGCCCGTTGGTCCTTGGATGGCTGACTGCGGCTCGTCGCACCACTCGAGGAAGGCTTCTCCCATGAAGTTGGTGCCGTTGTCGGTGATGATGGAGTTCGGGACTCCGAAGCGGTGGATGATGCCGGTGAAGAACTTGACGGTCTCCTCAGCTCGGCACCGGGCGATGGGCATGACCTCGATCCACTTGGAGAACTTGTCAATGGCGACGAGCAGGTGCGTGTAGCCCCCGTGCGTCCTCTTGAGGGGTCCTACCATGTCTAGACCCCAGACCGCGAAGGGCCAGGTGAGCGGGATCGTCTGAAGTGACTGGGCGAGGAGGTGCGTCTGCTTGGCGAAGAACTGGCAGCCCTCGCACCGGCGCATGATCTGATTGGCATCCGTGACGGCGGTCGGCCAGTAAAAACCCTGCCGGAAGGCTTTTCCGACGAGAGCTCGTGGGGCCGCGTGGTGGCCGCATTCGCCGGCGTGGATCTCCTTGACGAGGTCTTCCCCTTGTTCGAACGTGATGCAGCGCTGGAGTACGCCGGAGGCGCCGCGCCGGTAGAGCTCTTCCCCGATGAGGACGAAAGACTTAGCCCTGCGGGCCAGTCGCCTCGATTCCTCTCGGCCTGGAGGAAGCTTGCCTTCTCTCATCCACCGTAGGAACGGGATTCGCCAGTCGGGTTTTGGAACTCTTGGAGCCGGGCTTGATCCAGCCGCCCCCGAAGCCAGCCCCCCGAGCCGGGCGGTACCTGAGCTCGTGGCTAGGAGGGGCCGCTACGGCCGGGCGAGCTCGAGCTCGTGGGGATTTCGATCTCCCTGGGGTCCGAGCTCGGGGCGCTGGCGGACGAGCTCGTACCAGCGCTGGTCGTCGTAGGCTCGTTTTTGAGCCGTATTGAAGGCTTGTGCTGCTCGTGCATGAAGACGCCTGGTGGGGCTGGTAGCCGGTTCGACGCGAGCTTGGCGAGGACGTCGGCGTCGTTGTTGAGGTTGCGATGGACGTGGTTGACCTCGAGCTCGTGGAAATGCTCCTCGAGCTCACGGACCCTTTGGTGGTATGCGATCATCTTCAGATTGACGCAGTCGGCCTCCTTCATGACCTGGTTCTTTACGAGCTCGGAGTCGCCCCGGACCTCGAGGTGCCGGATGCCGAGCTCGTAGGCTATGCGTAAGCCATTTACCAGAGCTTCGTACTCGGCGACGTTGTTAGAGGCCGGGAAGTGGAGACGGATTGAGTACTTCATGCGAACCTTGTTTGGCGAGATGAAGACTAGCCCGACTCCTGCGCCGTACTTCTTCATGGAGCCGTCGAAGTACATCACCCAGTACTCCACGTCGTCAGGTTTGGTCGACTGCTCGACCTCGGTCCACTCGGCGACGAAGTCGGACAAGGCCTGCGACTTTATGGACTCCCTGGGCGCGTATGTAATGTCGGACCCCATCAGCTCGACAGCCCATTTGGCCATGCGCCCGGCGACCTCGGGGCTGTGGATGACCTCGCCGAGGGGGTATTTGGAGACGACGGTGACGGGATGCGAGTCGAAATAATGTCGGAGCTTGCGCCGGGTGATCAGCAGCGCGTACGCGAGCTTCTCGAGCTGCGAGTACCGGGTCTTGGTATCGGAGAGGACCTCGCTGATGAAGTAGACCGGGCGTTGTACCTTGAGCACGTGCCCTTCCTCCTCTCTCTCGACGACGAGCACGGTGCTCACGACCTTCGAGGTTGCTGAGATGTAGAGGAGGATGGGCTCGTCAGGAGCCGGAGCCACGAGTACGGGTGGGTTGGCGAGGAGCTGTTTTAGAGAGTCGAGGGCTTGCTAGGCCTCATCGGTCCAGGTGAAGCGCTCGGACTTCTTCAACAACTTGTACAGCGGCAGGCTGCGCTCCTCGAGTCGAGCTATGAATCGACTGAGGGCGGCGAGACATCCCGTGAGCCGCTGCACGCCTTTGACGTTCCTGATCAGCCCTATGTTCGTGATGGCGGCGATTTTTTCGGGATTGGCTTCGATGCCGCGCTCGGATACGATGAAGCCGAGCAGTTTTCCTCGTGGGACTCTGAAGACGCATTTCTCGGGGTTGAGCTTGACTCCGAACTCGCGGAGCTTAGCAAAGACCTTTTCGAGGTCGGGGACGAGCTCTCTGGAATGTTTTGTCTTGACAACGATGCCATCGACGTATGCTTCGACGAGCTTTCCGAGAAGCTCTTTGAAGACCTTCTGCATGCACCTCTGGAAGGTGGCGCCAGCGTTTTTCAAACCGAAGGGCATCGTTACGTAACAGAATGCGCCAAATGGGGTGATGAAGGAGGTGGCGAGCTGGTCGAGCTCGTTCTTCGCGATCTGGTGGTAGCCGGAGTATGCGTCGAGAAAACAGAGTGTCTCGCACCCGGAGGTGGAGTCAACAATTTGGTCAATGCACGGCAAAGGAAATGGATCCTTTGGGCATGCCTTGTTGAGACCCGTGTAATCAACACACATTCTCCATTTCCCATTCTTCTTATTGACTAGTACAGGGTTGGCTATCCACTCGGGATGATACACCTCCTTGATAAACCTAGAGGCTAATAGCTTATCTATTTCCTCGGCGATTGCCTGGCGTCGGGCGTCATCGAAACGTCTGAGCCTCTGCTTCACCGGCCGAGAGCCGGGTTTGATGTTCAAGGAGTGCTCGACGACTTCCCTCGGTATGCCCGGCATATCCGAGGCCCTCCATGCGAACACGTCGAGGTTCGCACGGAGGAAGTCGACGAGCTCGCTTTCCTATTTCGGGGTGAGCTCGGCGCCCACGCAGAGGGTACGCCCGTCTTCGCCGACCTCGACCTCTTTGGCGTCCTTCTCGGGCTCGAACGTGCCGGTGACCTTCTCGAGCTCGTCGGACGAGCTCGTGCTCGCCACTCTCTTGAGCTCGGGGGAGTCCTCGGCGCTGGCCCAGGCCGCCATCTTGGGCAGCATCTGCTCGATCTCGACGGCGGCGTCAGCGTACTGGACAGCCGCGGTCTCGCAGCCAAACGCGCGCTCGAAGGTGGAGTCGACGGTGATGACCCCCTTCGGTCCAGGGGATCTTGAGCTTGAGGTAGGTGTAGTTGGGGACGGCCATGAACTTTGCGTAGCACGGCCGCCCCAAGAGCGCGTGGTAGGCGTTCCTGAACGGGAGCACCTCGAACATGAGTGTCTCCTTGCGGAAGTTGTCCGGGGTGCCGAACGTGACGGGGAGGTCAATCCGCCCGAGCGGGACCATCTGCTTCCCTGGCACCACCCCGTGGATCGGGTCCAGCGAGGGACGAAGTCGCGCCTTGGGGATGCCAAGGGCTTGGAGCGCGTGGATGTAGAGGAGGTTGAGGCCGCTGCCGCCGTCCATCAACACCTTGCCAAGATGCATGGTGCCGATGATGGGGTCGACGACGAGCGGGAACCTTCCCGGCTGCGGGATGTGACGAGGATGAACGGTCTTGTCGAAGGTGATCGCCGAGCTCGACCACTTGAGGTAGGCAGGCGCGGCCGGTTCGGTGAAGAGGACCTCGCGGCGAGTTAGCTTCGGCTGGCGCTTGGACTCGTATCCGGGCGCTCCGCCGAAGACGACGTTGACAGCGCCCTCCTCGATGTAGACGTCCTCGTCGCCGTCCCCGGGCACTCCTCTCGCCACGTCCTGGTCGACGTCCTTGTCGCCACCTCGCAGCGTGCCCATCACATGCTTCTTCATGAGGCGGCAGTCCTTCATCTTGTGCTTGACGGGACCCTCGTGGTGCGGGCACGGGCCCTCAAGCATTTTGTCGAAGTGCTCTTTGGGGGCGAAGGGCTTGCTTCCCTTGACGCCGGCCTTCCTTTTGTCCGCTACGGCCACGAGCTCGTCGTCGTCGTCGTCGTGACGGCGCTTGTTCTTCTTGTTGTTCTTCCTCTTCTTGCTCGTGCGGGAGCCGGCCCCTTCCGTGGCCTCCTCGTCGGCCTTGGCTTTGCCTCTGCCGGTGACGGCGGAGACGGCGTCCTCTCCCTCGGCGTGGTTGGTGGCGAGGTCAAGGAGCTCTTTCACGGCCCCGAGGCTTTGACGTCGAGCTCGCGGATCAGGCTCGCGTTGTCTTAGAAGGTGAACGCGGTGTTGATCTCGGCGTCGGAGGCCTCGGAGAGGTTGTTGCAGAGCTTGGAGAAGCGCCAATGTAGTCACGCCAGACTTCCCTCTTTCCGCAGCATCCGCGCAGGTCCCACATCGTGCTCGGCTGGTGTGTAGGTGCCCTGAGTTCTTGCCGACGAAGACGTCGCGCAGATCCTCCCAGTCGCAGATCGCCCCCTCCGGTAGGTGCTCGAGCCAAGACCGAGCTGAATCTGCAAGGTAGAGCGGGAGGTTGCGGATGATGAAATATTCGTTGTCAGCGCCGCCGGCTTGACAGCCGAGGCGGTAGTCTTCTAGCCACGTGGCGGGGTCGGTTTCCCCATTGTACTTCTGCACGGTCGGGCTCGGGAATCGAGAAGGAACGCGGGCGTCGTGGATGCGTGACCCGAACGCTCTTGGCCTCCTCGAGCTCGATCTCTCGGTTGTGGCGCCCTTGCTTTTAGCGGCGAGCTCCGGGGGCGTCGTGCGGCGTCGGCCTGCGGCTCGGTCCTCTGCCCAGGCATGCGTAGTGGCCACCTCGCCGCTTGTTGTACGAACGAGCGGGGCGGTCGTCAGCGGTGTTCGTTGCGGCGGTCGCCGCGGTGACGTCGCGATGGTGCTTGCGCGCCTCAGCGCGGGCATGCTTTCTCCACTCGGCTTCCGCCTTGCGCCGGCGGTGAGCGTGTCGCGTGCGTCAGCGGTTCGCGCCGACTTCAGCCGGCGCCGCGTGGACTTTGTGGGGCGGGGTGCGAGGAGGCCTCGTGCTCTTCCTGAAGTCGACGGTGCGGCCAGTCAGCTCGCCGCTGCTAGGTTGCCGCCTCCGCGAGGAGCTTTGGCTGCTCGTGAGCTCGTGACTTCCGGGTCCTGGGGACGAGCGGTACCGCAGGAGCATCGCCGCCGGCTGCGAGGTTCTGCGAGGCTCTCCCGAATACCGGGCGGAGTTCGCCGGCTCCTCGCCGCGGTTGATATGGTGGTGGGGTGTCGCGAGCTCGTGCTCACGCGTCTTTGTCTCCCCCTCGAGCTCGGGCGGAGGGCCTCAGCGTTCCCGAGCCGCCCCACGCTCGAGCTCGCCGAGCTCGTCCAGGCGGGCTTTGACGTGGTCAACCGGTGGCTCACGCCGCCGGGCGGAGTGTTGCGGGGTGTGATCGACAGTCGCTTGAGGGATGGATGACCACGCGCCATCGTGGGTCCGCACATGAAGCACCGACGAGACGGGTCGCTGATCCATGAGACTCATCTTGCCGAGGGCGAGCTTGAGCTCGTGGATGTCCCCCTCGCTGGGGCTCACGCCTCAGAGAGAGGGAGACCTGGCTGCCCGTCGGGATATATCCTGGCGTAGGCTGCCCCGAACTCGTCGACCGACAATGCGTCCTCTCCGGCGATCTGCAGGACGACGTTGGCGAGGGAGTAGGTCACGTCACGGAACAGAGCCTGAGTGGGTTCGAGCCCCAGGATGTTCGGGAGTAGGTCCTTGATGAGGACAAAGAAGCGATCCGCCGCCGCGCGGATGGGGCTTGCGGGCGCGGAAGTCGAATCCCAGCCCATGTTTGCCAACGCAGAGTCGGCGGCACCGCGAAGACGGCTGGGCACGTCCTCGCGTCGCATCAGCTGGGGGAAGACAGCTCCGGCGAGAGGCTGCTCCGGCCCGGTGCTGGTGAAGTCGAAAGCCCCGAAACGCATCGTGGGCGTTCCGGATGTCGGTGAAGCGGAGGAAGCCATTGGAGTGAAGAACGTCACACTAGCGCTGCCCCTACCTGGCGCGCCAACTGTCGTGGTCTAATACCACCATCACAGTAACCGTCTGGCTAGTGTGTGCAGCGATGGCCTAGCTCTAGAGATAATGACACAAGATTTATACTGGTTCGGGGCAAATCGGGCTCCCTAGTCCAGTTGGGATCACTATCCGAGCTCAAATGCTCACACCGGGGCGAGTACAAGCAAGGCGAGAGAGGGAGCGGGCTCCCAAGTCTCTGTGATTGAGGCAGGTGCCAATATCGAGTGGAGTGGTGAGTGAGTGAGGCTTGAGAATGCTGTGAGTCTGTTCGACCTACCTTCACTTGGCGGCAAGGATCCCCTTTTATAGTTGCAAGGGGGTACATGGGTGCCTCCGGAGTGAAGGACTAAGAGGAG
The DNA here is from genome assembly GCA_015847255.1 of Hyparrhenia diplandra. NCBI lineage: Eukaryota > Viridiplantae > Streptophyta > Magnoliopsida > Poales > Poaceae > Hyparrhenia > Hyparrhenia diplandra. The sequence continues at coordinate 12,855 of JADLZK010010791.1, forward strand.
GAGGGAGATATGAATGCGGGGGCGAAAGTGTAAAACATGACGCGAATTGCCGAGCTCGTCCGCAAACAGAGCTCGTCGTCAGCTCGGGTGCATGGGTGTAGTCGCTCTCGGCCGCCGCCGCACGCCAGGATTCCCGTGATTTGGACGGTGCCCGGTGTCGCCCCGGTCTCAATCGTAGTTGAACGCGCCCCGCCCCGTATGGGCGAAGTTCCATACTTTGATGAGATAAGCGTACGTCGGGCGTATCGGTCGGACATTGTGGAGGAGTGGTTGGGCGTTGGTATGGCGGTGGCGCATCCGTCACTTCCTCCCCCGCTACGCAGCCCTGGCGTGGGCAACGATGCTCGTCGAGGAGTGGTTGGCCAACTCCCCGCCCGTCGGTTTCCCTCGAAGACAGGCGGACGAGCTCTGGGTCATTTCCCACGCGCCCCGCGTGAGGGTCGTAGAGCTCGTCGTAGACGGAGCTCGAAGCCAGGCGGAAAGAGGTCCTCGGCCGAGCTCGTGCTTGCGGAGTTGGAGAGCCCACGGTGGTAGAGCTTTGGGCCGCGGGGAGTCGCCGGACGTCGTGGGCTCCATGCTCGCGCCAAGAGCAACTTCTTCTCATCCGTAGTCATACGTCGATTCCCGAGGTGGACGGTGGTCGCCATGCCCGGTCCTTGATTGGAGTCAGAACGCGTCTTGTCGGCATAGGCTCGAATGGCGTCGGGCTTGCGTCAGCCGTACCTGGTTTTGACCAGGGGAGCAGTTGGGAACAGCAGGGTATGGCAGAGTGAAACCATCGCTTCCTCCCTGTCAATGTGGCCCAACGTGGCTACAGCGCTTGTCAGGGGAGTGGTTGACCAATTCTGTACCCGCTGGTTTCCTCGGACGAGCTCTAGGTCGTCATCTGAGCTCGAGCGCGTGTGCGGCTGAAGAGCAGAGCTCGAGCGAGTCGGAGAGAGGGTCTTTGGCCGAGCTCCTCCTCACGCTGGGGGGAGAGCTCGGAGTGCTCGAGCGGGGCGAAGAGCGGGTCCCCGACCACGCGCGTGCTCGTACGGGAGCGGGGAGCTCGTTTGTCGACCGAGCTCGACTCCGTGGGCCGTGATGGGGCGGCCCGTTTAGTCACTTGTATTGTGAGCTCGGCTTTCAGTTAAGCCAAGTTGCGCCTAGTCTTTTCGTTTTGGATTGGGCCATATTCGGGATGTCCCGAATATCGATCCCCCACACTTCCTGAATATGAATTGTAGATCTTGAAAAGTTATGAAACTTTGTAGTTGACCACTTTTTGATTTGAATCCATTTAGGGCCTCAAATAGTCAATTTTCACTCGGATTTGTATAATATGTGGGGATCCGGAATGGAGTATAGACACATGTGAGTGTGTAGCGCGGTGGCGGGGACTCTCTGCGCGCGAGCGAGAGGTCTCGGGTTCGAATCCCGGCCACCACGTGGCCGCCGCGATTTTACGCGAAAAATTGCGCGACTTGTTCACCTATCGAGCTCCATTTGCCGGTCGATTTCGCGGCGTTCGTTCCATCGCCGTCCACTCCATCTTGTCATCATGTTCGCAACTTCCTTGCGCGTCTGTAGAGCCCGGCCGCGACCCTTTTTCTCACCGGAATCGACCGGTGCGCCATCTTCTTTCCAGCTGGCGGGCGATAGCGCCGCCGCACTCCTCCTCCACCGTGCCGTTTACTCCGGTGAGCCTCGCGATCGAATTAGCGCGCGCGACCGGCTCCACCTCGTCGCGTTACGCTCATCGTGCCATCTTTTTTCCCACAGTTGTGCTCCGACGCTGGGCTGGAACGCCGCCCGCCGCCGAACTCGCCGCCACCGCCGCTCGAACACTGACGAGTTTGCACTATCCCGTCTTTCGACCTCATTTTCTAGCGCAACAACGCCGCGGTGAGCTTTTCGTGCTAACCCCACCATCCGTTTTATTTCTACCGTGCCGTAGTCGTCGGAATGCGCCATGCCGGGCGTGCTCGCGCCCGCTTAGCCGCCTTGGCCACGGCGGGTTGGCCCCGAGCCCCACGGGCCGACCGAGTCCCTAGGCGTGTCTGCGAGCTCGAGAAGGCCACGTAGGACCAAGTCCGGTCGCCGGAGATGTCGCCGCCGGCGAGAACCCCGATCGGCCGGCGCCTCTGGCGCAGTGTGCTCGGTATTGTGGAGAGGTCGGGATGCAAGAATATGAATAAGAAAAAGAGGAGGGGTTAAGTGAGAAAACTATGACTCAGTTAAATAGTGTCAAATAGTGGTAGGGACTTGTTTGTGATTTTATAAAAGTATGAGGACTTTTCTATAAAGATCCTGTGCCCGGGCGGCCGGCAGCGCTGGGCGGCCTGCTACGCCATCGGGCCGACCTGCTCTATTTGTTGGACCTCAGCGGGCCACTTTGAGCCCGAGTATCCCTTTTCCTTTTTAAATATGTTTATCAATTTCTATTTATGTGAATAGTGTTGTATATTTGCTGATTTATAGAAAAATAATTACTACTCCTAAAATCATGAAAATTTTTTGTGTAGTATCTCTGTGATATCTAGTTTTTATTAAAAATATTAAACTTGAATTTTGGATAACTTTTGCATGTTTAAAAATTAGCTATTTTAATTAATAAATGAAAATTCTATGATTTTTAATAAATCATATATATATCCAAAAATCATGAAACTTGTTTTGGCACTGTTTTTATGGTATGACTTACCTCCCTAAAAATTGTAAGATAAATTTGAAATGTTTTAATAAAATATTATTTCATGCTTAATTAATTGATTGATTAAGAAAAGGAGATTTAGTGTTAATCCATATAGGAATTATGTGATATTTTGGGATGATTGTGAATCTTGGATCATAACCCCTCAAATGGTCCTTGAGAACTCCTTTAGTAATATAAGTAGTTCAACAAGTTGGTTTTATAAGTTTGTAACTTTATCGTGAAAGAAAGTTGTACTCAAGTTGTTAATCTTGTTATGCATCCATCATGTATCTTGTCATGCATGTCATCTTGTTAAGCGATACATCATTTATCACGTGTAGTTTATATGAGAGTGCGTTGGATCATGTTGCTCAAGTTTTTGGAGAAGGACCATCCACCCGTGGAATTGGAGCCAAGCCGAACTCAAGTAATCCGATTGCGAAATCTGACCTTCCCTCGCAACATAGGCAAACCCCGGATACATTAAACCCTTCCTTGGTTTTTGCAAATGTTATATCACTTTTGTTTGTAATATGCTGCATTAGGTGAATAGGAGTTGAGTGATAACTTAATTGTTGCATTATCGATCTTGATTATATCAATATCATCCTTGTTACCCGTTTTATTGAAAAATACTTAGTTATGCTTAGCCATGCTTTATGAGTTAGGCTTATCAATAAAATGATTTATATTAATCAATGATGGTATAATATGATGGATATTCAGAAGTGATATTTAATATGAGACCGGTCGTAACTTGCACTAGGAATGGAGTCCCGATGTAGTGTTTCCGATCGTGTCGATTAAGGATCGCTCGATTGTAGGCCACCGTGGAATGGTACTTTGTAGTATCGGCGGTGGGGGCCTCCCCGATTTAATAAAAATGTTTTGGTATTTTTTTGAATTTTAAAAACGCGATTTCCTGAAATTCACTGTAGGGGCGGCTCATACAAGAGGGGCGGTTGCATCACCAGCCGCCCCTACCGTGGTTCCACAAGTAGGAACGGTAAGTTAGAGGCGGTGGCAAAACCGCCCCTACCGAAGCTTCACCAGCCCCCGTAGAGTACGTGTTCTACGTAGTGGGGGGAGGGGGAGGCCGCTGCGCGGACGCGGTATGGTCTCGCTGGAGCTCCGACGAGCTACCCTACCGAGCTGAGGTGAGGGTCAGCGGTGAGCAGCGGCGTGCATTGAGAGAAGGAAGAAGATGCAGTAGAAAAGAATTAGTGTGGGAACACTCGAGTGGACAATCTCTTCTTAATTAGACCCCCGGCCCCTCGAATTGAGTAGAAAAGAATTAGTGTGGGAACACTCGAGTGGACAATCTCTTCTTAATTAGACCCCCGGCCCTCGAATTGGAAACCCCTCTGAAGGTGAGCAGAACGGGAAGTAGTAGCAACGCTTGACGAATCCAAGTGTTGTGACGTCAGGGTTGCTTAGCACTGACGTTTGCCGCTGCCGCTATTCCGCACGCACGTATGGACACTGCTCCGGCCCCGCCCAACCGCTAGCTGCTGCCAGCGGCGGCGTGGGCCCGTTTATACTCCCTCCATCCCAAATTATAAGTCGTTTGACTTTTTTGATAACAAGTTTGACCGCTCGCCTTATTCAAAAAATTTGTGTAAAATATCACTTTTTTGCCGTGGCTTTCTTTTATTAATATAAGTTCTTAAAGAATGACTTGAATTTGACAATATTTGCGCAAATTTTTGAATAAGACGAATGGTCAAACTTGGGAGCAAAAAAAAGTCAAAACGACTTATAATTTGGGATGGAGGCGCTGAAACCGTAAGCCACCAATATGGCGAGCTGTGGCAGCCGCCATACCTAAATAAAAAACGAATATACATAGTATATATACGTGTATGCGTGACATGAATGAGTACGTACATGACTTACATGAATGAGTACGTACATGACTTGATGGCCGGCCTGGCCTGTTCGGCTGTTGCGTGCGTACCTAAATCACGTTTGATGGGCCAAGCCTAGAACGGAGGCGATGTCAGTTTCCTTTCCTAGACTTGCGCCAGCTCCCAGCCGCTAGAGATCGGATCGACGTACGTCTTTGTAGAAGTCTCGTAGTCGTAGAAGTTTGGCCAGTCTTATTCCAAAAAAAAAAAAAGTTTGGCCGGTAGATGTCGGGCCGCCGCCCGCCAGCACGCAACAAACAGAACAACAGACAGCTTCGGCATCCTTTGATCCCTCACCATCGCCGCAACGACAAAGGAGATGCGGTGCGGGTGCCGACCAGAGCCGCGGAGCGAGTCCAAACGACGGAACCAGATCGTGTGCCGTTACAAATTGCAATTGTAATTAAGTTCCCTCGAGTTTATCGTATTATTGAGTTGTCTAGATGATTTGTTAGAAATTTGTTATTTTTATATCTCAGAAACGAAGTCGAGTTTGGACAAGAAATTTTATAAAGCCGTGTATCATCATATCATCTATATGTGTGATTTTTTCGTGAATTTATACGACTTTTTGGCATGATTTGCTCGGGTTTTCACAAAAATTTGGTTTGCACTAGATATATCGCCTTTTAAGTATCAATGCTTTATTTTTGGATATCCATTATATGTGCTCATCACAAAGTAATATATTTATATACACACATATACACAAATACATAATGAAGTTTTAAATAGCACGCTATTGCTGCCGCTTATAGCCCGCTATAGCGTTTAAGGCAGGATGCCGCTATTTGTGTTCATGTACATTTTAGCCGATAAATTCCGCTATAGCCCGATATGGCTCCGCTTAATAGCTGTTTTTAGAGGCAAACCGCTAAACACCTTAGCTCGCTATTTAAAACCCGAATAATGATCTAAGGTGTGTATGCATAGTTGTCTAATTTCCTTTTCCAAACCTGCCACACCTAAAAATAACTCCTGCCTCCGCCACTGCGTAATGGCGCACATAAATGCTCACGTGGCATGCACGTAGAGGAAGAAGGAAGCTAGCGCGTGGTCGGTCTCTTCGGTCGGGAGGCCTAGCGCCCGTGACGTCCGGACCGAGGCCGCGGCCCGGACGCCCGTAGTGGGCCCGGTAGTGGGCCCTGGCCGCTCGCGACGTCGACCACGGCATGTCGGCCTGGCTAAAGGCTCACAATTCGGCCCGCGGCCGTGCACAATTCCGACCCGCGGTGTTCGGCGGCGCCCGATGGCCGACCACGTGGACTGGACCCGGCTCGGGCTCCATGAGGGGAGGATGCAACGGGCCACCACGAGTAGGGGCGGTGGCGTGGCCGTGGCATCGACAGCGTGCGGCGATGGCGGCGGCGGCGGCCGCCGCGGGCGTCGAAAACCGGACGCCCGGCGGCACCATCGTGGCGCGCGGGGTGCAAGGTCATGGCCGGTTTGCTTTCGGCCAAAGGCGCCCGGCGTAAACGGCTTGGACAACGGCGGGAATGGCGCGCGCTGTCGATTTCGGCAGGGGAGGATGCCGAGAGTGGGGTGGAGCGCAAGATTGAGTCGCGCAGCGGCCGTGGAATGCGGATGAGGGTGGACGGGGCGGCTAATTTTGCCCGGCGAGCGAGTCTTGCGACTCTTTGCCGCCCGGCGGAAGTGGGAAAGGTAAGCGGAGGCCATCGGCTCCAGCTGCGGCGAAGCGAGGGGTGGCCATGAATCTAAGCATGACACATGCGGACACATGCAGCCATGCGGGCTCTTCTCCACCTCATCCGTCGGACTCCCTGGTTCGCTGTTGCCGCGCCGTTCTCCCCCAGCCCCTTTCACGGCCGTCGGGCGAGGTACTCAGCGTTAGAGTCGTGTGCACAGGCGGTTCAGCCGCGGCGATGGGCGAGAGCATCGGGCGCATCTGCCGTGACACGGAATCTAGCGCCCGGCGCGTTGGCGCGTCGCCCGACCACCTTGGTGGGCGGCCGCGGCGCTCTGCGGCGGCGACGACGCCGGGCGAAGACGCGGCGGCCGCGGAGGCGGGCGGAGCCCGCGGCGACCCGGCAGCGAAGCCCGCAGCGAGTTCCGGCGAAGTTAGGGTTCCGTGAGCTCCCTCCCCCTCTCTTCTTCCCCGGCTGTAGAATCCGGCCGGCCAGCCCGGTGGCCGCCGACACGGTGGTGGTCGGCGGTTCGCCGGCGGTGGCGCGGGGCGGGGGGCGCCGCCCGAAGCGGGCGGGGCCGGACTCATCCGGTTGGGTATGGGTAGGCGGCGGAGGCGTCGAGGTCGTCCATGGCGGCGGGGTCGAGCTCGGAGGCGGCGGCGGCGCGTGGGCGGCGGGTAGGGTTAGGGTTTGCCGGGGGAGAAGAAGAGAGGGGGGAGGGAGAAGGCGGGCCGGGCGCGCCTAGGGCTCGCCCGGACGTAGTAAACCAACAGTTACCATTTGCACCGACAAGACGTACACCGCTGCCAGTCTGCCGCCAACGGGGATCAGCTGCGCATATATATAGTGGGGAGATAAAAGGGTGGATTATTGGCCATGCATCCGAATACTGGCAGAGCTTTATTCTGTTGTGTGAGGCAAATTAAAGGGACCCGTGCCAAGAGGTAAGGCACCTCCAGTGTCGAAGCGTACCATAAGGTTCGGACTGATCGATCGGAAGTATGGTTCGCTATCTGTAGTGTAGACATCGGTACCGAGGACCTCACATTTAATAAAAAAAATTTCCTCTTTGCTGTTCCCCTCGTCAAGCAACCACATACTACGGAGTAAAAGACAGCCATGTGCTATGTTTAGAATTTAATATTCGGCTCGGTTCGAACTCTGCGTGGTTCGCTGCTCGACATTCATGGTTCGATGGCTACAACGTTCACGGTTCGCTTTTTCTGGCGCATGGTTCGCTTTTTACTCAACACTGGAGGTGAGCGGCAAAGCCACGGACAGGGACATTAGCTAGGGATCATGCATGTACCAAGCTAGTGTGCAAGAGTTGCGCAATCATTTTTTTTTTTAAAGGCGCGCCATTAGATTTGATAGGGTTTTAATTTAGGGGTGCTCCGGCCGGCTCCTCCTAGAAAAATACTATAGCAGCACTATTTAGCACTGTAGTGAGGGAGTCGTTTTGGATTTTGTGGCCCAACCAAAAACAAAATAGGCCACGTTTGTCCAGGTGTGGTAACATGTCTGACCCGATCCGATGATGACTTCATGACTACTACTACTGGTAAATTAACGGCATACGGCGTCGTCATCGTTCACACACATGCACGACACAAAACGTGCGTGCATGCACCCACAATGGACACCAGCCCGGCCTGCGTATATCGTTGTATGCATGTTTATATAAAGCTGCACGCATCCTGCCTCCTTCCTTCCTTCCCAACTAGCTACTAACTGCAATCGCGCGCCAATATAATGCATGCAATTGCAATGGCTATAGGAGGAGGAGCTGATAAGCACGCTGGTGCTGGGGCTTCATCGTCGCCTCATGATCCTCCTCCCCGAATGCTGCTGCTGTGAGTACTGTGCGCAGCTGCATAAGCCGGTCCCTCAAGCGATTGGCCGTCACCTATTCCACTACACTTCTGGCGGCACAGGCCGTGGCGCTTGCGAACTCGCTCTTCATCGTGGCCATACTCCGCTATAGGTATGGTATTTTTTTTCGAATTATACATTACAACACACACACTCACAACACACGTACACTAAGTATGGTATTGATTGTGGTCTATATATTATATATAGTATATATTTTTTTCGAATTATACATTACAACACACACACTCACAACACACGCATACACTAAGTATGGTATTGATTGTGGTCTATATATTATATATAGTATATATAACAAGTGCACTAGTTTGATGAGTCATTCCTCACGGGATCCAAGAAAAAAGATTGAGAGAAAAATTAACTCACTACTCCTTCAGTCCTATCCTATCCCTTTTTTCGGGCTTTGCTGCGGTACCCCAAATGACTGTGAGCCGTTCATTTATTTCGATCGGACGAAAAAATCGCGATGAACTATTACCTCTTAGGAAGTAATAGTTCATATGTATATTTTTCTAGATTTGATTGATGCATGCGTGATCTTATATGGCAAATCTTTTTTCAATTTTATAGCGTTGGACTTCATATATTTTCATTACCATATTATTTTGTATGTAACTTTATACACTTGATTTGCATGTGTACGTACATGATTAGCGTGTGTCACCGTGGACGTACGTGATTACTCTGTGTAGTGTGTGCGTACGTGATTAGTCTGTGCAGTGCAGTCTGTGCGTACTTTTTTTATTTTGACAAATAGTGTGTGCGTACTTGGTTATACACTTTATATACGGTGTGTGGCGTTAGGCTTTAATTTGTAGTGTGTGTGCGTACGTGATTAGTCTGGTTAGTGCGTGTGTACGTGGCCAGGCTGGATATCTTTATTTTGTTAAGTAATTCCCTCCCGTCATTTTTGGATATGTAATATACTTTGTACGATATTGAATTAATGATACGTGACAAGTCCAAATATTTTGTAGTGGCTAGTTGCACATACCTAGAAGTGTGTAGTATTGCATGAGATTTTCATACACGTACACATAAGAATCTTGTACGGATGATCGTGAATTCATGATTGTGTTTGAACTTTGGATATACATTACTCACATAATATAGTAAGGATCCGTACGTATATACATCTAAGTCACATGCATGCGTGCCATAATTGCCGTGCATGCTCCTATATCAGATATGGCAAGGAAAGGAACACATTGATTTTCCTTGATTTATTTGGTTATTTAATTGTCTAAAATGTTCCAAAATTCAACGGTTGTGATTTATTCAAACTCTTACCTCCTAAGAGGTAATGTTTGTACCATAGCAAAGCCCATCCCCGTTGGGTCAGTACATGTATCCTAAGTAGCTCTAACAAATCTGCTCCATTGCACATGGGTACAGACAATTGTGGTAGTTTTAACAGGCAACATTTTTGGAGCTCACTTTATAAACAATCGCAGTACTAGGGGCATGGCCTTATCATATTTACAGAGAGAAGAAAGGTGTAGACGAGCGCCGCTCAACCGATGTGCGGGAGAAGGATCAAGGGACGGGAGGTAATTGGATTTTATTATTTTGTTTAGTACGGGTGGTTGCATTTTGGGAGTATGAAATTTGTCCAATTACCTGCTGACATCGGGCCGACTCTTACCACCTGTATATGTAAGATACCGTGCTGATGCCCTAACTATAAGGAAGGAACTAGGACAGAGTAGCTACTCTCTTCATTGCGAATTTTAATTCATTTTGGCTTTAGTTTTCTAGATATATAGTTTTTGCTATGCACTTAAATATATATAATAATAATAATAACTATAAATCTAGAAAATTCAAAACAACTTACTATTTGAACGGAGGGAGGATATATGTGAGGCCTTCGCCAACAATATATACATGGCTAAAGCGGTTTAGCTATTGTAGAATAATATGATACTCTATCTGACTAAAAACCAACCTCTAAAAAAAAAAAAAAAAAAACCTCTAGCATCACTTTTGTTTTCTCTCTTTTTTATTCTATCTACTATATATCTCCTATATGTTACATCCCTTTTAAAAATGCTCTGCGATACTGCAGGCAGGAGCCACGTTTGGTGCTCTTGTACTTGGCGTTTGTCAACTTCTACACCGCTCTCTACTTCCGACGCCGGCTCCTCCGTCACCGTTATCGCCATGTGACGACGCTCGTCCTTCTTCGCCGCGGCCTCGGATACTTGGCCATCTTCCTTGGCGCGTTTCTGCTGGCGCTTTTCTTCTACAGCTTTGCCCAAGCCGGCATAACGCTACCGCAGGTGGCCGGCGTCGGGCTCGTCATCGCCGTGGCGGCGTGCTTCTTCTACCGTGTCATTGTGCTCCACCTTGAGGCTGACGAGGAGCAGGAAATGCATGTCGAGATTCTTCGCTCGAGGCCTCCCATTTGAGTTAAATTTGCAGAGCCATCCATCAGATTTACTATATATGTGTCATTGCTCATCATCGAGTGTAACATCAATTTCTGCTTTATTTGTTTAGATCTTAGTTGATCCAAACAGCCTAACTAATTATAAGGGCTTGTTTGATCAACTAGCTAGGGATAGCATTTGCAAGTAGTTAGGGGCTTGGCTAAAAGATTAGCCTACCTATTAGCCTCAGGTGTGGATTGATTTTGACGGTATTGTTAGTTTAATTAACGTCCGTAATTGGGGTCGGGTTACTCTTTAGGGAACCAAACGGTATCTACATTTCTTAGTGGTCTTGTAACTTATCCATGGTTTTTATGAAATTTTTTGTTCGAAATTCACTACGCAACACTACTATATAAAACCTTTTTTGCGTGATGTTTTCATTTTTATTTCCGAGGCAGGCAGGAAGGACCGAGGTAGTCACTTTTTATTAATCGAGGCATTTATAAGAAGCCGCCTTGCAAAATCTATTAACGGAGATTCTTGCTTCTAAGAAAACCAAGTTTTTGAGCTGGCAATGAAGAAGAGGAACAAAACGATGGGCATGGAATAGGAGCCATGTTTCTTAGGAAGACCATGTTTTATACTTATGTTAAACTCTGGATGATGAAGGGTTAGATGTCTTTTTGGGGGATAGCTGGATTCGTGCGGTCATCGGTAGCCATCTGTTGCTTCGCGCTTTGGTTCTTGTTTGGGTCTGTGTCCTCTTGCGCTAGGGAGGTTAAGTGCAGTTTGTGGTTGTCGTGCCACCCAAGCTGGGTTGGCATCTCTGCTTTTTGTTCTTAGAACCGCCTTCTCTTTTTCTTGCTTCTGAAACATCTATATGATGCTTGTATTTCTGTTCTTTTGAACGGGAATGGCGGAGCCCCTGAGTTTTTTTTAAAAAAACATGATTTTAGGAAAACTAAGTCTAAATCTAGTTTTGTATTGTTCGCTTTAGCTTAGATAAATTTATATGAATTTTGTATGATGGGATAAAATTATTTTTGTATCCTATATAGTAGTTCCAAATATTTAAAGAGTGACTATTTGTCTGTTAACAGATTTTCAAAGCTACAAATCTGTCAACAGATTTCAAATCCTAAAAATCTGTCAACAGATTATCTAAAGGACAAATCTGTCAAATTTTCAAAAATACCCAAAATGACTAAATGCACAAATCCAAGAACCCAACAAGCAATCAAAACCCAATAACCCAATAGCTTCTTGATTACTGACAGACACAACATCACGTGAACTGCCATCCCAAAGTATAGTACTCTAACTGATGAACTAAATCAAATGTACCTCTCAGTCTGTCAGACTGCCAGGATACACCCGGAACCAGTTTTACCTGCTGAAGGCTGCTTGTCGCACATCATGGGAAACTAGGATATTCAGATTCAAATTTCATTAGTCACACCCAGACGACATGAACAGCATGATTGGGGAAGCCAAGAACAACTCACAAGCAGAGTGTGGCACAACAAGACTGGACAAGCAGAGTGTGCAACAACCAGAATGGAAGAGACTCTGAATGTTAGTTCGAGGAAAAAAAAGCACTGAATGTTGCCTAGTCCAAAAGGCAAAATGGATCAAAGACAGCTAGATTGTACAAATTCTCTTCTGGGTCTCTTTATTGAACTATTGTTTCAAGTAAAGAATATGCTCTGTATAGGTATGTACAGAAGAATAATATGCTCTGTATACGAATGTACGGCCTAGGACAACGTCAGGGAGCTTCAGACCTATCCGAATTCAGAGGCTCATGCATTGCATTGCATACACTGCATGCAACCAAGTATTACCTGCTACACTATAAGATTCTTGCCCTCCTGTCCATCAAAATTTGCAGATCAAGAGAAGAAAGTATCAGTATCAAAATTTGCAGTTGTGAACTCATCAGATTGATCCAGCTGCTCAAAAAGCATACGGCTGCACAATGTTGTCATCCTTATCTCCCCCACAGCAATCCTCATAAGCAGAAGTCTTGTCAGAATGCTCTGCAAGCATCAAGAGAGCAGCTGCAGCGTTCATCTCTGAATTGAGGACTGGCATCGCCCTCTTTGATCACTTACGCTTCAGTGGAGAAAATAGCATCACATTGCGCTCGTGATCAACGTTAGCACCCAAGTCAATCAGCTAATAATAAACACATGACTATCAAATTTGCAGTAGCGCCATAGGGAAATCTGACAGGTGAGACATTAGCACCCAAGTCAATCAACAACTGCATGAAATCTTGGTTCAGCTCTGCAGCATAAGCGCGCAATTGCACAAACAGGTTCAGGTTTCCTTATACCATTGGTGAGCAGAGCAACCTAAAAATGAATATTGATGCGCCAATATCTATTGCAGTGACACAGGAATTGACAAATCCACCACTTGTGCACGACAGATCTTAGCATTTGTTCAGAGAAATACAGAGAGAGGGAGACAAAACAAAGACATTTCGGCTCACAGACACGCACAGATTGGTCAACCAGATTCAGCTCCAAAAACCTCAACTATAATGGCCGAGACAACTAAACTCAAACATACAAGAGAGAGAGAGAGAGAGACTCCAAAATAAGCAAAAAGGAAGCATCAACAGTAGCTCACCATACTAGCAGCAACTCACCATCTTCATATTATCAGTAAGCAGCTGCAAGTCACAAAGGAGTGGTACTTACATTTCTCGGCGCCCCAACTTGACAACAAACTCCATTGATTGGAATGGCAGCTCGCCTGTGGTGTACAGGCTCTTGCAAATTAACTCACTTGGGGAAAAATCGCCTGAGGATTAAAACCAAAAAAAAATCATATAAAATGTGATAGTGAGTCATCCTTGTACTCACTTGGGAAAAAAAATGAAATTAACTGTATGAAAAGAAAAGAAAATAAAATGATGTCTACCTCTGCTAGGGGGCCATGCTTTTAAAAAGACAAAAGCCCCAAAACCAATTGCCTGGTAGGGGGGCAGCTTTTCAAAAGACAAAAAGCCCCAAAACCCATTGCCTAGTAGGGGCATGCTTTTTATTTTCAAAAGAGAATTGCACCAAAACTAATTGCCTTCTAGGGGTGCATACTTTACAAAAGACAAAATGGCCCAAAACCCATTGCCTAGTAGGGGGCATGCTTTTTTTTTAAAAAAAAAGAGAATTGCCCCAAAACAAATTGCCTTCTAGGGGGTATGTTTTTCTAAAGAAAAAAAGGCCCAAAACCTATTGCCTAGTAGGGGGGCATGTTTTTATTTTTTAGAAGAAAAAAAGCCCCAAAACCCATTGCCTAGTAGGGGGCATGTTTTTTTTTTCAAAAGAGAATTGCCCCAAAACCAACTAGCCTTCTAGGGGGCATGCTTTTCAAAAGACAAAAAAGGCCCAAAATGGGGGGCATGCTTTTTTCAGAAGAAATTAGCTGTTAAATACACTGCACCCACATCCACTAACTTGATGACATGTGTTACTTACTGAGGATAAAGAAGCATTATCCCTGCCATGTGCAGTGCCAAAAAAAATGGAAAATGGTCAGACTCCATATGAATAAGAAAAAGAACAAAAGCAAAAAAGGCTTCACAGTTTCATGGCTAGTTTCAGAAATGCAAATCAATTCATGTTTTCATCAAAACTGAATGTGTATTCACCAATGACTGCATGAGACAAAATAAAAAAAAGTACCTATTCACAAAGGCTATAGAATACAAAATGAGAGGCAATAATTTTCTGAGATATCAGGAACATAGTGGCTGCATTTTAAAAGGCTGATGCAAAGGTGGATCCCATTAAAAAATATTGATCTGGATTGTACTCTCCACTCTAAATGCATTCAATCAACCACAACTCAGCAGGAAAAAATAGAGACAAAATCACCACAAGTCAATACAGATTCAAACACTACCTGGCGCGTCACATGGTTCTTCTTGCCTATGGTTCTGGAAACCTGATAATGTGAACAGGTTAAGTCAAATATGTATGGACCACGCACCAAAAGTGAGAGAAATAAAAAAGAGAGATGCACAAAGTGGTAAATGAGAACACATGACCACAGCCACAAACCTATTAAGCCCTTGGGTGAATGTTCTCAACACCGCTGGATGGCGGCCTCCTCCATAGGGCATTTCCCCAACTCGATTGAGATTGAGTTTCTTTTGAAGTCTAGAGATTTAGTTAGATAGATAATATCAAATTGAAAAAGAGAAATAGCAAAACATGTCATACAAAACATAGCACAGATAGAGAGAGATAGACAGACAGAGATAGAAATAATAACCTATCATACTTTTTATAGCTATCATACAAAAGCAAAATGACATATAAAAAGACAATACACTAGAGAGAGACATGCAAAGAGAGAGATACACAAAAAGAGTGACAACAGAGAGAGAGAGAGAGAGAGACAGAGAGACCAACAATAACCTAACAAATACTTCATATTGCTAAGAGAGAGAGGCAAACATACACAGAGAGAGATAATCAAAGAGAGAGAGAGAGAGAGAGAGAGGGAGAGAATACAGAAAGACATAATCAAAGAGACAATAAAGGAAACAGAGTCATACACGCTAAACAGATATAGACAGAAAGAGATACACTCACACAACATCTATATAGAGACATATATAGAGAGAAAAAGATACACAATCAAACCACATACTAGACAGATATATCACTAATCAAATAAAAATCAAACCCCCAAAACTCACACCACATACATACACACTCACACCACATCCAGGGAAAAAACAGAGAGATAGACAGAGACATAGAGAGAGAGAGAGAGAGAGAGAGACACACACACACACAGAGGTACACACAGAGAGAGAGAGAGACAACAAATTCAAACACACACAACTAAACAAAATTTAGGCAAAAAAATTCAAGACTACAGAAGGGCAAAAAAAGCCCAATAGAAGTAACTACTACAGCAAAAAAAAGTGAATACTAAACAAAAGGCCCAGAACTATACAAAATGCGCCATGAGGACATGCCTAGGGCGCTTCAGCAACACACGCCACATGATACTTACTAACTCTAAATTTTGGTCGTTTCAGTTTCAGGCATAGAACAGAAACAAAAATTGCTAAAACAAAATGAATGTGTGGGAACTTGCATGACTCATGCTCCAACACACACAAAACTAACCGAACCAACAATCCAACTGAGCACCCAAATCCAAGGACTTCTAGAGCACATATTAGCCTCAGATCAGCAGAGCCATCAAATGGCAGTAGAACAGGCACAAATCGGACCCAATTCCGGCCACCCAAATCCACCTCACGCCCAAAAAAAATCACTTCTCACATAAGACTAGTCTCTAGGCAGCGGCATAAATATTACAATAAACCAAGTCTGATCTAAATCGCCGAAAAATGGACATTACCATTCCAAAATGCCAAGCGGACAGATCCCAAACCGCCATCCAGAAATCAACCAAGCAAAATTTCCCCGCCACTGCAACATGCTGTCATTCATCCATGGCCCACTTACAAAATCCAAAAAAAATCACAGCAGAAACAAGAGCACACGACCACAACCGTCTTCAGAGCGACTCAACTCAGCTTGGGCCGCTGCTAGATATTGCCCTTCCATGACGGAAGCTGCAGTTCAGCTACTCAAATGGCAATATACAGTGGATACAAAAAAAATGGCAAAGACGACTCCAACTTGGCCAACTCACAAAGTGCATACAGTTCAGCTACTCGTATATTTGCCCATGGTTTGCAGGAGAATCAGTAACATCTGGAGAAAGGGACAAAGTAGTACGTATATCAAAGTAAATAAGACAAGTTCATGGCAAGGATTGCAATTAAGAACACTACTACAACAGTTACTAAGATCAAATTTTACAGTCATTAGGATACTGTACCAAGCTGCAGAACAGGTGCAATGATGATGATGCAATGCAAGTACCAGACATGGAAATGGTCGTCACATTTATGCAGGGTAAAACAAATAGAAAGATATGCAGACATCCAAAGCATTTTCAGTTACAAAACTACAGCAACAGCAAGCAAGCCAGGACCAGAACGAGAAATGTCTAGCCACCGATATTGCAGTATGCATCTTATTAATTGGAAATTTAGAAACATAAATCCTATTGAATTGAATTCTAATAAATCCAGAGCATACTATGTGCAATTGCAGTCTCACGAGTCACGACCACAAATCAGTAAAGGACATGCACATTGGAAAGAAAAAAATCAGGAATGTTGAAACCCTAGCTTACCAATGTATGGGGCACAGTATCTCCACCTTGAACCTGTGCAAGCATACACAAATACAGACGGAAATCGAGGTACAAGGCACATGGAATCAACTTAGAAGGCGACACAAATTGAGGAAAAAGCAGACTAGCAGAACAATCGGCGACCAATCAAAGGGCACCAAAGCAGGCTCTCGATCTGGGCATGCACAGTAGTCAATGAAGCACAGGTGGGAGTTGCTCACCTCAAGGGAAGGCACGGCGAGGCTCTTGCGCGGGCTCGGTGGGAGTGTCGGCGAAGGGCACCGCAACGTCAGTAACTCGATGCAGCTTCAGTCCACCGCGGCACAAACCACAACAAAAACCACACAACGCGATGCTGCGCACGGGAGGACGCGGCGAGGCTAGGCGGGAGGCGGCGGCGAGGCTGCGCGGTGGAGGGCCTGCGCAGTCCTGCCGCCTGCGGGCGCCGCGGGTGCACGACGCGAGGCTGCGAACGGCCAACGGGAAGCGTGGCGAGGATAGGCAGGAGGACGCGGCGAGGCTAGGCGAGAGGCGGCGAGGCTAGGAGGGGGAGGCGGCGGCGAGTCTGCGCGGGGAGGGGCGGCGCAGTCCTGCCACCGGCGGACGCCGCGGTTGGGGATGCCGAATGGATTGGGGAAATACGTAGAAGGTTAAAAGATAACAGGTTACAGCTCACGAACCCGTTTGTGACTTGAGAACATGTCGGTGTTGCGCTGTTGCCCAACAAATAAAGCACGAATCTTAAAGTAAAAATCAACGTTCCAAAATTTGACAGATGCAAGGTCAACAAAATCCGTTGACAGATAAATAGCAAAATTCATATTTAAATTGGATTTGGTATTTTTAATTGCATTAAATATTTAGAAAATATTGTTTTTTGGAAAAAAATTATTAATTTTTTTTTTATAAAGTCTATTTGCCTTCGTGAACTATTAACATATTTTGAGTTACATCCCTTGTGGCTGATATGGTGTCACGTCAACAAAAACTACTTTCAAAATCGTCCAAGGATCAAAATCAGAGGTGTTCAGAAAATGTAGGGTCAAAAAAAAAAGTTTCGGACAGGGACTGCCATCAATTGGACATTTTCCTGGTAGGGAATAAACAATTGGTGATATCCTATTTTTCTTATTGCTGCGTATTCACATGTACGGAGTACTACTACATTTATGAACATTGAACAATTGGTGATAAGCTTGTGTCTGCTGCTGGAGAGCCGACAGGACCTGTCGGCAGCCCAGATGCCGACAAGTATGGTAGGTCTTCGTCAGCTGCCACCCGGCCTTCCAGGGGCACACCATCGCCGCCACAACGATTGTGTGTGGTGCTGATGCCGTTCGAACTATGGCTGCGCCTCCATTGCTCACCGTCAGAGTCGAGGATCGCCCTCCTCCGAACCACCACCATCGAGCCTTGTGTCGCCGTAAGGCGGATAGTCGATGTCAAAAGTCGGCCTCCTCTCGCTCAGTCTTGGCTCGGGCCCTGCGTTGAGCGAGCCTCCTGCAACCACAGCCGGGTTGAGGTTGACGAGGTGGTCTTCGACACTCGACACCAAAAATTTTGCCGGCGGAATCAGCTCTTCTAGTCTTGTTCATCTTATCGGGTGTCGTGTGATTGATTGGGCTCCTCCTCATCAAGACTGGCGTTCATCCACCGTGAAGGTATGGTCAAGATCTGCACTGCTGGTGGAGACCGATGTTGTTCACGTCCGCTAGTCCTGGTAAGCGTGCATGGGTGTGTGCCTCTAGTCTCGCAGGTGTGTGGGGGGGCGAAGAGGAGGCGCCACCGGTTGCCGATCGCTGCCGTGCCGGGAAGCACTAAGAGTTTCCTCTTTTTTTTTTTTTTTTTGACGAAACTGGAGGGGCTGTGGAGCCCCTACAGAGCTTTTATTATTAAAAAAAAAGAGCAGTTCAACTAAGATACAAAAGAAGAACAAGAGTTCAAGAAACGAAAAAGAAAAGAAAAAATTTGATGAGCTCTTAGATTAATATATGCAGTGAAAACAGTGCAGGTAAGAAACGTCTTTCTTTTCACAGTAGTTCTGTGTTTTGTGATGTGATTTATAGGTTCCATTTCAGATAACCTAGGAGGATAGACTAAGCATGTTTTGTTTTTGCTTTGCTTTGTTTTTCTGCAGTGCCCCTCTTCTCAGTGTCGGGGCCTCAAGGTGCTCATCCATCAATCAATCAACGATAAACTGAGCTTTCAGATTTTTTTTCATGTGACATGAATTTGGATTTTTCTTGTATTGCCATTTGTTATTTAATTTTCAGGCTCAGAGGATCATTTGCATTAATCCAGAGAATAATTAACCAAAGTGGACCTCAGGGACCAGGCAACAAAGAAGTTGTATTTGACTGACAACATTGATGTTCACTGCTTGGACAGCCTGAGCCTGGTTAAGGTAGGACATCTATCAGCCTTAAACAACTGCATGCAAAACTATATTTCAGCTACAATGCCATTCACTTGCATTGTTGTTAACAGATTTTGAACGTACATACACCCAGATTTCCATGTTTCCAACTGAAAACAGCTGTGTCGTGAGCACCGAATTGCCTGACCCAACTTTTGAGTTCCAGGTCGCTCTTCATTTTTTCTTTTCTTTTTTTTGAGAAAACCCTCTTCAGATGCTTTTTTTTTTTTTTTTTTTTTTGAGAATTCCCTCTTTAGATACTTGACCGCCTTTACAACATCGGGCCCTGTTCTACTAAAAAAACAACATCGGGCCCTGTTTTATAGATTTGCAGCCCGGGGTCCAGCCCAGGTCTATATCACCATGTCAATCGGGGTGGTAATTGGACAGCCCAAGATACATGGAAGAAAGGCCCAGGAGTTGATATCAGCCCATTTAGCGAACATGCAATTCCTTTCCACAAAGGCCCATGGCAAGTTTAAGAGTCTTTGAAATGGGAGAATTAGAAATATGGCCTAAAAAAAGTTTACCCTAGAAATCTGGCCCCCTTTTTTTAAAAAAATTTGGGAATGTGGTCTCAAAACGAAACTTTGTTAGGAATCCCGCCTTCCGTCAGTTTTGGAAATTCATAACTAGAGTTTGGTAACTTCAATTTTGGTGAACCAAATTTTTTATGCTCCTTGAGATGCCTAGTTTTTATTAAAAATATGAAACTGACCATTTTTTTTTTTGTAGAATTATTTATTTTTAATACAAACATATTATTTTTGTAGAATTATTTACTTTTTTGATTTACTTTTTTGAGGGCCATATTCCTAATTCTCACCTTTGAAATCCACCGACTTGTTTATCGGGTGATTTGACTCTATTTTTTTTCCTACCAAATAAAACATGAGAACGTGAATAATTTGGTGAGCTGCCGCCCGTTGTTCTTCTACCGGCCACAATAGTTGCGATCAACTAAACCTTTTGCAATTTTGTTACATCTTTTGACTTTTTGGGATTTGGGATAGAGGTACTGAGTATAGTGGGGTACCTCGCGCGCGGCACGCTCCACATCCTTATTGTATTTCTTCTCACAACTCACAATGACTTGTACCTCGTCCACCGCACTCGGCGTCGTCCACACTGGTAGAGCCCCTGACGCCGCGACCTACACTAAGGGGCGATCGACGTGTACATGGCAAACCCGGTCATTCTGCTGGCGGCGGTGCTTGTCGTGTTCGTGAACGCCACGTTCATCGCGGCCATGGTCCACTGCAGGTTCGACCCGAGGGTGACGCAGTTCTACGTCTCGTCGCTGCTCTTGTACACGGCGCTCTACCTGTGGCGCCGCCTCCGCGCGCAGCGGTAGCGCTACCAGCTTGCCGTGCTCCGTCGCCGCCTCGGGTTCGCCGCCATCGGGCTCGCGGCGTTCATCTCGGCGCTCTTCTTGTACAGCTTTGCCCCTAGCGCCATTCCACTGCCGCTGGCCATCGGTGGCTAGCTCCTCTTAGCTGTGCCCGCAGCTTACTGTCTGTACCGCGTCATCGTGCTCCAACTCGACGAGGAAGAGGAGGATGTGCAATTCCGCGTGGGCGTTACCGTTTGACTCACTACTGAAAACTCAAATACTTCTGTGTGTGATGAATTTTTGTGCGTTTTTTCGTACACACAGAAAAGGGTTTTGCTGCGGTACTCCCAAATGACTGTGAGCCGTTCATTTGTTTTGATCGGACAGTCACGATCACATACTGCCTCCTACGGGGTAATAGATGAAATGATATTTATTTAATTTTTTTATTTTATGAAATAGGATTAATAAGGAAAGGTCTAGATATAAAAAATCCTTTTTCTAGATGTGATTGATGCATGCGTGATCCGACTAATAAAAGTATTTTTTCATATTTTCTAACTTTCTACTTGATATTTTGATTACCATTATTTTGTATGTAAATTTGTACACTTGATTTTGTATGTGGTAGGATTTGCATGTGAACGTGATTAGCGTGTGTAGGTAGTTAGACTGTGTAGTACTGTAGTGGTTAGCGTGCGTGCGTGTGTGTATGGCTAGGGTGTAGTACGTGGTAACATGAGTCGGCATAACGTGTGTTAGCGTGTCACGTAACCTGTAGGTCTAAAGTGCAGGCAACGTGTGTTAGCCTGTGTTAGCGTGACCATATATATGTTAGATGACTGTTGGTAACATGAGTGCAGAACGTGTTAGTGCAGATAACGTTATATTTTTGTAACTTTTGGATTCGATAATATAAGCTTCTGATGCATATATATAATTAACGTGCCATGTCATGCACATATAATGCATCGAGATAAAAGTTGTTTATCTCCCGTGATATATCCATGATTAGGGGAATCTGCATGCATGCATATGGGGAATCGGCATGCATGTCGAGCAACTCCAACAAGGTTGGCTAAACATAATAGTCAAATGTCATTGTTTAGCCATTTTATAAAATAGAAGACTTCTCAAAAAAAAGAATAGATCCACAACAGACTTGTTATTTTACAAAACCATATAGCAAATGACTATGGCTGGCTATATAGGGAGTGTATGCTATGAAAACCAGATTCAGTATGTAAACTATGTAAACTAGAATCAGGAACACAGGATTCTGATCCAATGGTCTCAATCACAGGTGGGACTTTTTTTACACTTAAACGCCCGCCAACAACAGACCCCGTCCCGTTACTTTTTGCGAATAGACCCTTTCTCTCTCCCCGATTCGGCCGTCCAGCGTGGAAGATTAGACGCCGCCCGCCACTCAGCCTTCGCCTCCCATGCTCGAGATCCACGGCGGGACGGGCGAGGCGCCCCACGGGCGGGCGACCGACCCTTCATCTCCTTCGCCAGCGGCGTGCAGTCTCCCATTTGGAGGCGATGATGGCGGTTCCGGAGACATGCATGACGAGAATTATATGCATCCGTCCACCCGTTTGTCGCGTGGCTAGTATTACTAGTCAATCAATCCCATCGACCTACCATGCACATGGCCATGCATATCTCTGGTGCCTGCTGCAGCATCGTAACATGCTAGTCATCTTAACATACCTCTCAGCCAGTAGATGGCTGCTCGCCCTCGCCACGTTGATGGTCGGGCGGTCGTGGGTGATCACCGCGGGCGATGAACCGTGCCCTAGTCTATCGCGAACATGGGCGGCGGCGACTCCGTGAGACTCGCGTGAAACCGCGCCCTGGGCTTCAGGTCCTTGGGGGTAATTTGCGAAAAGTGCGATTAGGATGGAGGAGTGGAGGGGTTTAAGTGCTAAAACAGACCCACCTATGATTGAGACCATTGGATCGTAATCGCCGCTCCTCGATTCAAGTTTACATAGTTTACATACGAACCTGGTTTCCATAGCATACGCTCCCGGCTATATATGGCCACCGAGATTTCAGGGATAGCATGTTTGCTATTTTACAAAACCATATAGCACATCCGTTGGAGTTCATTTTTTTCTCTAAAAAGCCATATATAGCCAAGCTAACAAGGATAGCACGTTTCTTGGAGTTGCTCTAAGGAATTTTCCTCCCATCATGGGATGGGATGCCAGTTTTATTTTTATTTTCATGATTTTTTTTAATTTATTTAGTAATTCATAAAATATGAAAAATCAATGGCTGAGATTGATTTGAGATATTACCTCTTTAGAGGTAAAATGTGTACCTTAGCATTGCCCCACACAAAAAATGTCAGTGCGTGATGAATTAGTACTAGCATATAATATATAAATTTACATGATTGATGGAATAATATAAAACTCTGATGACGATGATCTTTTTTTTTTTTTTTTTTGAATCACGATGATCTTTTCTTTCTTGGAGGCAGCAAGAAGCCAGACCCTTGGGTGTGTTTGGCAACTACATGGGAATGGGCATGGGAATTAGTGGTGGAATGGGCATGGGAATTAGTGGTGGGGAGTTGATGGAGGAAGTTAAGGTGGGAATTTGACTTTTAGCCTTTGATTTGTAGAGGGAATAATTCATATCCTCTGTTTCGTGTGGGGCTTTTCAGCAGAAAATAATATTCTTTAGATGAAATATATCCAATACATTGTCTTTCTAAAGTATAAACTTCTTAGTAAGCATTTCATTAAAAAGGAAATACCGAGGGGGTCACATAAGCCTGCTTCAGATGGAGACAGGTTGTGTGTTCAAGAAAACTTCGATGCCAAGTCTGAATAATTCACATTATATTTGTGCTACACAACACAGATTGTACCAAACTCAGAATGAGTCCCATGGTAAAATGAATGGCTTGAAAAGTTAAGGGAGGTGATTTGTCCGGTTTTGGAGTTGAGGGAGGAAAATGAGACTTTGGTGAAAGTTGGGGGAGGGACTTTCCCTATTAGATGTGCTATCGGCTTTCAGGCAGGCCGAGATAGGCTTCTGCTGATCATTTCGTATGGGCCTAAGAGTTTTAGCCCAATTAGTCGTCATGTACTAGAAATTTAAGCATTCGCTTAAAAAAACAGAAATTTATGCCGTGAAGGAATAGCTATATTACTCTACTCTATGCACATGCTAGTCCAGCATCATGGAAACAAATCTAACCCATTTTACTGTAATTTTCCTCTTTTGTGAATCAAGCAAACATGAATCTCAATTTGGCCTACTTTTGAAACTCTACTGCTTATTGTACCTTCTATTGTTTATTCAATTTTTTTTTCTTTTGAACATTTATTTTAAAAATATTGTAGGTCCTAACTATACTGGTAATTATAAAATTGCCAAGGAATTTTAGCTTCCACCATGGCACTAAGGTATTGAATTTGGTGTAATGAAGAATTGTATGCATAGTATTATTGTTTTATAAAAACATAGGGTGCTTAAAATTAAATTACCATATACACATAATATTTCGGATAGACATGTTCAGAGTGATTACAAAGTTTCTTTTTCATGGGGGTACTAATAATATACGTAAGTGAATTGTAGGGTCATTTGTATATGATCATTTTTTATAATCTATTAAAACTAAATGTATCCTAATATATGCATGTTTTCTTGGTTTACATGGTGGCACTTAACATTACACTTACATTTACTCAGTGGTAGAAGTGTGTAATCTACTTAACATATATAACATACTTTATGATTATTGAATTACTTTCCATAATAGTCTACTCTCTCCGTCTCAAAATAGAAGATATCCTCGTTTCGATCCCGAGAAGCCAACATTTTTCAACTTTGACCAATTATATATAAAAATAATATTAATATTTATAATATATAATTAGTATCATTAGATAGATCATTGAATATACTTTCATAATAAATTTATTTGGAGATATAAATGTTGCACGCATTTTCGATTCTATAAATTTAGTCAAAGTTGGAAAAGTTTGAACGAAGGGAGTATATTGCTATTAGAGGGGTATTTTAGTTTGTTTGTAATAACAATGGTAATTTGAATTAGGCATATTACTTTTATATTATTTTTCATAGTGGTAGATGTAAGTTAAAGTAAATTTAGGGGTTAATTTGCATTATCTTTCATAATGTTAGACGTGTGTAATTTAAATGTAAATTTATGGGTTATGTAAAATTACCCCTTCTAGTCTAGGGCCTTGTTTAGATCCAAAATTTAAAATTCCAAAACTATCACATCGAATGTTGCGGCACATGCATGGAGGATAAAATGTGGACGAAATAAAAACTAATTGCACAGTGTACTTGTAAATTGCAAAACGAATCTAATGAGCCTAATTAAGCCGTGATTAGATACTAAACGGATACAATAACACATGCTCTAATAACGGATTAATTAGGCTCATTAGATTCGTCTCGCATTTGGGACACGAACATCACAACCATCCCCTTGTACCCTAGCCGGCCGCACCCCTGCGACGACGATCTTCTTCCAGATCCGCCCGGTCGGTACGATGGCGCTGCGCTATCTGGCAAGGAGGGCTCTTAGCAGCGGGCTTTGGTTCCCCGCGTGCCGCCGTCGGCTGGATCTCGGCCTGTATGCACCCGCGGCTCCTCTCCTCCTCAGGTGTGTTCCTTTCCCTGTCTTGTTCCACTCTAGATCGATCGACTCAACGGCCAATTCTTCTCGTCAAAAGCCTGTTTGGTTTGGCAGATCGTTGGTCGTCCGGAATGATCCGATCCTAAGACCGAACCTGAGATGTCTGTTTGGTTTGCGTCGTCAGTCCGTGCCGTCGGTTAGCAAGAGCCGCAAGCCTGGGAATCGATTCCTTCCTCGAAAAAACGACGGACACCCCTGCCGGCCGGACCAAGCCAATCCACAGACCAAATAGGCTAGTGTCCGCGGGTCGCTACACTAGGTTGCAGGTTCATACATCTTTTTAAGTATGGTGGCCTTACGACGCTGGTAGCCCAGCTTATGAGAAAAAACAATAAAGGGCAAAACTTCGATCGTTACCAGCCTGACCAGAATCAACTAGTACTAATAACTATTGGACGAGTTGTTATTGAACTTGCTCGTATGATACCACCCGACGATTGATTTTTTCTAGCTAATGTTAAATATAGCTGATTATGATATAAGTTAGTGTTGATGCATGAGAGTCACAAGGGTTAAAAAGAAAGCATTTGCAGATCCACAAATATTGTAGAAAAATGTAAAAGAAATTATCAACACTAAACCCTCTGTGCCAACACAAGAAAAGCAAGCATGAGTTCATAGTAGGGAAGGTTCCCTTAGACTGTAAGTACTCCCCCGTCCACAAAAACATGCAATTATGGATCCGTGCCGGTCAAATTCGTTCTAGTTTGACCAAGGTTATAGTGAATAGTATTAGCATTTATGTCTCCAATAAATTTGTTATAAAAATATATTCTCACTAATCTAATGGTACTTATTTTTTATCAAGAATCTTAGTACTTTTTTTATATAATTTCGGCCAAAGTTTAAACTGGTTGACTCCTCGATAAACAAGAATTGCATGCTTGTGTGGACGGAGGGAGTACGTATACTTCAGCCTAGATAGGCTTCTGCTGATCACTTTGTATAGGCCTAGAGTTTTGGCCCAACAGACCTTTTGTCCAAGTTAAAGATTAGTCAAAGGAATAGCCCATTACTCTACTCTTTGCACTTGGTAATCCAGAATCATGGAAACATCCGATTTAGTGATTTTTGGTGAATCAAGTAAACATGAATCTCAGTTTTGGCATTTAACTTCCGATCTAATAGTTGGTGTATATTTTTATCCTCGTATTAAGTTGAAACTTTGTTGTTTATTGCATCTTTTAGTTAAAATATCTTCTTCTGCATTTTTATCTCTATCCCTAATAGTAAAAAGCCAAAATTTCAGACATCTAGCCCATTCAAATTAGCCCAACAACCAGCCCGCTCCAAAATTTCAGACGTCCAGCCCATTCAAATTAGCCCCTGCCCGTCCTTCCTTTCTCTACCCCACCCGGTTCCACCATCCGGTCGTTCCTTCTCTCGCAGGCCGCCGTGACGCGACTGGAGAAGGACGGCGACGCCGCGCAGGGCGAAGGAGCGTCTCGTCATCCTCTGGGTCCAGGGCGGCCCCGCGGCCAGGACGGCTCCACTGGCAACCCAGGCCGCCCAGCACGGCCACAGCCGGCCGCCCGCCCTCCCGTCCCTGCAGTCGCAGGCCCCAAGGCCGAACCTTCAGCCACCCAGGCCGACCGGCGCGCCCACATCTGGCTGCCCGCCCTGCCATCCCGGCCACCGCCCCTGCTGCCGTGTTTTTTCGAGTTGCCGACGACGCCGTGTTGGCTGGGAGTTGGAATAGAATTGAGGAACAAAGACTCCAGCTCGTATTATCAGAAAAATCAAATCCAGGGTATGTTACGACCTTCACGTTTGACACGAATTCCTTCCGAACTTAGTTGGACGACTTGGCATTGTTCCTGCGTACGCAAAGACCGAACGCCATTGTCGCCACAGTGCCGAGCTCGTTCCTCCGCCTTTCAAATTCGCCATGTTCTCTGCCTCATCCTTCAATTCCTTGAGTCCACAAGCAAACATGGCAGTGATATAACTCGATCTCCATTCCAAATCCAGTCCTGGCTGATCTCAGCGTGGCCGGCATTTTGGGTTTCCGCTGCCGACGGTCATCTCCATGTTGAAACAGAGCACGATTCGGGGTAAGCCCCGTTCCTCGATCTCATTCAAATTAAATTGTGTTATGGCCCTCCCTTAGCCTCACGACCTCGACGCGCTCGCTGTCTCGGCTGTAGACAGGGCTGGCAATGACGTGACGCCACCTTGCCAGTCTCGGCGCACTGACCGCCCCTTCGCCTCGCACGCGGCCAGCCTTCCTCGAGCCGCGACTGTCCCCTCCAATGCCGTAGCCGAGTCCGTGGTAAGCTACTCTTGCTTCCCGAGCCTTCATCCCGTCCTTCCCGGGTCCTATTTGGTCAGAACACCGTCGCCACGGTGGTGAACTGTGCGGCCATGGTCATCGCCCGTGGCTAGCCATGCCATGGTGCACCCCGGGCCACACTCGGGGGGGGGGGGTGGTTGTTTCCCGATATAAAAGCTTCTATTACCTTTTCTAATTTTCCGAATGTGATCAAATCAGTTAAGTTTTGAAAAATCTGTACAAATTTGAAATGAAGTCCTAATAAAATCATCATGAAAAGCAAAAAATTTCTTTACTATCGGTTTACATTCTATTTCGGCCCAACCAGTCAACCACATGGACACTTGCTCCGATGAAAAAAGTTGCTATTGGCTTTTCTAATTTTCTGAATGTGATCAAATCAATTAATCAATTAAGTATTAAAGAATCTGTACAAAATTGAAATGAAATCCTAATATATCTATCTATACTTGCTAATAAAGAGAAAAATTTTTGTCCACATTTTTTTTCCACCTCTTTTTTTCCACCCTTTTTTTCTCTCACCTTTTTCCTTCCGCCTGTAAATCCAAAACAGAGTTGGAGTCTGATTCAAGTCCACGTACCGATTCAAGTCCACATACATCTATATTGAATACACGGCCCTAGAAATACGATTTACAAATACACAGGTTGTATAGCAAGAGATTTACAAATACGATTCTCCATCGTGGACGCCGGCCAGCGAGCATGCCCCGCCACGTCCCTAGCCGCATCTGCACCTGGATCTGCCATCACAGGGCAGTTGACGCAAGGCAGGATTGATGCTCAAGATGTGCAGGCTGGAGATGGCATAGAAGCAACTGGAAACATAAAAAAAGAAATGCATTCAGGTATAATTACTTCAATATTGGGACGAGCAATACGTGTGTGTGACAAGAACAAGGAGGGAGCGAGGACTCACCACAGTTGAGGAAGAAGCAAGAAGCAGACTCACCAGAATTGTCGGAGTCGAGGATGAAGCACAAGCTCGCCGTCGTGCCTGTCCCCCAGCGAAAGCAGCCATGGGAGCACAGACACCGCCCTAGCACCGTGTTGCCGCCACCGGCGAGATCCTCGCGTGACGCCGCCGTGCGTCCGGCTCCGGCGAGATCCGCTCTTGGCATAGTCATGCGGAGGAGGATCCCTGCGGCGCCCCTCATCGCGAGCTCTACGGCCGCCCCGCCACCGAGAGGAGGAGGCACCGGGCGGCGCGTGGCGGCCGACGGACGGGGTGGCCCACCGAGCTCGCTTCCTCGGGAAGCATGCGGCGGAGGCGGGTGCGGCGTGCGCCTGTGCTCGGGCGGAGCGGTACGGGCGCTTGTTGGGGGCCAAAAGATAAGGATAGGAGAGAAAGATAAAATAAAATTAAAAAAGCTAACAAATAGGTCCCATTTGTCAGTACCTGATCTCACTTTTGTTGCCTCTAACCAAATGAATCATCCTGTCCCACGAAACAGAGTATGGACCATCGGACTCTTTTTTGACTCACAACCAAACGCTACCGAACGAGACGTGTGCACATTGATTTTTTTTCCAACAAAAGCTTCATTACTCAAATACCCCTACATTCATTGCAATCAGATTGTACAAGAAGCTAGGGAAAGTAGGCTAAAAAAATCTAAATTAGCCGAGGAGTGCCGAGCACAAAAAATACGCCGATGACCTTCGTGTATTTTTTTTTTGACAACAAACATAGATTATATTTCATTTAACAGCAAGACGCTGTTAGCACCCCTTACATTGTTTATGCATACAGACTGGAGTGCAGCCAAGAAGGGGCACTCAAGAGCATGGACAGGGTTTACACATAGAGCTGATGGATCCTGCTGATAAAGAAGCATGGAATGAGCTTGCTTCGCTAGCTGATCAGCCATCTGGTTGTCATGCCTCCTAACCTTGTGTATTCTGTAATTTGTTTGCCTCAGGATTGTAGAGATCATCTCGTAGTATGGCTTAATCCTCCAATCGAGGATTGTTCTGGTCTGTCCCATTGATGTAGTCGACCAGCGTCTTGCTATCAGTTAGGAAGTGGGCATCTGAAATCTGCATCCTGCTTAGAGTCATAACAGCCAAAGCCAAAGCAGCAGTTTCAGCCATTATGACTGAAGACGCGTTGTCCATTGACGCCTTTACGAAGACAGAGACCGGGGGTACTATGGTCGTGTTGACCACAAATACTCCCAAACCTGCCCTTCTTGTGCCTGCAAGAGGATGATCCGGGAGAATGGATGCATCAGAGTAACATCTGAAGCCTTGCAAGTCAGTTGGATGCTGAAGGAAGGGTGGAGTCGTCCGCGTGATGGACTGCGGTTGGCCGTTAGACGGGTCTTGAGGAGGTCGATGTTGTTGTTCGCCTGTACCTGTATGTTCATAAAAACCAGAACTCATACCTTGGCTATTAGCATGGATGGGTGCTGGATTCCTGCCGTGATGGGGTGGTCCTCGGTAATACCCATGAGGGTGTAGCAGCTCGAAGTTCGGTTGCCCTGCATTATGAGATAAAGAAGTGGACTGACCTTGTGATCCATGTGCCAGCGGTGGCAAGTTATTTATATGGTCAGGAGGTGGTGAAGGCAGAGCTGCGGCTGACTGCGCCTGTTGGTGTTGGAAGGCCTCATTGGGAATTGGCCGTTGGTGGACTTGTTGATCACGTTGCTGACCTGAAATAACCGAGGACATACCTTGTCGCAGGTGGATGGATTGATGCATGTTGTGCTGCATCGTTGTATGTCCGTCATTTATCTCCCCTTGCGGTTGTTGATTTGTATCAGTGGCAGTCTGCGATTGTTGCCGATCAGTGTCGTGGCTCTGAAGTGCCTGTAGGTACGTTTGCATATGGGCCTCCGCAGCCTTGTGTGAATTACTGTGAAGGATGTGAAGGTCATCGCTATCTGCTCATTATCATCCAAGATAGTTGCAGCTTCCGAGTGCTGGTCCATTCAGCAAGCATGTCTTTTTTTCATTTCCGTTAGAGAAATAACAAAGAAAGAAACAAAATGAATTTCACCCGCTCACCCGTAGCAACGCGACGGGCATATTTTCTAGTATATTAATAAAACACGAAAATTTCTACCACTTTTTTTCACCCTATTTTCTTTCACCTCTCCCTGTCTCTCTTCCTTATCTATACCGGACTCTAGGAACCGAAATAAGCGTTGCGTATTTTGGATGGAATTAAATAATTGGCGAGTTTGGCTAACCCATGCCACATCACCTATAAAGTTAAGCATATCATCGGTTACAGATCCAACCGGTTTCGTCGTCCCCTTGCCCTTGAATTGCATTGAAGATGGACACGAGCTTTCAATGGACACGAGCGGCCCTATCGTGCCCCGACAGCAAGAAGCGGGAGGTGTGCTGCCACTATGGCGGCGGCATCACCAACGGACTACGGCGATGAGAACAACATGGTGCCCCCGACGAGTCAACATGGCGCGGACTTCCATAGCCGAACTTAAAGATGGCAGCGGATCGGGTTCGGGCGGGTATCCGCGGGTTTCGGTTTTTCGGGTTTCGGGTTTGGTGCTGGTTTTTCGCCCAAAGTTTTCGGGTTCGGTTTCGGTTTGTTTTTCACCCGTGGATATCCGAAATAAATCATTTGGATTAAAACTCATGTTTTATAATATGTTAATAATAACTTGTTTACTTAGATTATTAAATTTATTCAGATTTGACTCATGAAAATATTTATTATTTGTTGTCTCTTGTTTATACATGTGAATATGTGTATATATATCCGCGGGTTTCGGGTATCCGTTCGGGTTTCGGGTATCCGTTCGGGTTTCGGGTATCCACGGGTTTGGTTTTGGTGATGGATTTCCACCCGAATCGGTTTCGGGTTCGGGTTCGGGTTTTGACTTCGGGTTTTGGTTTTGGGTGCACGGAGACTCCACCCGATCCGAACCCGACCCGTTGTTATCCTTAGCCGAATCCGCGCCGGTTTGCTGCAGAAGAACCTCACCCCGGAGAGCTTCAACGCCGGCGGTGAGACCACCAGCACAGCATATGTAGTCGAACAATATATACATATAGGCGTGGTTAGAACGGCGAAACTTACTACGACAACCTGCCCATAGCCGGCCTCTCTAGGACTACGCACGTACTGCCAACGTTATGCCGGCGGGTCGCTGGCTGCGGCGCGAGCACTCAGCAGCAACTGGTCCGGCGGCATGCACCATGTGTGCGAAGCGCTGGCGGCCAGCGGCTTGTGCTTCATCAACGACATTGTGCTTGCCGTCAACTAGCTCTTCCAGCACTTCAGGCGCATGTTATACATCGACGACATGCATGGTGCACCACAACAACGGCGTCGAGACTGCCTTCCTCTATTCCTCCACTCCAACCGGCAACCAACCGCAACCGGCCTGGGTGATGACAATGTCGTTCCACCAGCGCACCGGCCAAAATTTCTTTGTCCCTGTGAAAAGGGGATATTGTGAGCCACGTCGGCCAGAGAAGGGGACGGTCTGTACCGTGCCTTGAACGTGCCGTCGATGGAGGGCATGAGTGATGACTAACGAGGGGTACTGCAAGATGTTCAAGACCATCATGCATGCAAATGGTCGTCGACGTGTTCCAGCCGAAGGCCATCGTGATGCAGTGCAGCGGCGACTTGCGACAATGGATGGCAACGCGAAAGGCGAACAGACGGCAGGCGGCAGGCAACTAGAAGGCTCGCACACAAGCATATATAAATTGATACTTTTGTCGGGCCGCTGGAATAAAGCTCATTGCACTTTTACACAGGGGCTTTCAAATTGTTTGCCGTTGACTTTGGCTTTAACAAAAACTGTTTTCATAGTTACTTTAAATAGGGAAGTAAATATGCCTTTTGGCTAACGCCACAGTCAAAATTATATATGTTGGTAGCATATGTGTAGTGTTGAGTGCAATAGAAAAATGATGTCATAAATAAGAAAAAAAAACTCCAAGACTTTGCAGAGAAAACAATGTATCCGTGTTGTCTTTGACAGGCACTTTTGCTAGTAAATAAAATCATAAAAAGACAAAAAATTCTTTACTATTGGTTTCGTCTGGTACATCCTATTTCGGCCCAACCACATTGCCACTTGCTCGACACCGCTCGGCTGCACACCCGCTCGCCTCTTCCAACGCCGGACACGGTGCTTTTGGTCGTGGCCTTTTACCCGCACGCATCCTTCTATACACTAGTGGAAAGGCACGACACGCACGTGCGTGTCTAAAAAAAGTTTTTTTCTTTCACAGAAGAAGATGTGTGTTAATGTCTATTAAATTTTATTTTACAAAGAAAAAATTGTCGCACGTGCGTGTCTAAAAAGTTTTTTCTTTCACAAAAAAAGATGTGTGTTAATATCTATTAAATTTTATTTTGCAAAAAAAAAAACATACATTTTCTCAAGATTACACGTTCAACACCTAAAGTTATGAAAAAAAAAAAAAATGTATGTTGTTGCTTTAAGAGGTTTGAATTTTAAACCTATATAATTTTGACTATGTCACACTGGTTTCATGGAATGCTAACATACATTCAGCCAGCATTACATTCAGTTTCTTTTCTTATATAAAATGATAAGATTAACCAATCACCCTAATTAAGTCTACATTAGCCTGCTATCTTTAATTTTTAGATGAGAGACGTCAATCACCTGGAAACTTGGTTAGAAGCATGAAGTTCAAAATAAACTCGGGTGATCAAAGAACCTGGATTCTCATACAATGACTAAGTATAAATCATCATAAGATGCTAACTCGTCATTGTCACAAATCTATGACATCAGTTCATTGTAAATATTTTATTTATAGTTTAGCAAGCTATGTTTAACCCTACATGTCATAAGTTTTTCATTTTATTCAGTAGGCTACAATCTGTATACATAGTACCAGTTAGCTAGTTTTCAGAAATGTGACAATAATTAATTTCTTAAATATAAAGCTATACAAATTCATTCAAAAACAAGAATGCAAGAATTCAAAGCTTCATATAACAACAACAAAAATATATACAAGATTCGTACCTCAAATATTTGCATCTCTATCATATAATCTAGAGCTATATAACAATGCTCCTTCTTCAGGTTTTCAGCCTTTTCCCATGTAATACGGGCCCTATTCATGAAAAAGAAACACCTCTGAAATACTTCAGAAATATACTGCTATCACCTACGTGTGTTAAGCATATTTTAGAGAGAGAAGCTGCTTCAGAAAATCAGTAATGCAAAATCTAATCCTGGCAAACATAAAGATGTATTTATATGACCAATGTTTGGCTTTCGTTGACTGATGTGATGCAATGAATTGAGACTGACATTATAGAGGGATTTGTAAATTTGTATATCATTATAAGATTTAATATAGATCACATTACCTGATCAAGATTTTTAACGGTGTAGTTCACATAACAATAATTTCATTTGAAAATACAGATGTGAAAAAGGTAATTTTGAGGAGATTTTATTTCACAGAAATACTTTAATACTTCTAGTAGAGTTTCCTTTCATTATTGACTACAGGGCCAGTCGGGACCATGTCCAAATTGAGCAAAATCCATATTGTGGTTCATACTCCTTCCGGGCTGGTATTAGAAGTCGTTTTGGACAAGGTTTGGATCAAACATCGAATATAAATCATCAATAACTTTTAAGTTGTTGAGTTTGTAAATGTAAAAATTATATGAGTAGATTTGTCTTAAAAAATACTATGATAAAAGTATACATATATCACATCTCCATAAATATTTTTATAATAATAAGAGGTCAAAGTTGTGTTTTGGAGACCGTGTCGCTGTCCTAAACGACTTCTAATACCATCCCGAGGGAGTACTAACTTTAGAATTTAGACAAATTAATTAAATACGACAGGATGACATCGGTTGAATTAATATTTGATATGAATAAAAAAGAACTGAACTTGCATGAGGTGGAATGCATGGAGTGAAATCGATCAAATAAAAAATACAAAGCAGTAGCTACAAATGTAGGTACTCTGGTTTTGTGTGCATGCATGGCACTCCGACTTGCTTGCTTGTGTACGTGCGCTAATCGCCGGCGACTTGCACCTGCACCTGCAATGGGCGATGGCATGCTGAGTATTAATAGAGCTGCTGGGCGTTGACAGCAGAGCAATGCTGGCGATGGTTTATGATGAGCGTGAAGAAAGGTCGAACTGGAGGACGTCGGCTTGATCAATTGTCGCGCGGTCAGGCTTCTCTTAGACATCTCTTACACAGGAAGATAAAGGATGTTGCATGTGGCAAGCCATGCTTCCCTAGTCACACAGGTGTTGAACCCAACGTGGTAGTCAATACAAGACACATTAATATATATAACATTAAATCAGAACATATTGTAAACTCTTCCTCCACACAGGCATACCTCAATAGAGTTGGCGTGGTACGACAGCCAGGCGTGGAGTATGCAGTCGGCCGGTTGTTGTAACAGAAATTCAGACTGGAAAATAAAAAATAAATCCCAATTCCCCTAAGCTGCAAGATTTGGAAAGGACAAGAAGGGGCATTGCACTCACTATGTAGCCGCCGGACAACACGGAGAGTGGTTCCTGTTTTCTGGTTCAGTCAAACGTGGACTGCAGTTGTGTTGTGATGGTCGCTCGATCGATCCTGTCTTTCCGTCCCGTACTTGCCCCTCGCAGCAATCGCAGCAAGCCTCTCGCCGCCGACGCATAGCACGGGAACCTACGAGGCGACCGGCGGCCTCAAGCCGCCCACCATGGACGACGCGGCAGCCGTCAAAGGCCAAGGGCGTCCCTCGACAAATTCTTCCTCGTGCTCTCCGTCGTCACCCCGCGATCTCTCATCCCACGCCATCATGCATGGCATGTGAGATGAAACGCCGGTGGCAAGACCCGTGTGAGAGGGAACAAGGGTGACCAAGTCTGCCATCATCCTTCGCTGTTATAATCGCCCAGGCGCCCCGATCGGCATCTTTTGCTCGAGGAACCGGGCGCCTGGCCGGTGTCGCTGGGACTCGTCCTTCGCTTCCTTCGCGCCGTATCGGGATGATGCCTCGCACCCTATGGGAGCCGCGATCCCCACTTCCTCGGGCGCCGACGCCGACGTCACCATCATCGCTGGTCGCGGAGGCAGCAGCGATACACGCCGGTTCGTTCGAGGATTTGCTTCGTTGGGCGCCGGGATCACTCGGAGGACCAGCGTGGGAGCGGGTTTTGACGGGCGGCGGCAAGCGGCGTTCGTCCGCTCGATCGTCGGCCACGTCTACTCGATGGCGCAACATGGGGCGGTGTCGTCGGGACCACTCGGAGGCCCAGCGTAGGGAGCGGTTTTGACGTGCGGCGGTGTGTGGCGCGGGAAGGAAAGATCTCGCGACGTATCGGGAGCGCGCGCCGTTCGAGGCGCTATTCCCGTCGCGGTTCGCGCCTTGAAGCGAAAAACACCCTGTAGCCTAAGGTCGGTCCATATCGAGAACCATCGGATGGGAAATCCGCAGACAGATCGGATGGATGAGATCGCGACACGTGGCCTCCAATTCCTTCGCTCTTTTATAGTATAGATATAGATTTCAAAAACAAATGACACGAACATTGCATAAATGTCTAAGCCACAAGTCGTTCAGATGGTCACGTAATAACCCGTTGGAACGCATACGGTATATTTCCTAGTAATTTAAAAATATTATTCTAGGTCCAAACTACTCCCTAAGCAACATAAATAGGACCAGTACCTAGCTGGTAGGTTTTTCAATTGGAGTACCTATCTAGGAACCACACAATAGTTTAAGTACCTAGTTGGTAGGTTTTTCAATTGGAGTACCTCACTAGTACAGGATTTATTTTGCGTGACACACCCCCAAATCAGTCCGTGGCGGGCACACATTTTGCCCGCCACAGTTATTGGCTGGCCGGCCTGGCTAGCCGCCCGCCAGGTCGCCCGCCGCGGTTATTGTATTATCCGTGGCGGGCGCTTCTTACATGCCCGCCGCGGTTAATTTGTTATCCGTGGCGGGCGACGTAACTCGCCCGCCACGGTTAATGGTTATTAACCGTGGCAGGCGGGTTACGGTGCCCGCCCTGGATATTCCAGGGCAGCAATAAATACAGCCGCACCCACCCCTTCTTCCTCGGGTCTTCCTCTTCCAACACGTGGGGGGAGAGGTTTTGCCCTAAAAATTGACCAAAACTTTGGATTTAAGTTTAGGCACTTCATTTGGGGGATGAGGACACCACAAAAGGTAAATAAAGACTCTCCATCCTTCCCTCCTCCCCTTTTTCCTCTCTTTTTGCTTGGACTCTAGATCTAGATCTAGATTTAGATTTAAGCTAGATCCATGTTCATCTCTCTCTTTTCTCTAATTATTAGATGCCCTTGTGTATATAATGTTCGCAGGTATGGAGTGGCGGTCCGAATGGATGTACCACTTGTCGAGAGTGACTCCGCGGTACCTACATGAAGTGAGGAAGTTTGTTGCCGCTGCGAAAAGTAACCGTGAGCGTCTGAATCGGAGGACAACCATATGTCCTTGCTCTCGCTGCAAGAACCTGAAAGCTGACATAGACAACACTATGCAATCTCACTTGATTATGTATGGATTTGTCAAGGACTACACTATCTGGACTTTTCATGGCAAAAAAGAATTGGTGAGTGGCAGCGCATCTGGCGAAAAAGAATTCATGCCGCCTTCGACGAAAGCGGTACCAACGAATCAGCCACCAGATCTTGCAGCAGCCAGAAGCGACAATGGTGAGGATATATTCGAAACCATAGTTGATGATGACGATGATGGCGGTGGTGATAGGGATGGTGAGCAGGAGGCTACTTTGAAGGACCCCGAGGATGTGCAGTTTTTTGAGGATTTGGTGAACCGCCTCGACGAAGACGATGTTTTGTTTGGCTGCCCGAAGTGGCTGGAGAATTTCAAAGAGATGAAGTAGGCGGCAATTGATCCTCTTTACAAGGATAGTTCGAAGGGCTGCACGGTGCTCAGTTTTAACCTTCATTTGCTGATGATGAAGGCTCGCCATGGCTGGTCTGACACTAGCTTCAATGAGATCGTAAGTTACCTTGCTACCACGTATCCAACGGCTAACAAGGTTCCCACCAATACATATCGTGCGAAAAAGCTAATACGGCCAGTGGCGATGAAACTCAAAAAGTTCGATGCCTACCCTAACCACTGTATCCTATATCGGGGCACGGAGTATGAGAATTTGACCAGTTGTCCGCACTGCGGCGCGAGTCGATACAAGAGGAATGTCGGCTGTCGTGTGGATGAGGTCGATGAGGCAGCCTTGCGTGGTGGGCCAAAGAAGAAGAAGGGGGCCAAGAAGAGTGCGGTGGAGAGGAACATCTCGTCAAAGCAGGACGAGGAAGAAGAAGGTTACACGTAGAGGAAAATTCCTGCCCTGTCGATGAGGTACCTTCCTGTCCATGATCACCTACGGGCTATATTTGGGAACCCTGCGAATGCTAAGCTGATGACCTGGCATGCATTTAGCGATCGTCTAAAGGATGACGGGAAGCTGCGACACCCTTCTGATGCCAAGCAGTGGAAAGATTTCGATACTGCCTTCCCGGAGTTTGGAAATGAACCCAGGAATGTTAGGTCCGCACTGAGTACTGATGGGATGAACCCGTTCAGTGAGCTTAGAAGCACACACAGCACCTGCCCGGTCGTCCTCACCATCTACAACCTTCCTCTGCACCTGTGTCAGAAGCGCATGTACCTTTTGCTGACCATGCTTATTTCTGGACCGAGGCAGCCCGGCAACGATATAGATGTGTTCCTGGAGCCATTCATGGAGGAGATGCAGATTCTATTTGATGTTGGGGTCAAAATGGTGGATGCGTACCACAAGGAGAAGTTCACTCTAAAAGCCATCATCTTTGTCACCATCACTGATTACGCCGGTATTTTTTCACTGTCGGGATAGATCAAAGGGAAAACCGGCTGTGTAGTTTGCATCGATGGTACCTGCTACACTTACCGTAAGGGATCCAACAAAATGGTGTACATGAGGCACAGACGGTTCCTCTGCAAAAAGCATAGGTACTAACTACCTATAATGAACTAGTATAGTGCCCGTGCTAACATACGGCTTCAAAACCTCCAAATGACAAGATTTCTTCCATAGTTTTTGTCGCAAGAAACCATCCATCTGTCGATCTCTTCCAAAAAATGATACTTCTCGGACAAGGATTAATTCTCTTACAAAAATTGCAGTAATAAAAACGAATGCTTCTTGTGATAAAATAAAACGATCAAAGTAATCAGAGTGTTGATGTCATCATTAAATTCAAGATATATCAAGTATGTGCTCTCATCATTAAATGGTCAATAACATAACAAGACTTAACACAACAAATGAATAGCGTAGCATGGTGGTCTGATTCTTTTAGTTTTGACAGGTTCAGCTCCTTCTGTGGCTACCAATAGCATTCTTTCGAGCCTTTCGAGTAGTTTGACTAAGTAATCATTGGAGCATTCACACAGCACCTTAGGCTGCAATTGAGAGTAAAATAACAGGGAATAAATTAGGACATATTTACTGACACTTAGAGTAAAATAACAGGGAATCACATCACAGACATACAAATGCACCTTTTTATAGTCTTAGCTTATAGCCCGAACTGAGAAGCTAAGACTTATTGGGACTTCTATATAAAAGAACGACAGCAAATCAGGGCGGGCCAATTTCATCTCATCTCCAATCTTAATCTAAATAATTCACAGCTACTTTCAAAGGAAATGCCGTACAGTTGCATTATGAAGCTACAATATTAGATGGCAAACATTGAAGCAGTTCAGAAAAAAAGAAGCTTTCTGTTGTTGGATTGTGGACAAACAAGTGTTCTAAACCTGCTATCTCATTCAGAAATACAGATTTGCATGCAATACGGTCACTAAACAATAATGCAGCAGAACTTCAAGACAAAACTATAATGCTGCAAATCTTTAGGACTCTTACTAAGCAATATACAATTGGACACAATGTCATTTCTTTTTTTGAAATCTGACAAGTGGAAAGTTTGCAAAGGTTAGTGACAATACTTGTAGAATTTGTCAGACCATGATACATCTCTACTATAATTGAAATCTTAAATTATTTTAGGTCCACCCAAAGAAACGTAAGCTCAGAATTATATATGAATCCTCATGCACAGATATTGTATCAAATTCGAAAAAAGGAGCTATGTGATGCATGAAGTAATTAAGGATCCAAGTGGCTAATATTTAACTGCAAACTGTGCAGAGAGGGTAAACAACACCACGAAAAGGGGATAAAAAGAACACAAGAGAGGAGCAGGACAACCCGTGTCCCAAATCTGGATGTCCTGGATGGGTCTCTCAAATATCCAGTAATTTTGCACCACATCCTCTGCAGAACTAATTTGCACACATGACATGAAAAATGAACTAATTACTCGCAAGATCAAAGCGAAATAGTACTACATTTCCCATATGGATGAAACAATGGAAGGAAGCAAGACCTCGAGACAGAATACAAGTGCTAAATTGTAGAGTTGCAAAAATTGCTAAAATTGCCCGTGCTAACGCAACAATGACATTGTAGGTGCAATTTAAAACTATCAAAAGAGATATGACAAACCGGTACTCTCTTGATAATCTTCTCTGCGTCATTGAATCTCTTGTGCTTCCTGTAACACAGAGCATGAGCCATATAAAATGAAGCTCTCTTGAAGTCTATCCCATTCCACTCAGTATCGTCAAGAGTTTTCATGACACCATTACCGGCGTGACAATGATGCAATGTACACTATGTGCAAACGAAAAGCTTAAAGCTGTGCTGTTTATTTTCTATGCCACCTAGTATGTGATTTACAAGAAACACAGTTTGCTATTTATTCAGGTGCGTAAATTGAGGCTATTTCAGAATACTGCAGTGAAAAAATATATATATATAACAGTACGTACAAGGATATTTGCCCGATTAACAAGTTTATTAGGCCAGACATCGATCTATATAGCAAGTGATGTAGAATTGTCCGACGAGCACCTGCATGGACATCGACACCAGATCAGAAATAAATAGTAAATAAATTGATAATCACATTCTAAGGGAATCGGATTCTAATCAAATCCACTGGTTTGGCCATAAAGTTGGGATTTCTACCGCTACCTATGCAGCCATTAATCAGGTGGATTTGAGCCGTTGCTCACCTTTGGATCCAGTATCCACTGGCTCGAATGACGAGCAGATACAATGCCATGCTCACTTTCGTCTCTTCAGGGATGCCGATGGAGGCTGCGCTGCGGCTCCTGGGCGCCGCTGCTCGCGCGCAGCTGCTCGAGGCGCCGCTGCCCGCGCGACGCTGCGCTGCCGCCCTGCCGCGCCGCGCGCCGCCGGCCGTCGCTCCGCTCTACGCGACGCTCACGGTTCACGCTCGCACCGATGGTGGCTTGATGAATCCCCACCTGGTTCGAGTTTGGGGAGGCGAACGAACAGAGTCTGTTGTATTCAGATTCAAA
Organism: Hyparrhenia diplandra; assembly: GCA_015847255.1. Taxonomy (NCBI): domain Eukaryota; kingdom Viridiplantae; phylum Streptophyta; class Magnoliopsida; order Poales; family Poaceae; genus Hyparrhenia; species Hyparrhenia diplandra. The sequence continues at coordinate 53,764 of JADLZK010010791.1, forward strand.
AGACAACAAGACAAATAGAGGATTAGGAGATAATTGCTATTATATCGGATGGGAAGCACACGAAGTTCGAGCCCTCACCCACTGGAGTCTCTTTGCGCCATCGTCCCCACGAAACCACAGAATGCGGGGGTGGGGGTGGATCCACGGTGTGAATGAAACAAGCGCCCTCCCGATGCATCCATGCCGGATTGACCGACCCTCGATGGATCCGCTGGCGGGCGAGCTGGGAAGCCACGCGCGGCTCCATGTGTGCTAGCGGCCGGTGGCCCGGCGGTAGGAGGCCGCGTCATGGCCGACTCCATGGTGGCGGCGGGGGCGACCTACGTTGGCGGCCGCGAGGAAAAGGGCGACGAGGGAGATGTATTTTTGTTTCGGTAAAAATAAATGTTTTGTTATTCCGTTACTGCTGTGATTCGAACCTGGTTGGATACAGGAAACTTTTGGGTCGCCGGCGTGGGTGAGGTGACGGTGTGGAGATTTGTGCGTTAGGAGTAAGGCCCATACACTTAATCCCGGGACATTGGATGGTGTTTGTGATGATGAGAGTAAGACAAGGCGAAAGAATCCGGGACGCTTATTGAATAATTTTTGAACGTAAGCGAAGTTTGGTGCATTAGTAGGGTAGATAAATACTTTGACAACCTGGGGCGAGCCGCGAACTTGACGAACCGGCACGGACTAGTTTTGGTCCAAAGGTGTTTGGCATGGTAAAGGACATGGAGATCGAGTTCGGAAAGAAGAAGAAAGAGAAAGACGGCACCACCACGACAAGGAAGAGAAAGCGGGATAAAATGGAGGAAGAAGCACCTCCACCCGTTCCTTTCAAGAAGAAGTCAATTTTCTTCAAGTATCTATCGTATTGGAAGAAACTAGATACACCCCATGCAATCGACTGTATGCACCTTGAGAAGAATGTCTTTGAAAGCACGATCGGTATCCTGATGGATATCAAGGGCAAGACGAAGGATGGTCTCAAGTCACGGACGGATCTTGTCAACTTGGGCATCCGCCGTAAATCCACCCCGAACCGCCTCGTAAGCGGTAAAAGTCGAACTTAGGGGTGCAGCCTACAACCTAATGAGAGATGAGAAGATGGCTATGTGTCGGTTGCTTAGGGGTATCAAGGTGCCGACTGGTTTCTCTTCCAACATCAAGAGCCTGGTCTCCATGAAAGACCTCACAATAACCAACTACAACTCACACGACTCTCACATCATGCTGACGGTGTTCCTTCCAATTGTGATCAGAGCTATCCGTCCAGAGTACATGAAGATGGTGATCATAAGGCTGTCATACTTCTTTAACTGCATCACCCAGAAAGGTCATTGATGAAGCCGATCTGCCTACACTAAAATAGTTCATCGCGGAGACACTTTTGCTTTCGAGATGTGGTTCCCACCGTCGTTCTTTTGATATTATGCCACACCCGATGATGCACATGGTCGATCAGATACAACAGCTGGGCCCCATGTACCTATATCAGATGTGGATGTACGAGAGGTTCATGTCCACCCTCAATAGGTATGTTGATAACCATGCTCACCTAGAGGGCTCTATAATCGAGGCATACACAAGCGAGGAGGCCGTGAATTGGTCCATGAAGTACATAAGAGATGGAGGGCTATTGGGCTTCTAGTCCATCGCCACGAAGAAGGCGTAACCGAGGGGATGGGGTGCACGGGGGCGGAAAAGCACGCACCGATGTACCAAGGGAAAAGGTGCAAGAAGCTCATTATAGCATCCTTCATCGTTAGTGACCATCGACAAATACGTTGAAAAGCACCTAGAAGTGATCCACGCTGCTCATGACGGGCAGCGCATGGAGATATGGGTCCAGAATGAGCACAAGAGGAGTTCCGCAAAGTGTCTCAAAGAGCAGGACATACCCTACGGAGGATCTTATGAAGCGGAGACCGTAAAAAAGCTTGTGTCCGGCCTGTCCACCCAAATCACCACGTGGCAAGGGTATGACGTCAATGGGTACAGGTTCCACATGAAAGAGAAGGACAAGAAGAGTGCGGTGCAGAACAACGGTGTTTAATATGAGGGCATCGACAAGTCCACGGGGCAGAGGAGGCCATACTTTGGACAAGTTGAATAAATAGGGGAACTTGACTGTGGCGGTGACCTACGGATAACCATTTTTGAGTGCCGGTGGGTCAAGCCACAGGCGGTTGGGTAAATGGACAATTTTGGTTTAACTACCGTGAACCTTCAAAGTGTCGGGCCTACAAAGATGATCGGTCGCGTTCAGCAACTGAGGTCGCACAAGTAGGCTACTTTATCTATCCTGAGGACACAAAAAGGCACGTGGTTGTGTCAGAAAAGCAACGGATCGTGGGAGCTGATGGGGTCTGGAGTCCCGAACAATACAACAAACTATGAAGAGTTCCGTTTGTTTACCAATCATCCAAAGAAGATCAAGGCCGCCAAGGACCGCTTCAACAAGACCAAGATGAGGGCGCAAATCCAACTTTCTAAGAAAGTTCCCTAAACCGGGGATTCGCCGAGACAAACAAGAGACAAACGGTTTTTAAAGGGGGATAGGCTATGCTTTTCTTTCATTTTTTTTTCTGCCTGCTGAATAAAAAAAAGGCCCTCGACCCACCCAAATGGTGAAAAGAAGACCGAGAAAGCGCATGTAGCAAAATGATATGTCTACCATATGTAATAATATAATGTAGTGACTTATGAACTTCGAACTTCTTAATTATGAATTCTATATTTTGAAGTCAATTATTATATCCTTTGCACTCTTCCCAAACATTTACATATAGCATATTTCTCCTTTTGGGTCTATTCAGACAAAGGAAAACAAAAATAGTAGAAAATAAAAACAAAACAAAAATACAAGTAAATGCAAGAAAAGCAAAGACTACAAATGAGCGGAAAGGAATCAAAAGCAGCTAGTCAAGGATAAATTCTAAACCGAATCTCGAAATGTGGGGAGAATTTATCGTGGCGGGCATGCCCCGCCACATTAGCACGTTTACCGTGGCGGGCACCCTAACACGCCCACCACGGTTAATGTTTACCGTGGCGGGCGTCCCCCCCCGATCGGCTAAGTCCTTCACGCGGTTCAAACCGACCCACGAAGGGCCGCCAAAATTTTGCCGCCCGCCGTGCTCCTCAGCGTCCGCGCCCGACCCGGTCCTCTTCCCATGGCGCCCGTCCCCGCGCCCGCCCCCGTCCCCGCGCCGTGGTGCCCTAAACCCCTAGCTCCGACCGCCACGCCCGCCCTCGTCCCAATGTGGCGCGCCACGGGCTGGGGCCGAAACCCTAGGCTCCGGCCGCCGCGCCATCGCCGTCCGACCCCAAGACCCATGCATCGTCCGCGACGACCGGCACCCGCCACCTATCGACATGAGCCGGGCCAAACCTAGCTCCGCGCGCCGCTATTTCCGGCCTCCGTCGCCGGCGACTCGTGGTGCCGTAGCTCCGCTGCCGCGCCACCTGCCGACGCGAGCTGGGGCCGGAACCCTGGCCCGGGCCGACGCGCCGCTACTCCGCCGCCGCCGTCGTCGGGCTACTCCGCCCCGTCGCCCATGACCCCACACCTCGCAGATCGGGCCCGCGGTGGACGCCGCCCGTGGTGATCGTACCCTAGCACCGCCATCGCCGGGGCCGGTGTGCTCCGCCGCCCGAGCTCCTCTCGCTCTCTCTAGCATCTCGATCCTCTTCTTCCCCTATTCCTAGGTTTGGAATTTGGATGCCCAAATTTGTCTCAGTCCTGTGATGCCAAATTAACCCGAGATGCCATTGATGCCAAATTACTAGCTGCCTCGTGATGTCATTTTTCTTTGATTTACTAGCTGCCTGTGATGCCAAATTAACCCGAGCAATGCCACCGTCTATGATGTCATTTTTCTTTGATTTACTAGCTGCCTGTGATGCCAAATTAACCCGAGCAATGCCACCGCCTGTGATGCCCAATTAACTTGAGTTGTTTGTCCATTGAAACCGCAAGTGTGACTTGTCCATATCTTATCCTTTTAAAGTGTTTGATTTCTCAATGCCCAATTAACCTTTAGCTTTACTCACATATTTTTTTAAACTTGGCTGTTGGCTACTGTGCTCCTCCTCTCTACAACTACTCTACTTTCTTCTCTCTACTTATCGCACCTCTGTTTCCCTACTAATTTGAGATGAATTTGGTCAATTTTGAGATGTGAACCCTTTTATGTAATGATGAACCCTTTTAAACTTATTAGTGCTGAGGCAGTGGCATATATGCAAATGATGTGAACCCTTTTATGCCGAGGCAACGGCTATGATGATCGAATGCCCCTTATATTTTGTAAGCTTCTAAACTAGGATGGCTTGTACAAGCAACCGGTTTAGAAGTTAGATGTGATGACAAGGGGACAAACTGAGCCAACGATGTATATTTTCTTTGCACAATTATGTAATTTTCTTGAAAAATTTTGTAATATCCTTGTATGTTATGTATCCGATCGAGTTTAAAATGTTAATGAGAAAATGATTATATATTATGTTCTTGTGCCTACTACTGTACTGCTCCTCTTACTCTCTACTCTCCTCTCCTCTCTACTCTCTACCACTCCTACTACTACCACTATACTACTAGTACTACTATACTACTACTAATCAACTGTATGATATGTAGCTTCTAATGGAGAATCAATAGGAGCGTAAACGTGTATGGCGCTTGTCACGTAAACCGAAATTACAAGTGTCTAAGTACGAAAAATTCAATCACAAAAGTGATCAAACCCCGACTTGACTCCATATAACTTGGCCCATGAATCGAAATCTCGCAGGATTTCAAACCAACATCATAACATACCAAGATCATACTGATTCAACGAAACATCACCATTTGTACACCATAATATAAATAAGAGATTACATCAAGTTTACTTACCATCGGAGTACAACAGTTATTACAAATAAGTTAATTAAGTAGCGGAAGCAAAACATTTTTAAAACAAGTTCTTAAACTTTAGTTTTACATTGCCGATATTTGGTCATGCCTCACAAAAGCATAAAGATAAGATACTATAGAGACCATGCCCGGTGGTCTAGTCTTCGTCCCCGGCAGGGCGAAGGCAATATTTGCAGCGACCGCTATAGAATGTGTCACCTGTAACAGGAGGGAATAAACCCTGAGTACGAGAAGGTACTCAGCTAGACTTACCCATCATAAACTAGAAATTAATGACTCCAAGGATTATGCATGGCTTTATAAAGTGGGGCTAGCTCATTTCTTTGCATAAAAAGCTTAAGTAGAAACTAATAGCAAGTAAAAGCATCATATTTAATAATTCTTACTTAGTTTCTAGATTAGCAACTCGTCCTAACATAAAAGTTGCAGGAATATAAACAACCAACACTCATTGACCATCGGGGTACAACGAACCATGAGCCCAACAGAGACTCATACCAGATATCATCATAGTCTTATCCTTGCATTATTATTAGAGGTGTGCTACATGGAGATAAACCATCAGGTGCTCACTAACCAGGAGCGATGGCGATTCGAATCGATTACTGACCAGCTGGCGGGGTATTCCTAACACTCACCCGGCAAGTCCCGCTAAGGATAGCCGTAGATAACCTTTCATCAACTCAAGAATCGCGGGATCTATCCGTGCCAGTATTCGCGGGGAGCACACTTGTGCCGGCAACAGCTAGGACTTATATACACCTTGCCCACAGTCCACAAAGCCTCCCGTTGATACGCCCTTTCGCGTAACGCTTCCCGGCTTGAGTTGAGGTACTTGGCTTCGTGGTCGACAACCTCAGGTCAGCCAACTAAGTGATAGGCTGCGTTCAACAAGAGAGGGCGAGGCTCCAAGATCAAGTCCTTAATCAACTCAGGCGGGACTACATGACTTCCAGGACCTCCATGTCCTGTAGCCTCCATTTCCCGTCCAGTCTCCCTAATTTTGTTTTACAAAATATATGGTACAACCATAATCACATATCCAATTAATCCATTGATTAGCCTATCTCTCGCAGGAGATATTATCTCCGGACTTCTACCATTTAAAGCTTAACTAATCATCTAACGATTCTTACACTAAATAGGATATCAGGTGATATTTAGTGGACACGGATGAAATATATGCATCAAGTGTTTCCAAGCAACACCTATCACGTAATGCAACAAACAACATAAAAGGACGCAAGTAAATTATTATAAAAGCATGGGACATGAGAATGCTCCGGGGCTTGCCTTTCACGAACATGGCAGGCTCATGGGTCGGGTACTCAAGAACGATCTCCTCGCCGGTTCCGGGTCTTGCTAGCTGGTCCGTCACCTCCTCGGGAACCTCCTCCACGTCTGGACACGTCCCCTCGAACTCCAGCAACGTCGGACCTTCCGAAACACCTATTGCATGTATGCAAGAATTAATAACATGATGCGATGTAAACATGAAGGTGCATATGATGAGGATGTTCATGATATGAGTGACCCCAAAAGTTTATTTAACCAAGCAATCACAAAATTGCAGCTCTATTCTAAACACTATAAAGCAAAGCGTCCAACATATTTATTTCACATACACTTACCCTTCTCACACAACCTAACGTACAGTTGCTCGTCGTCAGTGAGAGGTCTAGCACCTGCATGAACTCCCACTAATCAGACCAACACATGACTTAAGGTGGCAACACATCATATAAACCCAGCAGAACAAGATAATTCATGTAAACAAATCCAATCAACCACAAACGACCACTTAGCCATTTTCCAACAGCTACAAGAATAAATCATAACTAAAGTTCTATAACTTGAAATATAGCAAACTTGGACTCTCTGGAAAGCTTATGAAATTACCTACAAAACACTTTCAGGGCCCAAGAACTAATTCCAAAATCAAGCTATACAAACAGAGCTCACAACCCAAACTGTTCCAGCAAAACAGCACCTCTTTCATTTATTTGGTACTCACAAGAACAGCTACCATTTACAAACTATAACTTCAAAAGCTTTGAAACTTGGCAGACAGCAAGATATGGTAACACTCAACAAAACATCTAATTACGACAACCTCCAAAAAGGTCAGCAAAGGCATGAAATTATATCAAGAACATGCATCACTCAAACTGATTTCCATAACAAGTTAATGAAGTTCTATTACCAAAGTTCTCAGAAAAATCTAGGAAAATTACAGTAGCTCAACCATGATTCCTAAAGCATCTCATAAAAATTCAGAGCAAGGTGACAAGCAAACCATTTTATACAAGTATGGCAAGGAACACTTTAAATCAAGCACTGAAATACTTTGTATTATGAAAAGTGTGAAACAACAGATTTCATATGATTCAAAGTTACTATTACTTAAAGAAAGTATGTACAAAAAGTAGCAACTCTAAATTCCTCATATTTATACCATTTTCCATTTTTTACAAAAACAAGCCATAAAATAGGCCTAAATCAATCATCACATTTCCAGCACAGAACATAGGATGTTTCATATTTTTCCTAGACAGTACTCATCATAAGAAGATCAACAAAACAAGTTTCACATTTTTTTCTGAGCTCTCTACAATTACTTATGCATTTATCAACTTTGCAAGAATAAAGCACTTTATTCAAAGCTAAATATAAAAACATACCAAAAATGCCATTTCATATTTTTAACAGAAACTAGACATTACAACAAGCACACTGCAAGTTGAACCACTCAATTTGGACCTTCCAAACTCAAGTTATGAATTTTACAAGATTCAAACCAAAACTGAAATTCATAAAAGAAAAGGAAAACCGGCCGACAATGGGGCCCGCGTGTCGAGACACGAGCAGGGGCGGCGCTTAGAGGGCGGCGTTCACCGACGGTGAGGTCTCAGCGACGCTGTTAGCACCTACGACCTCTCGACAAGATGGACACGATGGGGACTAAGGCGCCAAGACGCGATTAAGGTCGGAGAGCAAGCTCGACGGCGGCAATGGCGACGGCGGCAATGGCGGTCGCGACGGCGGCGGCATGGTTGCCGGCACGGCTGCCCGGCAAGCCTGGGCCAAGCTCGAGGGTGACCTAGCGACGCTGCCTAGGGCGCTTAGCAAGCCTCGACGGGGCTAACCGGTTAGGTTCCTCACGCGCTGACACCGACGCGAACGGCGAGCTGGCGCCGGCGCAGCGTGTGGTCCTGGTGAGAGCTCGGCCACTAATCGGGTCGATTCGCCCTAGGGCTAGACACTACACAAGCTTGTGAACATGAAACGCCGAAGAAAACAAGAGAGACGGACTCGACAGTCGAACGGCGAGACCGCCACGCGGCACTCCGGCGGCGAGCGGCGGCGGTGCATACCTTGCACTAGAGCGTAAAACCGAAGCGGATGTCATTGTAGAGCAAAGCAAGAGAGCTTTTGGCCCGAGGAATTTGGAAATTGTGGTGCGGTTAGGTGGTGGCGGTTCGACGGCGACGGCGGCCATGGCGGCGTCCATCGAGCGAAAGCAGAGCGAGGGAGAGAGAGGGGAGAGAGTGAGCGAGGGAGGGAGAGCGAGCGGGCGAAGCGCGAAGCCGGAGGGAGTGCCGCGGCTCCACCTCACCGATGGGACGGGCATCCCGGCAGCTGGCACGCAGCGCCGTCTGGGAAGGTGGGCCGGCCACGCGCGAGCGCAGCCAAGGGGACAGGGGACTGTTGGCCTCGGCATCGCAGATAGGGGTAGACCCCTAACTACCTCATTTGCCACTAAACCGTTTCTAATTAGCCAAAGCTCATTTAAGAGAAAATGTTAAGCATAAAAAGTTACACATTTCATATAAAGACACTTTGCTATGAAACCGCCTAGAATTTGAATTACAAATCAAAATAGCAAGATCATTCAACACTTAACAAAAATCAGGATTTATTTTGGATTTTCAAATATAACCCTATTTGTTTTGACTTGATACTCCATTTTCTAGGCATTTTCATGATTTACACCTTTAACAACATTTGTAGGTTAACAAATTTGGAACACTTTTTATTAAGCACTCAAAAATGTAAAATTAAAGTTATCCCACACTTTTGAAACGCACAAACAAAACACTTTTTAAAGGGTCAAACAAGCCAACCACACTTCATACTCCTATTTTGGGTCAAGGACCTAAGCAAATAGGATTGTAAAACATCTCTATAACATTGTTAAACTATCCTAGAGATCATACAAGGCCATGGCATTGCAAGATAAACATTGTATAAGCACACATCATATATTTAAGAATTATATAAAACATATACACACCCAAATGCATGATGATGCTTATGACATGATAATGCTATGCTCATGAGATGGATTACAATGCAAAGGTGAGCTAAGCACCAGGGGTGTTACAACGCTCGCCTAGCCCAAGTTCGAGTAGCACCGAATACGAGAGTGGCGCGTCTATAACCCCGAGGAAAGAAAAGAAGTGTCGCATTGTAGGAGGACGATGATCCGACCTTTGACCCATCTCCTCATCATGAGGTACAAGCAAAGCAGTGCAAGCATTATTTAACTGTTTCCGTTAGGTTTGTGAAATACTCACCAAGTGTTTGCCCTCCACAGATGCCGCTGGTGCCTCGGAGTTTGGAATTCGAGGAGGAACAAGAAACGGTACAAGAACCCCCCGCACCCTCCACAACGACCTCTTCAACCAAAGCTGCGGATGAAGAGCCAAAGCTGAGAAGGGGGGAGCATGGGAGGCACAAGAAGCACTCAACTATTCATGTGATCCAACAATTAGGGCCACAAGGAGAGCCGTTCTTCGCCCGATTAAGGTAATCGCTAAGTACAAAGAACCGCGGTGCTCCTTGTCTGGTGAGGGAGAAGGTCTCTATCACTTATGACAACTAGAAGGAAGTCTCGGATGTGGACAAGGATTGGGTGTGGACCGAGATGTCAAAACAGTTCCATTATCCCAAGGACGCAGATCCGCAAAGGTAGAAGAGCATGTCTACCACTTGGCAGAAAAGCGCGTGGCGTAACTTCGGGCACCGGGCTCAACAAGGACTTCCCGGAGAAAGGGAAGACACCCTTTGTGAAATACAACAATATCACGCTGGAAGACGGGGCAGCTCGCCGGAAAAAGACAAACCCAGAAGGCGAGGCCAAGAGCGAGAAGTTATCGCCGCAAAAGAGGAACGAGCACCCCCACCACCGGGCATGATTGGGTACGCCGGACACAAGCCGTGGTGGCGGGCGTAAGAAAGGCCTAGAAAGGAGGCCGGGGAGAAAGATCCTTATGAAGGCCGCGATGAGAGGACGAGGGACTTCCCTATGGTCGAGGCCAAAGAAGCTAAAGGAGGGCATGACAAAGTACAACAACCCAAAGTTCGAGGAGGCGGAGAAGGCTATCATATTGGCCACTAAGGTGAAGAACAGCAGCAGCTTAGAAGTTCGAACGGGCCATGATGTGTTGACTTTGGCGTTGGGAAACCCTGAGCACCATGGCCGCGTCTGTGGCATGGGCTCGAGGAAGAGCCGGAAGACAAGTGGACTCATGGGATCTGGACGTGGCCACATATCACACAAGGAGAGAGGTACAAGGAAGGCTCGAGATCGGAAGGCCACGACAAAGCCATGAAGGAAATGATCGCCTAGTCCATAGTAGAAGCTTTCACCAGCAAAGGACCCCAAAATGGTGGACCGAGGAACCGGGATGTTTCACAGCCGGTGTGCGGCTAACACCAAAGATTGGGGCAGTTGGTCCCGATGGTCGGAGGACCCCAAGGTACCCGATCGATGACATCGCACAAATGACTAAGTGTTCGCTCTTGGTACCAATCGGGTGGTAGGAAAGAAGAAGACCCGGGCTAAGGCAATTGCATACCCTCCCGGGTTTGACGAAGACACCGACTTCGACAAGGATGGCACAATCTCGATCCCTCCCAACTATGCCATCGTTACCATAGGGTGGGTGGTGCAAGGGTTTGAAGATGAAGAACTTTAGATGGACAATCCATTTGGGGGTCAAGTTTCTTGGACAAGCTATTGGTTATGATGTGCTTTGGAATAAGGAGGACATTGAGTTGGAGATGCCGACACCGCATCACTGCACCTCAATGGTGCCGATGCCGGCATCACAACCCTCAACTCCCCCGCTTGGCGATGACCGTGGGCGGCCATGACGACGATGATGGTGGGGATGGCAAAGACAACAAAGGAGGCCAAGGCAGCGGCCCTCCTCATCGCAGTCCGCCTCGGCCCGCCTCGGGAGAAGGCACCGCCACGGAGAAGATGCCACACCGGGAGAAGACACCACCACGCAAGCTCTCCTCATCCAAGTACGCCACCTCGGGAGAAGACACCACCAGGTGCAAGCTCTCCCCTTATCCAAGTACCCCGCCGAGAGAAGACATCACTAGGTGCAAGCCTTGATCCAAGTAGCCCGCCCTGGGAGAAGATGCCACCCGGGGAGAAGACACCACCACGTGCAAGCTCTCCTCGGCCCAAGTACGCCGCCTGGGAGAGAAGACACCACCGGTGCTCTCCTCATCCAAGTACCCCCCTCAGAGAAGACACCACCGTGTGTAAGCCTTGATCCAAGTAGCCCGCCGGGGGGAGAAATCACCGCCTAGGGAGAAGACGCCACTGGGAGAAGACACCGCCGGAGAGAAGACTCGCCACGGGGAGAAGACGCCACCGCAAGCCAACCACCGCCCGCAAGCCAACCAAGCAGAAGACGGCCCCTCGCGGCCGGAGAAAGCCTACCGATGAAGAAGAGGCCACACCCAAGAGGCAGGCCACACCCGAGAGGCTCCCATACACGACTGAATTTGAAAGGTATGCAAACAACAAGCATAGACAAACTATAATATGTTATTAGCTGCTTCTTTTCACACCCTAACATTTGAAGCCCTGTTGTTCCAGGCCAAAATCACCACTTCTTTTGTTTCCCATCTCGGAAGAATGACCCGGCCACTACGAGTTTGGGAAATTCATGATACCTAAGGCCCAGCTCATTGACGAGGAGACTTGGGAGGCAAGGAGATTCCATCTATAGTATATGGAGTGCGCAAAACGCCGCTTGAGAAGCTTCTCCGTCAAGGTTCCTGCGGAGTACTTCCACTTGGAGAGAGATGCACAGGTCCTCGTAGATTTCCATGACATGGCTAGACTCCTACGGCGAGATGACCTTGACATCGCCTAAGTAACCTTGTTTGCTCTGTGAGTGAAATACGACTTCGACACGTCCCTTGCATCCGTATAGATTCTTTGTCAAGACTACTTATGCCACGACGACTTGTCCTTGTAGGTTGATGGCCCATGTAAGCATCTAGGTTGGCCTAGGTATTGTCTATCTCTCTCCAATGCATATTTGTGAGAAACAGATCGTGGGTTTCCCACTATCAGACAAGCATCCAGATATGGTGGACTTGACCGCCCGATAGAGAAATAAGAAACGGAAAGAGCAGCTCAATAAAAACAAGTTGGAGGTGGCAACGTACATAGAATGAGCAATGAAACAGGTCAAGGGCAATGGGTGTATCCTCGCTGCCTACCACTACGCCCGAGCACCTCAGACACCGGATATGTTTTGTCATCTATCCTCAGACGGTAGGGCCGTGGTCTTTGACTCAATCGCGGGATTCAAAAAGAAAGGCTACGAGCACTTTGAAAGTCGCTTGAAATTGTAAGTGACGAACCGCTTATTCAATTACTAGAGTCGAATTCATCGTTGACAATAGTGCTTTTCGCACAGCCGCTTATAAGGAGTACTTGAAGGATGAGAACTGCTATGATCGAAGATCCGAGAAGTGTAAGTGGCTTAATAAAAATAGAATCAAAATCAAGCGTGAGTTCCCGGTACGTATATCAAAGGTCATTCTGCCTACTACTACTGCCTACTACTTCTATTACTACTAACACTTCTTTATTGTGCAAGGCGCCAAGCAACCGTTTGGATCAAAGGCGTGTGGGTTCTATGCCCTGGTGAGTACCTGAGGGCGTGCAAAAATTACAGCCACAACTACCGGCAACTCAAGAAAGGAATCAAGAATTGGCAGCAGGAAGTGATAACCCAAGACAACTTTAAAAAAACAGTAGGAGACATATGTAAGTTTGCCACAGACCAATGCGTGCATGATGGGAGACTATTTTTATGGATGACACTGACTTGGCGCTGTTTCCCGAGTACGAGGAGCTAAGGAAATGGAGCTCCATGCTAAGTCTTTCGGATTACCTTCATCCATCTATCACTTATGGAAAAGGTCCCACCAACTAGCTTTTAGCATGCATGTGTGTCAAACTTCAAGAATTTCAAGTGGTGTGTATATATGTACTTGATACAATGTATGGATGATGATGAATGAGTCTACATGATGAATGTATTGTATATATATGTCTCTTTGTCTTGTGAAACTGATATGAATTGCTGTAATTTATATTTATATGTTGTAATATTGTATATTGTAGCTAGTGCTGTATTTTATTTTTAAAAAAATATAATCCGAGGCGGGCAATATAACATGCCCGCCACGGTTAAGGCGGGCGCTTAACCGTGGGCGGCACTGCCGCCCGCCGCGTAATTCGCCGATTAACCGTGACCATGCATACGTGACGGGCTCGTTTGCCCGCCACGCAAAAAGATTTCTGTACTAGTGCCTATCTCGATAACCACACAATAGTTTAAGTACCCACAATGTAATTTACTCTCTAAATTATAAGACGTTTGACTTTTTTTTTACCCTAAATTTGACCAATCATATTATTTTTTTAAAAAAATACCGTCTTAATTTTAATGCAAGTGACGTCGGACCGACTACGGTACGGTGAGTGAGCGTGTGTATGTGAATCTTGGTTTGGGTCTAGAATGACTTGTCTCGATCTCTTCTTATTTGTATTCCTTTTCTTGGTTCAAAAGTACGAGCCGCGTCGTCGTTTGTTTCTGTGAGTAGAGTAGAGTTGCATATATGTGATGTCCTCCGTTGCGTTCATCCACCAAATTAAACCACCACTGCTCGTCATGCTATGCATTATTACACGTTGGATATTGGTAATTAAGGTTTGATCGTGTATGGAGAAGGTACGTGTGGACCGGGGAACGAAACGTTTCCTGGACGTGTGGACCGGCCGCGCGCGGAAAGCGTGGCACATGCCCAACGGCATCGATCATCTGGTTTTGGTTACTTACGTGGCACCCGGCTTCAGATGCCGTGGCTCGCGTCCGCGCATGCCGCACCGGCGTCCGCCGCAGACCCCGCAGCCAGTTGGAGTTCGTGGACGACGCCGCCGGACCGCCGCACCTCCGACGTGCCGTGCGTGCTCGATCGGTGCCCTCGCCGGCCGGCCTCTGCGTAGCTAATGTATTCCAACATAACAGTGCGTGCAAGCCGACACACACAAGGCTTGTTAGATCAAACACATCTTAGTGGAACGACTAGCAGTAGATCAGGACGGGTACACTTATAATAAATTGATGATTAACAGTAGTACAAGAGTTCCTAATACAATATCTGAGGGAATAGTATACAAGAACGAGAGAGAACAGAGAGGGAGTAGTGATATCTCACAGATCATCGTCGTTGTCTGTGTAACACCAAGGAAAAAAAAAGAGAAAAGAAGAGGCTTGTTGGGCTGGACTGGACAGGCCCATGTCCAGTTTTTATATCCAGAAGCTCCCATCTCTGTACTTCATCTCCTCCAAACCAGTCCCTCTCCCCTTCTCACGTTACTTTTCTTCCCTTGCTCTCCCATGGCTTCCCTTCTGTAAATCTCCCCACAACAGCGCCAAACCCTTAGGGGAAATCCAGAAAACGGATCAAGCTCATCAAGAGGAGCAAGAAGAGGTGCATCTTCCTTGGAGATCGGTCCCTTCCCCACCCTATCTCGTTGCCCTAGGGTTTGTGGATAACCAAGCAACCATTCGTGGGAGTGATCCCTGTCCTCCTCTAGGTATGGAACTCAATCGACTCTTCCCTGTGTTAGGTTTGGACACCAAGTTTAGGCCTTAAACTGAACATGAGCTGGGTTTTCATGTTTTCTTTTCCCTCCCTGTACAGCAGTGGATTCGTCCTGTGTTGAGGTCCTTACCGGCCGAATTAGAAAATCATATGTGAAAGGAAATCGTAGGCCTTTTTAAAGACCTTTCCAACGAGTATTTAAGCTTAATTTTTCGTTGAGTATAGCAAAAGTTGTGGCTTTCTGAATATTGCTGAATGTTAGTGCTGTCAGGTTGGGGGCAGTTTCGAACTGCAGTTTTCAGCGTCGTTTTAGAAGTTCTTCGAGGCCAATTTAGTTCAGGGCGCTATGGAGTATTTGTAGTACTTCATGTGAACTTTTTATTGAGTATTCAAACTCTATTTTAGGATTTATGATTTGGGAGGTATGTTTTTTACTGCTCTAGAACCCAGAGCAGTCTGTTGCTTTGTAGGCTGCATGAAAAAAAATATTAGATGTTGAAATTCTAATTTTTGGTGAACACTAAGGTAGTAGCTTATTCAGTGTAGATGCTTGTTAGCTATTTATTTGTGATCAACTGCTACAGCTTTAGAGTTACAAAAAAAAAAAAAGAAAGAAAGAGAACAAGCAACACTGTTGCTGTTTGTTGACGATCAAGTGGGGTTGTTTTACCCGATTGTTTGTTCGGACGTAGGGACGTTTTGTGCTTTGTTTACTAGTGATATATGGAATATTTGTACTAAGTTCTTTGTTCCAAAACAGGTGGTAGTGCTTCGAATCGCCCATAGCTCTTTTTGACCCTCTTCGGTAAAAGGCAAGTGGATGTAGCATTGGTTTGCTACTGTTTTGACTTGTTATCTTAATACCCTACACCAAAAAATGTTGGAACCCATGTCATAACAACTCTGAACTGAACCTTATTATATTCCTAGCTCAGCCATAATGGGATGCCTTATTTTTTATATATATATGATGTTGTTGTGATGCAAGCACAATTCATGTGGTCGAATCACATGCTTTGGAGAAGGTGAAGGTTATATTGCTATTATTATAGCAGATCATAAGCATTGCATCATTCAAATGCATCGAAGTTATGTCGTTGACCTATGGTCACGACCGTATCGTACAGCATCACAGGATGCAGCTCCATACCTTGTTGGGTATGCAGGCGTAAGTCATTTACATTGCATTCATATGCATTTATGAATTATATTGGAAGTGACTTATCCTTGGTATTATTATGGGAGGTGTATCATCCCTGTAATGTTCTATTTGGAAGTTGTTTTTCTTTACTTCAATCTAATATTTGTCCTGTCCTAAAAAGTGTATTTTGGTAGTATATCATTGATTACATAACGTGTGGTCAAAATAGCTTGACAAAACAGATTTACTTGCTGAGATGATCCATCTCACCCTTTTGCTTTACTTATTCCAGGTTCTTTTGATGGCTGCTAGGATGGGAAGGGAGATAGCTGCACGTTTCACTCACCTTTCGGAATCTGTTCCATAACCATAGTAACTTAGTTGTATAATTAGTTTGGTGAATGGTTGTTCAGAGTGGTCTTGTAATCTAATCTCATAGTGTATCGCCTTTTGCTCCTCGGATGTTTATCTAATGCTAGTGTGGTAAATATGTGACTTATATTTGTTCTCTTTTCGAAGTTGCTTGTAAATGCAAATGAGGTGCTGTATTTTTTTTTTTTTAATTTATTCATTTAGTATGTTTGGCTAGTTTTTGTGATGTGTAGTAGCATCCCAGAAGGGTTTGTGGTTCGGGGTGTTACGCCCTCGGTCCGCCATGGAGTCGACGGTGTCCCCTTCCCCGCAGAGGCCGCGGCGGATGTCGATGCAAAGGTGGCGCCGTTGGAGGCATTCTTCCCGTCACTAGCTAAGCCCCTTCTTGATCGGATGGGGTTAGGATAGGTGGGAGAAGTGGCGGCAAAGTGAATCACATACCTTAAGCCGGGGTCCCCACCCTCCTATATATGCACAGCCGCGATGGGGGGCCCTCCAACCCTAAGTTGGGTTGGGCTCCCCCGATCGTGAGTTGACTGTTTTCGTGTGGGCCGTTGGGCCCAACACCGAGAGGAGATCAATTCTAACATTCTCCCCTTGATCTCTTCTAACGGCTTACATGAATCTTATCTTGGTCTTAATTTAAATACTTAACTTAAATGCTTAGTACTTAGCTCCGTCTCATTATAAAGAAATGCGTAGAGCGCGTTTCATCGTCCACGTAAAATTTTCCGTTGGACTTGACGGCTACAATACATCTCTCTAAGTTGAAACGGAGTCCTTACTTTAACTCGGGCCCTAAGTGTGTCCGTAAATCATAGGCTTTCCTTAAACCCATGTCGATCGTGTATTTTCTAAATACACCGGGTGGTAAGCCATTGTAAGCGGATCCGCAAGAACTTACTTAATACTTATATGCTTAATAATCTAATAATGATTCCGACTTTCCCTTTACAACATATAACTTTAGTGTCAATGTGTTTGGCAAAGACACTTGACCTGTTGTCTCGGGAGTAATAAATTGCTTATATGGTTATTGCCGTTGTCAACCATTATCAATTCCGGTACAGGTTATCTTAATCATTTGCCCTGTTCCTCACCCTCATGACATGCTATATTATGACTCGCATCACTAATGATACCGAAACTGTTTCATTGGAGCTTTTCCACAATAAAACTCCAACTATAAGTATTAGCAACAATTGTGGAGTTGTTGCAAAAACTTAACATAACTTAAGACTATGTACCCACATCTATTCGTGAGTATTTATTCTTTCTTTTGCTAGCATGAGACCGATACTTATAACTCCATTCCAAATTGATCTATAGCTGGAGTGGTCTTTTGCCAAAACAACCCGGGGATGGATTGAGTCAGGGCAATCTTATGCATTTATTAAGCTTCCAACAATTTGAAGCATATGGTACCATCTTTATATGATCTCGTTTCTTACCGATTCTAATCACACTAAAATTTCCTAAGACATTGCCCTTGACCATGAAGAACAAAGCGTAGTTTTTTCGCATGCATAACTTATTGCTTTGGAATCTTTTCTAAGTATGCATTTGCGATAGTTCTAATACCCTTCCTTATTTCAAAGTGAGTTCTAATTGCTTAAAGAAGTGACATTTCACCAAGATCATTCTAATTTAATTTGGGAATAAATTTCCGATTCTATAACTCGTACTAATGCAATCTGTCATCTTATTCTCCTTAATGAAACTTCCTTATTATCTCATTAAACCTTAGATGCCACCGCCTAGTGTCTTACATCAACCCATAAATGTATTTCTTCTTATGTTATCCTATGTGTTATATGCTTATGCAACCATCTCATACTAATCCCCACCGAGGAATATTTTCTATATATCCATCGATATAATAATTGAATTGTAATGCGCCACCGATACTTATTGTAGCATACTCATCCTCTTCGCATAAATCCTTTTCATTATGCCGTACTCTTTTTACAC
The DNA here is from genome assembly GCA_015847255.1 of Hyparrhenia diplandra. Taxonomy (NCBI): domain Eukaryota; kingdom Viridiplantae; phylum Streptophyta; class Magnoliopsida; order Poales; family Poaceae; genus Hyparrhenia; species Hyparrhenia diplandra. Next base: position 72,087 of record JADLZK010010791.1, read on the forward strand.
ATTTCCCTTTGGAGTCACTTTTCACCTTGTAGACCCATATGTAGCCTATTGAATTGGCTCCATTAGGAATATCCTCTTCTTATATCTTAACGTATTCCCTTTAGAGTCACATCTTATCTTGTAGACCCATAACGGCCTACCTGGTTTGACTCCATTAGGACTTTCATCTTTTTCTTACATAACAACTAACCACTTCAAATAGTGGGTATTTTTTCGATGGCCTTATTTAAACGAGGTGGAATCACCTTCTATTTGAAATTCTTTTGGTCCGATAAACCTCACAATCATCCGATATAACCGACCTTCATTATTTGGCGCCTTATGGGGATATTGCTATTCTTCCTCTTGCTCGACATAAGGCTCTAAGGATCCTGAATGACAAGTTCCAAATTCTCATTGTTTATCGGCAAGGGAGAAATAACAATAGGTGTTGGCACTTCAATGTTTGACATTATTGGTGCAAACAAGAGCGGGTAGCCTAAAGTATGGTTCTTAAAATATCAAAGTGGACACTTATTTATTGTGCTACCTTGCTCCCCCCAATTGCACTATATTGAGGAGTTAGGTTCTTTAAACCATGCTCCCCGTGACATCGATTCTCTAAAACTTTTGTTTGGGTTTAATCTGTTAAACTCATATAGCACCTTATCCGGTATGAATACCGCTTGAGTACGCTGCTCCAAGTCCTCTCGATTAGGGGTATCACTATTATGACCATCGTACTCCCTCGACAATCACATTTATCTTTTTATAGATCACTAATCATAGTTGCCTTTAATGCAAAGTGTATGCATCTCATTATCTAAAATCTCATATTCTTATCTAAATCAAAATCTTATATACTTATCTAAATCAAAATCTCATATTATCTAAAGTATAAGGGAGTATCATTCTCAATTGTCTCACTTTTCTCCCCTTGAAGTGTGGCATAAACTTTCCCGCCACAATTGAAACCATTCTCAATTTTATTTCTTAACTCTTATGGGAGTACTATTTCCTTATTTTACTTAAACAACTAAGCTTAGTGTTTGGGATAGCAAAAGAGCTATTCCAAAATTTTCTCCCAATGTGGGATATACTAAGGCACATGAATCATCCCACCATGCAGGATATTATAATTATAACTTAAGTGGTATACCAACTTTGCCCCACCATGCGGGTTATGCTGGTATTGACTAAAACTCTTCCCGCCAAGCGAGATAATTCCCTCGAAAGGACTTAAATACCTAGATTGGCTCTTATCATGATACTTAAATGCCAAAGCATTGGCTCTTTTCATTATCACATTCAGAAATAAATCGAACATTTTATAATATACATGCTTAATCCGACGTTGGTCAAAACAAGCATGCATATAACGTATTGCAACTCTTATCATAATGACCGAATCGAAAATAAACTCGCTAATGGTGAGTACATCACATATAGTGCTTAAATTGAACTTTACTTCTCTATCTTATTGGATTAATATCCATGAAGTCAAAACTTTAAGTTCTAATCTATAACACCGTTGGCGTAAATAGAATAGAATAGAACATCATTCTTCTACATCACCGTTAGGCGTAAAAATAGAATTAATGTACGAATCTCATGAATAACAACTATAATATCTTTATAGAAGTTTAGTCTAAAGAATAGCAATATGACTAATACAACATCCTTTTTACATTAATTCTATATCACCGTTGGGCGAAATAGAATTAGTGCCTTGCTAAATTCATAATATTGCTATTACAACATCATAATATAACTTTGGTAACATACACAACTATTCTTAGGTACTCAACATCACTATAGCGTAAACTTTATCTTTATCTTAATCTTCTCTCGAAAAATTGGTCGCTTTGACACGTAAGGTTTATCGAGATCCAAACTTAAACTGAAATTATAAATTATAATATTATTATCATCAACGTTGGTCGAAGATAACAATACCATAATAGAACTTAAAGCAAAAAACTTTCTACTCCTCTATTTAAATTTTCTCGTTGGTTTCAATTTAAATAGAGGACAAAGATCTTAATTCACGGTTGACTCGAATCTTACTTTCCTCATCTCGCTCTCCTCGAAAGATCTTACACATTAGTGCACTTTTGCCGAGATTTGTACTTAACTAAACTCATCAAATAATATTTCTAAAATTCTTTATAGCGGAAATATATACTAAAATCTGAAATTTCTTTGACCGAAGCGTCTCATAATACTTATTTCTCTCTCTAAACAAATTATCCCGTTGGTTCAAATTTGAATAGAGATTGAACTTATACTCAAAAACATCAAAGATAATAGCTTATGGAAAAAGAAAATCAATTCAAATAAACATAATCTTAATCTTCGAATAAACAAAATTGCTCTTTAAATTAAATTCTCCCGTTGGTTCGAATTTAATTAAAAGAGACAACTTTAAATTAACTTAGCGCAGTAAAAGCTTACACTAAAATTGAAATTTGCTAAAACTTAGTAGTTGCTCTTGAAATTAATCTCTTCCGTTGGTTCAAGAATTAATTAAAAGAGACAACAACTTAATCAATACGCAACGGAAGCTTGCAACTAATCTTATAATAATTCTTAGAATCTTCTTATAATAACTACAACAAATTCTCTAAAACTTATATATGCTCTTACAATTAAACTCTCCCGTTGGTTCGAATTTAATTAAAAGAGACAATAAATATCTAAGCATGAAAACGTGTACTAAATTAAAATTTCTTTGTCCGTAAAACATCTTAAAATATTGAATTTCTCTCTAAAACAAATTATCTCGTTGGTTCAAATTTGAATATAGAGATAAATATATTGAAAACAAATGAATTATTGTTTCGGATAAAGAAAAATAAAATAAAATAAAAATCTGATGCTTATGTGCTATTCGCCCAAAGGCCAAGCGAGTTGCCCATACAGCCCGCTCAAAAACAGAGCCAGCCAGCCCCCCGGGGCGGCCCGACGCTTTGCCGAGAGCAAGAAAACGGCCCGGCAAGGCCCGATTTTTTTTTTTTTTTTTTTGTGATTTTCGAGAAAACAAATTGGAAAAGTATTTCCTTCTTAAACGGGCCCGCGCGAACGATTTGGCCTGGAACCACTTTCGGCCCGGCCGCCTCGCCGCCCGTCCGCTGGGCCACGAAATCCGCAGGCCACGAAGGCCGGTGAGGGACGATCCGAGCCGTCGTAAGCGAAACCCTCCATCCGACGGTTGTGAGCTAATTTCGGAGGAATATAAGCGACGCCGAAACCCCAAAACCCTAACCCTAACATTCTTTTCGATTTCCTCAAAGCCGGCCCGCCGCGGGACTCACGCCCGCTCGGCCACCAACGCCGGTGGCCGCTCGGCCCCGACGGCCGAGGAGAGCGCCGCTCGAGGCGGTCCGGCGGCTCCGTCTCTTTCTATCCCTCCCCGCTTTCTTAAGTAGCAGCCGCAAGCGACCCTGAAGGAGAAGGAGAGCGCCGCGCCCGCAGGGGCCATCGACGCCGGCGACATGCGCCACGAGGAGGACGAGGGTGCCGCCGCCCGTGGGCCTTCGCCGGAGCATGCGCTCCCGCAAGGTAGAGCGCGGGGCGCCGTCGAGAGGCCCGCGCCCGCACCCGGCTGATGGACTTCCCAGCCGGCGACGGCGCCACGCGGTGGCGCGACCCGGCGACGCTTCGGCGGTTATTATGCGATCGCGATTTCGATGCGCGCCCATGGTCTCGCCCGGTACGCGCGTCTTCCGCCGGAGCGGTGCGCTGTGCCGTCGAGAGATTCGGAGGTGCCGCCAGGATAGTCCCGACTCGGCGGCTGAGCACGCCTAGGGCGATGGCGGCAGATCGATGGCGAAGGTAGGACTACTCAGGTCGGATCCGAGGTTTCGATGGTTAGGGTTAGAATTCTGAGTTCCGATCTGAAATTGTTGACTTTTCTCGATTCCGATCTGAAATCGGCTGAATTTCTCTGTTGTAAGAACCGATTTGACTGTAGATTAGGGTTTTGAGGTTCTAAAATGACTGATCTCGAGACAACTTTTAACCCGATCTAGATCCACTGACTAGACCTAGGCTCGTGATACCATTGTTAGATCAAACACATCTTAGTGGAACGAGTAGCGAGAGATCGGGGACGGGTACACTTATAATAAATTGATGATTAACAAGTAGTACAAGAGTTCCTAATACAATATCTGAGGGAATAGTATACAAGAACGAGAGAGAACAGAGAGGGAGTAGTGATATCTCACAGATCATCGTCGTTGTCTGTGTCCGCCATGGAGTCGACGGTGTCCCCTTCCTACGAGGCCGCGGCGGATGTCGATGCAAAGGGCGGCGTTGGAGGCATTCTTCCCGTCACTAGCTGAGCCCCCTTCTTGATCGGACTGGGGTTAGGATAGGTGGGAGAAGTGGCGGCAGTGAATCACATACCTTAAGCCGCTGGTCCCCACCCTCCTATATATGTACAGCGTGACAAGGGCCCTCCAACCCTAAGTTGGGTTGGGCTCCCCCGATCAGGGAGTTGACCAAGTTTCGCACCGAGAGGAGATCAATTCTAACAAAGGCAACTCACAGATCCCAATAATATGCCTAGCCGCGTCGTCGTCGACGTCCAAGACCACACGGGCCCACGGTTTCTTCCCTCACAAATACTAGTACCTTCAACCGACTATGAGGTCCACCCGGCAAGAAAATCCTACTGTATATACGACGGCGGCGCCGCAAGAGGAAAAAAAAATGTCTGGGGGGTGCGACACCGCCTCGCCTGGACGGCCCCGCTGCATCTGATTTTGGAACGTGCCTGTGGGCGGTGGTTGCTGCAATGTAGAGCTTGGAGAAATGTACATAGGCCTGCGGACTAAATCAGAGACTACTCGAGAACTATGGATTAGAATCTGCCAGGGACTTCAGCTCCTCGTGCTGCTGCCGGCCTGCAACTAATCAGCAGCTGATATGCTGGTGGCTCCGCTGCCGTGTACAGCTCGGCGGCATCGACACCATGGTCTTCTTGCTTGTCACTTGGTCGCTGTGGGGCCGGGGAGCGAAACCATCCAACTTTCAGAAAGCTTCGCAGCTCTTGCGGTTGGTCATCGACGAAGGCAAGCTTTTGTAACCTCACTTATTTCATGTACTTTATCTTGTTTTTCAACGAAAGTAACTGTATGGGCGGAAGCCCCTCCAGATTCTTAAAAAAAAAATCGCTCACGTCCCTGCTAGCGTGGGAGCGACGCGGGGCCCGAACGAAGGCTCCGATTCATGAGAAATCCACCTGTATAGTATTATATATCATCGATCTATCTGGTAATCCAGTCCAACAGTCCCGTTTTTGTTATCTGATCGAAGATCGCCAACTGGCGATCATCAGATGATGGGCTGCCTTTCAGTTTTCGTGAAATTAGAAATCAGGAATTTCAAAAGGAGATTAAAGCAGGAATATGGCAGCGACCAAATGCCATGCTTACCAACGGAGACAGTGGCATTTTTATTTTGTTCCAAAGGAAAAAGGGTTACCTCAGCATCGATCTTTTGGTAGCTTTTCGATCAGCTACACGCATATAATCCATGCCATGCTTACCAACGGAGATGGAGAAGGACATTTTGCCGTCTGTAATGATGAAAGAGAGTTGGTTATTAAGATTCTGATCAGGGGGTTATTATGTGAAGTTATTTCTATCAATACCGGATAGATGTATAGTAGGTACTACTCTGAGTGCACATTAGGAGCTGAGGTTGCTTTAATTAGGTTATTTTCAATATTGACAGAGGCAGGTAATTTAGATGCAATTTAGAGGTCAAATTTCCATAATGGCATAGTTTGGATATTACTCTGGGTGCTGTCCTGGGCGCCGTCCGCTCGCTCACCCAGTCACAGTCCCGTTTTTGTTATCTGATCGAAGATCGCCAGTTGGCGATCATCAGATGAGCTTCCTTTTAGTTTTCGTTAAATTAGAAATCAGGAATTTCAAAAAGGATTAGAACGAAAGCACAGGAATATGGTGGGGGCGACCAAATGCCATGCTTACCAACCGAGACAGTGTCATCTTTTGTTCCAAAGGGAAAAAAAAAGGGTTACCTCAGCATCGATCTTTTGAATTGGTAGCTTTTCAGCTACACACGAATATACTCCATGCCATGCTTACCAACGAAGATGGAGAAGGACATTTATTTGGCCGTCTGTAATGAAAGACGACTTGGTTATCAAGATGCTGATTAGAGGGTTATTATGTGAAGACATTAGTAGGTTGCGTTAATTAGGTTGTTTTCACTATTGGCAGAGGAATGCAATTTAGATGCAATTTAGAGGTTAAATTTCCATAATGGCATAGTTTGGATATTACTCGGGGTGCTGTCCTGGGCGCCATCCGCTCGCTCACCCAGTCGCAGTCACCGTGGAGCCGCCCAGCCTGACCTGCACGCAATCCCCCAAAACTCCACTTTTTTCGATCATCAGCAGCGGCAAAGACCAGCGATGACGTCTGGACCAGGCCGACTTACCCAAAAGCATATATAGATTCACTTCAATCCCTCTTCCGATACGCCACGCTTTTTCAAATGTTCCTGACTGCTTTTACTCAGATATATGATTGCAAAAACCAGTGGTTCTTCCTTGTAATTATTAAAGCTGCAGCTAAGATCGGAAGCTTACAATGGGTGGGATGCTCGTATACTTTTTGTCCTTTTCTCTCTCAGAGGACGATTGGGAACGCTATCTAGCTGTCTGGCAATAGAGCTGATGATGTAGGTGTATGTCTAATTCCTGGTACCGATATGCAACTAAGTACTAATTGCCTCTTGCTGCTGCTGATGTAGCTGATGATGGTGTTCGACAAGAAAACTACTAATTGCTCTTTTCTCTAAAAAAAACTACTAATTGCTTCTTGCAGGTAATCTCTTCAGATCAAATAGTAGTCACAGTTATCTAAAGAGTAAGAGAGAGCGGCTCTGAAGAGTGGATGCAAGCAGTTAAAAGTGTTGATGCTAGAAGCTATTGGAAGATTATATGTTGGAAATATCAGAAGAGTTTAGAGATGATAGAGCTATAAAGAAAACCGGTTAACCGATGCAGGTGATTAACTCGACCATCAAGCATACTTAACAAAGCTCGTGCATAGTTCTGACTCCACATATTTGTAGAGGTAGAAATACGTAGCTTGGTGTCTTCTTTCTTGGCCCTAAATCATTCTATCTACTACCATAGTTAATCACGCGGAAGAGAGTTACGGTGTGGCCAAATCAAAGAAAAAGGCCGGGGATGGGCCGGACTGGGCATCGTCATTTTACCGACGTAACAAGTCGTCACTGGGATCTAAGGCCGGGAGAATTGGAGGTAGTGCGTGCATAAAAGTGTGTGTGATCAGTGATGTGATAATCCAGCCTAACCGTCCGGCCTTTTTGTTCTATATATAAATGATCGAAGGTACTGGTTGTGATCAGCTCAGCTGCCTTTCCTTACAAGGAAAAAAAAAAGCGTGTTCAGACTTCAGATGCCTTTGTTACAATGCAAGGAAAACACCTTTGGACGCATATTCAAACAACGGAAACAGTGGCTTTGGGTAAGCTTAATGAGCATCATTTGGCCACATGACCTCCCTCCGATCCTACATTCCTATAAACACTCATCCTTCCTTGTCACAATAAGCTTGCAGCAGCAGAAGAAGAAGAAGAAAAAAAAAGAAGAAGATTAAAGAAGAAGAAGAAGAAGAAGAACTTATTGTCCGCGTCCGCAACAGCGCCGCCAACGCCGTGACCTCCAATTGCGGGCAAGGGCTATCGACTTATTACATGGCAAACCCAGCCATACTGCTGGCGGCGGTGGTTGTCCTGTTGGTGAACGCCATGTTCATCGCGGCCATGCTCCACTGCCAGTTCGACCCGAGGGTGACAATGTTCTACGTCTCCTCGCTGCTCCTGTACACGGCGCTCTACTTGTGGCGCCGGCTCCCGCGCACAGCGCCACCGGCACGCTGTGCTCCGTCGCGGTCTCGGTTACGCGGCCCTGGGTCTCGCCGCCTTCCTCTCGGCGCTCTTCTTCTACAGCTTCGCTGCCCCTGGCATTCCACTGCCGGTGGTCATAGCTGCATGGCTCCTGCTCGCGGTGCCTGCAGCTTACTGCTTGTACCGTGTCACTGTGCTCCACCTCGACGTCGACGACGAAGAGGAGGGCGTGCGGGTGCGGGTGATGCAAGACCAAGTCCAGATGAGGCCTCCCGTTTGACTACCGTAAATATTATTTGTCAGATATGTTTTCTTAACCAGCAAAAAGTGAGATAGGAGGAGTATTTATTTAAACTAGCAAATATACCCGTGCGTTGCTAGTTGCAACGGCAGGTATAATGTCCTCCACAACAGCTTGGACTACTTCTGACCGTGTCATGTGGTCCAATTCATCAGAGAATTGGACTTCCTGATGTGTTTGATAGGTTACTCTTACTTGTACGGGTAGGTGAGAGAGAGTGAAGGACATGTAAACGCACAATACTTTAATATTATAGGTATACATTAAAGTACCATATGTGTATAGGCAATTATCAACTGAACTGTCATGACATATGTACAGACAAAAATCCTTCCCAAGAAGTTAACCAACTATATATAAAAAATATTATATTATTTATGATCCATAATTAGTATCATTAGATAGATCATTGAATATATTTTCACAATAAACTTATTTGGAGATACAAGTGTTGCTGACTAGCACGAGTCGTAAAGCAACTCTTTTTATGGGACGGAGTAGTATACTACTACTTTTTGTTTTAAAAAAATGTAGTTTATACTGGAAATGTGTCTAAAAACACTTTACTTCCGTACTTAGAAGTGGAGACCAGACAAACGCTCCTCTAATTCGTGTGTGCCTCTCTCTTCGTCTTAATTACGCGAGGCGATTTAACTCTCCCTATTCTATACACTACAATTATCAGTTCAGATGTCATGACATACGTACGTACGTATAGGCAAAAATTGCTTCAGCATGAAGCATACGTATAGGTCCGCGATTGTTGAGAGCGGGGCTTCCGCCTCAACCACGCCAAGACCGACCGTGCTGGGAGATTCACCGACACCGTCATGGCTAGCAGGGACACGGACCCAGGGCCCGGTGACCCTGTGCACCTGCCCGGGCTCTCCTGGAGTCCTGGTGACCTGTCTTGGTTACTGTGCTCTAGGAAATCCTTCGCTGCTTCTCAAGTCACACCGAGCGACAGACACAACCGTGGAAACACAACTACAATGTACGGAGTGGAGTAATTGATAATCGTTTGCCCCGTGTTACCCAAAGCACAAGTTTGTGACACCGGGCCACTCGTAGGGTAACGGGCCCCCTGTGTGCAGGCAGGGTATAAGGTTCGGGGTTTTTCTCGGACAGGGTAAGGAGTCCTCTACCTTAATGCGAATGCTCAGAGGCGCATGCTACCCCCGCTAATCTGGGTTTTATAATTGACTTTTGATTTTACTCTAATAGTTAAATTATCATTCTTCAACAGTTTCAGAATTAAATACCTTTTTTTTTGATAAACAGAACTCAATACTTTAAAATTCGGCTGGTGCATAGCTGTGAGCTTGCAAGGTTACGTATATTGACATTTTGGTGGCAATTTGTTAACGGACGATGTCATAGCTAATGAGAACCAGGCTTTAGAAATTTTCTGGGTCCAGCACTGGTCATGGGCCTCGTTCACCAGCGGCCTCGTTGGGGCATCAAACGCGCATGTTCTGCTCAAAAAAAAAAAAAAAAAAAAAAAACGCATGCCTTTCTCACCCCCACCAACGACCCGGCTCTGGCGTCGCGGCCGCACCTCCTGTCGGGCCAGTTCCTGTCGTTCGGCTGCTCCGACGTGACGTTCGCGCCGGCGGGCCCTACCACCGCATGGCGCGGCGGGAATCTTTTTGCTAATTTAACAGTTTTTAAAACTAAATTACGGGATTAACACGAGTTGTTTTTATTTTTGAATAGCACATTTGGTGGCCTTTGCCGCGCACAAATGTATTAATGGCGCCATGCACGGGCGGCGCCTCAAAACTATCTTGCGGCGCCGCCCGGGCAAGGAGGCGGCGTGGCGAGCCTTGTGGCGCCCGTTAGCAAAGCGCCACAAGGCCGCATAGAGCCTTCAGTGCGCCCGGTCCTTCCCCAACCTTCACTACATATTGGCATGCAGTGTGAATTCACCGGTAATATCGTTTCCCATGCGCCTTGTGGCGCCGCTAACGGGCGCCACAAGGCCGCGACGTCGGCTCGGGCCCGGCGGGTGCGGCGTGCGGCGCGAGGGCGCCGCCAGTGCGTAGGCGCCTCACAATGCATTTTGGCGCTTCCGCCAGCGCCACCAAACGTGCGGCTATTCTTAAAAAAATAAAAACAACCCGTGTTAATCCCGTAATTAGTTTAAAAAAACTGTAAAAATAGCAAAAGATTCCGCTGGCGGGTGGTGGTCTCGAGCTCCTCTCGGCGCGCCGCGTGGCGACCTACGGCGCCGTCCGGGTCAAGGAGCTCCGCCGCCTCCTGGCGCACCTCACCAAGAACTCCTGAGCGAGTGCTTCCTGAACCTGGCCAACGACGTGCTCTGCCGCGTCGCGTAAAAAAAAAGACGCGCATGCATGCGGATGTGGGCGGGGCACGCACGGCGAATGTCCCGCACAGGATCGGTGGGCGAATAGGTGGACAATACGTGGGACGATGGACGACTGGACAGGTAGGGCCCATCCTAACAAAGTTTCAGAAATCAGCACCTCTTATATACAGTACAGTAGTCTTATTTTGGCATTCGATCGACTCCGGCCGGCCGCGCGTGCTCAGATTCAGAAGCTCAGAGCATGGAGTCGACGGTGGTGCTGTCGCTAGTGGCCGTGGCTTTCATCCACCTTCTGTTCGGCATCGCCATACTCCACCAGAAGGGAGTAGTCGACCTGCTGTGGATTACGGCGTACCTGGGCGTCGTCCTACTGTACGCTTCGCTCTACTTCCGCCACAAGCTCCGCGAGCTGCACGCGGGCCTCCGCCGCCGCCTACGCAACGCGGCCGTCGCGCTGGCTATGTTCCTCTCCGCGTTCTTCATCTACAACTTCGCTGCCGGCATGTCGTGGTGGACCGCTGTTGCTATTTGGTTCTTATTGTCGGCGATGTTGTACCTTTTGTACGACGTCGTCATGCTGGAGCTGGACCATGACATGCCAGTGGCGGACAGGCCTCCCATCTGACACCTCGCTTTGTTTTTTTTATTTCAGGCAGGCCTCCCGTCTCACGATACGATGTGTTTGCCCATTCTCGTTCTTACTTCGTTTTTAGTTCACCTCATTCTAATACTATTGGATCAGGCAGCTTATATTCTTTATTTGTATTATCAGTCCTGTTGTGTATGTGTGTTACAATAATAATGTAATATAAATGTAAATTCACTGTGGTGGATAATTGTTATAGTATTGTGATATCTTCTTACAAGTTCGATTTGACGAAAATATATTTATAATAAGGTGTAAAAATACGTCGTTTCCATGCACAAATTGCGGATAGTTTTGCCTTAACTTCCCGTGCCGCCACCGCTAACAACCCCTTGGCACCACCCATCCCTACCACGCCCGGCCACTTTTCCCGCCACCGGGTACGCCATCGCCGCCACAACGATTCCGGGTTCCAGATCTGCTGCCGGGCCTCAAGTGCTCGCCGTCGGAATCGACCTCAACAACCAGCATCGACATCGAGCCCCTCCGGTGGTGGCGGCTGCTGCTACTGTTCACGCCAGCACTGGTAAGACGGCGTGGGTGTGCCGCCTCTGTTCTCGCAGTGGGATGTGCAGGGGACGGACGGAAGAGCAGGGCGCCGCTGCTAGGTCAGGTGCACCCGCACCCGGCACCCCGGAGCAGTGAGTCTCTCGAACTCGTTGCCGCTGCTGGGCAAGCAGTGAGCTTCCTTGGAGTGTCAGAAGCTAATCAGCTCAAGCAGATTAATCTGCAGAGTGGAAACAATAATGGAGGTAAGAAACGTCTTTTCCACAGTTGTGATGATATATATACTACTTAATTTCAGATAACAGCATTTCAGTGCCTGTACAAAACAACGTGGCCTGCGTATTTGTACCATTTCATAAAGCCATAAGCTTGCTTACAATAGGTGGCACATTTGAGATCAAGCACATTGGTTTACATTCACAACTAGTACTCCTTACTGTAAGCATATCTAGAGTGGGACGGTGTCAAAGAGAATGTTTGATTTCTCCTACTATTGGAGGACATGGTTTTATTTAATCCCTCAGTATATGATCCATCTTGAAAATTGTTTAGATCCCAGTCTCAATTACATGGAAGCAATTGTTCACTTCAGAATATTTATACTACTAGAGCGAGGGGTAAATAATAACGGCACAGCTAAGATCGATCAACAAGTTCGAATGACATGCAGACTATCCCCATTGCTAATCTTTACATAATAACAAGCTGCAACTTTATACATCTCCACATTAGATCAGCAAGTACCCGTACTATGTTAATCTCCTATGAATCTTAATTAATGGTAGGTCTTATGTATGACAACCCACACAAGTACTTTTCCCAATTACAGCAACATAGGCACTCAACCAATGGTATTCTTATCCTGAACCATTTGTCCAGTCAACCACAAACTGTAACAAGTCTAAATTTGTGTTGCCCTATCCCCATATGATCTTTACCCATGATTCGAAATTTGAACCAATCAACTCACGACTTATAGTTCAGGAAAGCACGTTTTGTTTTGCTTTCTGCAGCACAGCACCTGTGTTTTCAGTGTCAAGGCCAGAAGGTGTTCATCCATGAATCAATGAAAAACTAAAGCTTTCTGGCTATTTTTTCATGAGACATGAATCTGGATTTGCTCATACTGACATTTGACATTTAATTTGCAGGGCTTACAGGATCTTTTGTATTAATCCGGAGAATAACCAAAGAGAAGCAGAGGGACCAGGTAAGCAAAGAACATGTACCTGACTGACAACATTGATGTTCACTGCTTGGACAGCCTGATTAAGGTAGGACATCTATCAGCCTGAAACAACTACAAAACTATATTTCAGCTACAATGTCATTCACCAGTAGTTAACAGATTTTGAACATAAAACTTGACATCAGTTCTATGAAATAAGGGAACTGAAATGTCTGTACATTTTAATTGGACAGGCACGGTTCAGGGAACTTAAGGTGTGCTGGATGGCCTCTTCACTGAGCAAGTGCTGCAATGCAGTTCCGAAGGGGAGTTTCCTTGAGCTTGTGATGCCCTTGCACCACACTTATCCTACATAAGATGAGCACGCACTTATATGGGTTGATCTGGAAGCTATGCGAACAATTAAGATATCAAATACTATATGATTTTTTTTTCCAACTGAACAAACTATTTGATACTATTGCATTATCAAATTGGAAAGTAATTTTTTTTTTGAAAGATCCGGTTCCCCGGCTTTGTTATATTAAGGAGAAGCAGCAGAGTTTTACACGCGCGAGAAGCGCCTCCCCCTTGGCCTAGGCTGAGAGGGGGCTGAAAAGAGCACTAACTAATTACTCCCAAGAAGAGGAGCAACTGAAGTGAAAGAAAAAGGATTACAACCGGCAAGAGACCATTCCCTTGCGGCATCAACAACTAACGAAAACACCTGCCTCTCTGTCTTCCTCTCATTTCTGAAGACGATCGCGTTTCTCAGATTCCAAATACTCCATAGAGTAAGGATTGCCATAGAGTGATCCTTTTTGCCACTTGATTTGACTATGCTTGAGAAGCAGCCTAGAGGTGTGAGGCTGTCGGAATTGATTATCCATGCTGATGGCCTCAAAGCCTGACAGCCGCTCCAATCTGCCACCAATTCCCACACTTTCATAGAGAATGGACATTCAAAAAATAGGTGGTGAGCAGTCTCGAGACTCCGTTCACAGAGGGCACAAAAGTAGTGGTTTGGCCACTGTCTCAACTGCAACCTTGCCGCTGTCCATAGCCTATTTTGGAGCAATAACCATAGGAAGAATTTGCACTTCGGTGGCGCCCATGCTTTCCAGATTAAACTAGGGAAGGGTGATTGGATTTGCCCCGCAAACTGAATACTGTAGGCCGTTTTTGCTGAATATTTGCCCGAGCTTTCCAAGGTCCAGGTGATCAAGTCGTGTTCATCTTCATCCCTGTCAAAATGCACTGCTTGGACTGCAGTCCAGAGCGCTAAGTAAATTTAGTTTCACTTAAAACACCTTGTTGCAGACTTCGGGTTATAGATAACTTGCCTTACACCATAGGCTAAGCTTATGGGCAACAAAGGACGAACAGTTGAAGCACTTAGACAGAACTAAATCATTTGTGGTTGTACAAAGCCAAACATTTGAAAAATCATGTGTTTTTTTTTGGATTAGTTGCTGACTAGAAATTTCTATTTATTCCTCTTTGCTCATTACGAATACAAAGTTTTGTAGTAAAAGCAGGTGTGGCATACCATACACTCTCCAGTAGCTCCCCCTTTCTACATATTTTCTTATATTTTTTTGAGTGAAACAAGGGGGCTTGTCCCTACTGGATTTTATTGAAATTTAAAAACAGAGAGATACAAAAGGGAAAGAGAGAAATTAAGAAACAAAAAATGGAAATAAAGAAGATAAACCAAGCTAACGAGATCAGACTAGATTGTTTAACCATAATTCTATTAAGGGTTAGTATTTTTGACGCCAGCGCAAGATGAGCTGCGCAAATTCTTTTCTGAACTCTCTCTTTGAGTCTTGGATTGAAAGCTGGACTTGACTGAAGATTAGACTTGTTTCTTGCTTTCCAAATTGTCCAGCACATGATTATTATAATTTCTGTAGAGAAGGGCACTTGCAGCTGCCTTCTGAACATTTCTAAATTCTGGACGAAGTCCAACTGATGATCTTTGCTAATTTGCAGCCAGTTCCAGCAGGAAGTCGCAAAAGGACTGTAAATGAAAAGATAACTCAGGGATTCCTCTACTAGACCATTGCATAAAACACAGTTGTAATCCTGCAATTCCATGTTTTTCCTTCTTAGTAGCTCTCTGGTACTCAATCTGTCCTGAAGTAACAGCCAACGAAAGAATTTGTGCTTGTTTTGACAAGAGCTTTTCCAAATCCTTTTGAAAGCAGGGTGAACTATGGCATGTCCACTCAAATGCTTGTAAGCCTCGGAGATTGAAAAACTGCCTCATTGCCAGATGCAGCTCCAAGTGTCCGATTCTTCAGATAGCGTCATTTGTTGGAAATCTGAGTTAAGCTGCTCCAGTTGAGCAAAAGCTTGAACTGATAAAGGCAGGTGAAAGAGGGATGAAAGATTAGGACAATTTTTCCCAGCTACATATTTTCTAATATGGGTTCAATATAGTTGTGGTGTTCCAATGTATTGGTGATGCTTAGAGCACATCTTTTGCAAAATTTAAGCTTGTGAGCACACATGTATCAGTATATATAATTGTTCTTTGTATTAACTCACCTACCATTTTACTGCTAGTTGGTAGTTTCTTTGTAGTTTATATTGTGTAGGATTTATTTGATTTAATTAAATAAAAAATGGGTCAAGCTCAATTAAAATCCAACAGAGTTCATTGTGGCGAGGCCACCTGTGCAGAGTTGTCTTAAGTCATATCTCTTTTTATTTTTTGACCGAATTTATAGAAAAGTGCTCCGAGATTAATGAAACCAATTTAGTGTCATTACATACATCATAAACTATGTTTTCGTAATATGCTCATTTGGTGTTACAAATATTCGGTAAATCTTTACCGCTCTCGAGCGTTTGTAATGCTCGGCGCACTCGATTTTCTTCTGGCGCTCGCGTGGCCCGTGCATGCGTCCCTGGCTCCCCCAGAGGCCTCTGTTGGCACCTGGCAAGCGGGCTCCTTTGCCTCCTGTCTTGGCTTGACCCATGCGTGCGTCACGTCTGAACGGGAAGGCCCAGCAGGGGACCTTGCTCCTTGCCTCCTTGATTTGGTCCAAACAGCCCGCTAGTTCCAATTGATTAATTCCTCGTTGCAGATTACATCTCATTAAACCATATTTTACTATTCTTATTTGGGTGTAAGTTCTATGTTGAATCGATGTAAATTGATTGTTTGTCAGAATTACTCAAACAATTATCTGTTTTTTTTTTTGCTATGTTGATTTCTATTTTTTTTTTTTTGTGCCCCTTTGAAATATTTCAATTTGGCTTCCATAGAAATAATTTGACTACTTTTTTGTTTCTTTATTTATTATTTTTGCATTATTGTGAAATTTTTTATTTGGTTAATTTAATCTGTCTATTTGTTTTGTTTTATATGTTCATTTAAATCAGAATGAAGATTTGTTTGACCATCAGATTATGTTCAGAATGAAGATTTGGTTATTTTTGGCTGACCCAACAATCGAGTGCTAGGAGTGCTAGAAACACTCGATTGGTACGTAGACACACCCGAATATATTTATACTTGTTTCTACATATGTGATAAAACATTAAAAGGTTTGACATAAGGAAATTAATTTATTCAGGATGAAGTTAGCATATTTGAGAAGATATCACAAATTCACAATAACGTTTGAGTAAACTGATTACCGCCATATAAAGAAACCCAGATCGAAACGACAACTAGGCCTCTAGCTACGCCGGCATGCATGCAAATGGGCGAGTGTAAGTCGCTAGCATCATTTGATTTAAGCCAAGGTAGTCAAACTTGAGGCCGCCTCCCGGCGTTGACCTGCGCTCTGCACGGCCTCCTCCTCGTTCTCGATATGGAGCACCATGACGCGGTACAGGTAACAAGCTGCAGGCACGAGGATCGAACTTGCAGTGGAGCATGGCCGCGCCGCACATGGCGCACGAACAGTACGGCCATCAGCGCCAGCAGCATGGCCGATCTCTCCATGGAAATCAACCACGCCAGCACGGTAACCAGTCGCGGATGAGGACAGCGCGCGTACAGCACGACGGTCGCCGTGGACTGGAAGTCCAGGACTCACCGGACCTGTCCTGCTCCCCGCTCGGTGCTAAGTTCCCAGCGATCTGTGGCAGCTGGTCCAGGTTTTGGAAGAGGTTAGTGGTGACGACGGATTACCCTGACGGTTTACTCCACAGTCCATATATATAGATACTCCCTCTGTCCCTTTAAGAGTGATGTTTTTGACTTTTGGCTCTAGAGTTTGACCATTCGTTTTATTCAAAAATTTCTACAAATAATAAATTAAATAAATAATTATTAAAGTATCTATAATGATAAAATAAGTCATAACAAAATAAATAATATTTATATAAAAATTTGAATAAGGACGAAAGTGATCAAACAAACAAGATGGACGGAAACTAAGGTGACACTTTCAAAGGGACGGAGGGAGTAGTAGAATAGATGCAACACGACTCGACGATCGATGATGAGGAGAAAGCTATCAGCCACATGGACACACGGTTCGTCCGTACCTCCTAGTCGCGACATGGGATGGCCGGGTGGCTCAGAGGCGGGGGACTGAGGAGCGAGAGGGGGCCCACTGTCATCCTCAAACCATGTGGGGGCGGTATTGAGATTTGAGAGATCGCTGCACCCGGTTGACCAAGCCGTCGACAGCGATAGTGGCCAGGGTATATCGTCGCGCCACTGACGACAGCACGGTTTGTCCGGTTCTAGTACACTGTTCGTCGTGTGATGGTAGAGCAAGGCCAATAAGACCTTTAAGCCAAGCAAGTTATCAGTAGATAAGTTTAGAGCCTAACTTGTGCAATAGCAGTCTGTATATATAGCCTAAATATTATTTTTATTCAATAGACAAAAATAGGAGAGGAAGAGTGAAGCTCGGCATGAAAAAAAGGTGCCTTGGCATCCGTGGCTTTACGCCAAGCCAAGTCATCATTAGACAAGTTTAGAGCATAACTCATACAACAGCTAGTCTATATATAGTCTAAATATAATTTTTATTCAATAGACAAAGATAGGAGAGGAAGAGTGAAGCTCGGCATGAAAAAAAAAGTGCCTTGGCATCCGTGTTGAGCAACACGGATGACGGATGTAGCGCCGAGCATGGCTTTCTCTTTCCTCTGCAACATGCACGTAGCTGACGTGGCCGGCGAATCAACTATTATTGTACCTGCTCTTAGAGCAAGGCCTAAGGTTAGCCATGTCATATGCAGACTATTCTTATAGCCAATTCATACAACAACCATTAAGCTCTTCACAGATTCCAAAATAGTGTGGGACCCGCCACTACACATATCTCCTCGGACTCCTCACTCACTCGTTCTCGTACGCGAGCCAGGAGGAAACCGCACTGCTGCACCTGAGCATTCATTGCTTACAGGCCCTACCGGAGTATTGGAGCCCCCGTGACGAGTCGGTCGACGAGTGTGTCGACCAGCACCCTCTCTCTCCTGTTTTCTCTCTTCCATCTAGGATTTTTTGATTTGATTTGTCATGGCTATTAGCCAAGCTGATCCCGGCTTGTTGTACATGCTCTTAGGGAGCGAGGCGAGCAACGGGCCTCATTTGTAAGCTGGTTCGAGAAACCCATGCACCTGCCGCTGCTGCTCTTGTTGGAACTCACCGGAGATACAACGATGATCACGTCGTTGGCAAAAGGTCATGGCCAAGACAACTCACGCGAACATAGTGAAGACGAGATCGTTTTGGTGCTATCAACTTGGCAGCGTCTTCAGTATCTATTGATATGCTTATGTAAGGGATTACAAGGAAATAAATCAGGCTGAGACAATGCACGGAGTCATCATGCGCCTAATTAGCTAATATCAAATATGTGTTGACAACCAAAATTATCCATTTTGTGAAGTTGTCAAAAAAAGAAACGGACTGCACCATTGCGTTTCTCTCGTCGAGATGATCAAAAACCATATATGGAACGTCTAATGAGTCGGGTAAAGGAGTTATACCCTCGGGGAGATGCTCCATCGTCGGGAGTTCGACCGAAGCCGAAGTTCCGACGCAAAAAGTCCCGACGAACGTCGGAACTTCCGCAAACGTCGAACTTCCGGCAAACGTCGAACTTCCAATGAGCGTCGGGACTTCCGACCCTGTTCGGATCGGCCTTTTGGATTCGATCCGAACTATTCCAAACTCGTGGGAAACTTGAAAAATAAGACTTGGGAAGGTTTTCTATTGGGATAAGACCACCCCCTCTATATATGATGGGAGGATCATGGCCGATTGAGATCCCATCTACCAATCGACACAAAACACAACAAATACATCTCTTTACCCTAATTTCTCTCCTTCTCTACCTCTCCTTCTTCTTCATCGCCGCTGCAATGGACAGGGGATCGAGGGGGCAACCGAAGCTCTAAGAGCGTCGGTGGCTAGGGCAGCCCATAGTCGCTGCACGCCCTCACGGGGTCCCTCCTGGGCGTGTGGGGTTTCAGGTTTCAAGAGACTTCGCCGGCGTGTCTTGCGTATCGCGCTCCCGGCGAGGCTCCTCCACGGCGTGTCTTGCGTATCGCGCTCATCGGCTGGAGGCACAAGGTCCAAGTGTGGATATTTCCTAGGCGCCGGCCGATTCCCCAGTTCGGCTTGGCCCTACATCGAGCGATCTAGCTCCTTATCAAGTGTGTGGCCGATTTAAGCGTCAATAATATGCTAAGACTAATCTAGCACACAAGGGGTTACAATCAACAATCTCCTCCTAATAAGCCTTGCTTTGCTTTATTTACATTAAGCATGCCAATCTTGGCACGAAGCTCATGAAATTTGACTCTGTCGAGAGCCTTCGTCAGGATATCACCGAGCTGCTCTTCACTGCTAGCGAGATCCACATTGATCAAACCATTGTCTACAGATTCCCGAACAAAGTGATCTTCACTTCGATGTGCTTGCTCTATCCATGGAGTACCGGATTCTAGATCAGAGCAATAACAGACTTGTTGTCTACCCTTTACCATTGGCACGCGCTCGGTGTCCCTCCCTGCACTTTAGAGGTGGCCTGTGCTGCATTTGCACCATTGCTCCAACTGCTCCCACACATGAATCCTGCACAAATGCACCATCTATGTTGACTTTCAAGAAGCCTTCGTCCGGTTTCCTCCATGTCTCTTTTTCATATGCCGATCATCTCCAATCTTCTGGAGTTTGGGAACCAGCTGATAGGTGGAAGGATGCCTCCCATGCCCAGTCCACCGCCAGCCTTGGTTTGATCAATTATTCTCTGTGTCATCGATCATTCCTAGAGTTCCAAAGTGACCACATAACATACAAGATCACTTCTTGGTCGCTTGCATTAAGAGCTGTCCAACAAGCCCCTTGTCCATGTTCTCGTGTTTAGCTTGGGGATCACTTTGATACCCATGAGACATTTGAGCTTTCCCATAGCTTACGTACATTGTGTCAACGCATGATAAGTTGACTTTTCACCATTTCCACATAAGCCACACACTCCTATTTGCTCAATATGTCGATAATGGAGATTTGCTACATGGTATAAAATCATGGCCGAGCTACTCTCCACTAGAAGACCTTTACCTTTGGCGGTACCTTGCATCTCCATAGTCTTTGCCAGTGGGGATCATTGAGAGCGGCCAAGTGAGACGTCACGCCTAAAATATACGTGATACTTGAGTTAGCTTTGCATGAAACAAAAGTATTATTACTTTTGTAGCAGGCCCCCCCCACCCCACTCTTTTCCCGTCCCGGGCATAGCAAAGACCGAAAGGTAAGGAGAGACCGGCCCCGGACACTAGCTAGTTGTACATTCGACGCGTCGTCCATGCGCGTGTGTGCACAACTGCACTGCGCACTGCCGCCAGCAGCCAGCCGAGCTCACACAGCTTGTCGCAGAGGTAGAGCCAACTGTCCACTGCACTTTGATGTTTTCAAATAAACTAAGAAGATTCGTATATTCGTATAGCGGACAGATTGCACTTAGATTCTCCACAATCGAATCAAAGAAACTGAAAAGATCTTATAGAACACTACTATACCTCTACCTGCTGCTTGCTTTAATGTGTTGCTCTGCACATGTGCGTTCGTTCCATATATCATATATATGCAGTTCTGCATGCATATGCCCACTTCTGAGTTCTGACTTCTCTATGTACCGTCCTCTCTCTCCTACTTGATCGCGCAGAAGTGCAATTACAATAAAGTGTATATATATAGATTTAAATTTGTAGAATAGTACCGAAGAAGCTTCGTAGATACACCCACCACGCGCACATGACGCACAAATAAAATTTCCATTATAATCTCTCTCTTTTCTCTTTTTATATAATTTCTCTCTTAACTATCTTTGTTTTAATTTCTCTCTAGCTCTACTTTGTCTCTTCTCTCTCTTTACACTTGTCTCTCCCTTTTCCATCGTATACTATATAATATATACATAACGGAAAGATAGTTCCGCCTGTTGTGCGGGCGCATACACATATTTATGATAATGTTTGTACTAATTTACGATAAAGTGTATACATATTTACTATAACCGATAATGATATTTATGATAATGTTAGACTAAATCATTTAGGATAGAGTTACAGTAATCTCATAAATTAGCATAGTTATCGTAACTTAAAGTGACCATAGTGTAATTTCTTGTATAGCCAGCTACAGAACAATACTTTAGATTGACAGGAGCGAAGCTGAGACTATGAGGTGCAAATGCATCATCATAAAATTTTTTAAAACAAGAGCTTTGTCTAATTTTTCATATGTACCCCGCCATAAAACATGTATATGCACACCCACAAGATAGTATCCTTCTCTAACTTGCTTTAGCTTCATCTATGTAGATAGAGGGAGAGATGCCCTAAAAAGATGAGGAGAGATGCACACAGTTGCCTGAGGAGTATATATGCCTGCCTTGCGCCTTCTCAAAGTTGTCGTCAACGTATCTACTTTGAATCCGGCTACTAGGGCTACGCTAGGCGCATGAGTGCCAAAGTGCAGGTAGCTTTTCAGAATTGTACCGTACAAGCAAAAGTACAATAGACAAATAAAAGCAAAAGAAGGGCGTGGACACGCTTCTTTTATTAGCTTTTGAACATACAGAAATACAGAATGCGACAATGATATTTTAGCTAGCTTTTTGACATCTGGAAGCGCACACCCACTACCAGAAAACAGAAATTCCATGGGAATCCAAAATTTCCTAAGTGCCAAAATCCAACCGCCAAGAAACAATCATTTCCTTGAGTGTTATTGTAAATCGCTAAGGACATCATTAATTTAAAATAATATTTGTTATGAAATTTTTACATGACCTTGGATGGAAATTAAATGACCTAAACCAAAGTTGTAGTACTTGAAGAGATATAAAACTTCACAGTTCAACATTTTTTCATTTTATTTCGTTTAGGGTCTCGAATATGCATTACAAAATTCACTAAAGTGAATACAAAAGCAATAATGCATCAGGCATTTAGTCATGAGTTACTTTGAGATGCAATGGTAAAGGAAGCAACACGCGACACACTGATGTTGTGAGTTTGGACCCTTGATGCTTTGGCAAGGTTTCTAAGATTGTTGAACTTTTTTTGACACATTTCCTTGGTTGTTGCAACATTTACTTGCGGTTTGAGGCCCTCAAGAAAAAAAATATATATACTTGGTGGTTCCCTAATTTAATTGACGCTTTGCAATTTTTTACTATGGCCTAATTTACCTTGGCGGCCAACCGCCAAGAAATTTACCATGGCCCAATTTTGCAATTTCATTGGCGCTTTGCAATTTTTGCTATGCCAATAAGTGACCATTGTGGCCCTGTTTATTGTACCCAACGCTTAATGATCGCCCTAAAAATTCATACCTTTTGCTTACGACGTTGGATGAAGACAAAGCTTATATCAAAATTGTAGAGCCATAGGAATCACTTATGGAGGTTTTATGTGTTCTAGGCCTACTTGATTCGACCATCAAACTCAAGGTGCCATTTTTAGTTTACAGCCACACATATTGGACAAGATTTAAATTTAGCTCACTATTCCAAATCACAGTGCGACCTGATATAGATGTAGCAAACTCATGTGTCAATAATGGACAGTGGGAGATTCAGTTCAGAAGAAAATTAGATGATCAGCTGATGACGAGGGATTTGCACGAATTGCAAGAAATGTTGGATTGGATACACCTCACTGAGGGGAGAGGAACAGTTTTCTGGGCTCCTGAACGATCCCAGAAGTACTCCACGAAATCTTTATACAAGTTGATGATATTAGGAGAAGTAAAAAGATCATTATATGATGGACTAATTTAGAGCTTTTTGTTGGTTGCTTCTGGAGTTGCTAGTTTTTACCTGTTTTCTCGAGGACTGTGTTGGAATTGAGGGGAGGTTTTGTTATCATTGTTGTACTAGTAAATTTCTGGCTCTTTACATTGTAAGTTGCTATCCCCAGCTCTGGATTGTTAGCACACATTAAGCTTTCTAATAAAGCCAGGTGTGTGCCTTTGATCTAAAATATTGCAGACAAGATTTTGAGGGGTCACTACAAACGCCTTTAATTTGGTCTAAAATATTGGACAAGTTTTTGAGGGTTCACTACAAAAGGAGCTGGATCCAGAACGTCATCTCAAGATAGACCATGCTTACAATATAATGAATTGGTCTCTGCCAGCACTGGATGGAGGTTTAGCATGCATGCAATATAACTGTAAATGTACAGTTATAAACACCAGTTTCTGATAATAATAATTAATCAAACTCCTTACATATATGCATGAATTAATACAGAAAAATCACTAATGAAAGAGACACATTAACAATTATTAGCCTCGTAAACATGTACATATGTACTTGTTTAGGGTTTGCAGTAGATATAAACATATAGCACGCGCCTATTGAGCTCTGGCCTCTAGCTATACCACCCACACCAGCCTTGTGCTGTGGAATAGCTAAGGAATTTAGCACACACAGATATACAGACAGGCATGTAGTAAATAATTATAGTCTTCGACAACAAGAAGAGCATCGTGAGAAAACTTTGGTCTCGAGTTGCATCTCTCGCTACTGCAGTCTGCAGTTGCATGCATTCTTGCATTCATCATGCGATGGGCCGTAGTCTCAAACGGGAGGCCTCACCTCACCTCACGTCGAGACTTACAGCGGCTCCTGCACTCGCACGTACGGCGGCCTCCTCCTCGTCGAGGTGGAGCACGATAAGCCGGTAGAAGCAGTAAGCCGCAGGTAGCAGCAGGAGCCAGCCAAGAATGGCCAGCTGCAGCGGGACGGCAGAGGCGAAGCTGCTGTAGAAGAAGAGCGCCGACAGGAACGCGGCGAGGCCGACAGCCGCGTACCCGAGGCCGCGGCGGAACACGGCACGCGCGGGGACGGCTACCCCTACCCGGCGACGGAGGTAGAGGGAGGCGTACAGGAGGAGGAAGGCGACGTAGGAGAGCACGGGCAGGGGCTCCGCGTCGGCGGACCTCCTGTAGCGGAGTATGCCCATGAATGGTGGTGGCACGCTGAGTCGCTGACCAACGCCGCCCAGGCCAGCGCCGACAGGAGCTTGGTTGAATGCTCCTTTGCTAGGTTCGCTACTCGATCCAGCGACCGGCTTATTGTTCGGCGCAGCAGGCTACCGGTCGAAGCAGACGCAAGTGCCGGCGGAGCTTCGGTGTCCATTGGAGGGTTGAAGCTGCAGCTACGTTAGCTTTCGAGTACGTAGTACGTAACGTACCGATCGAGAGCTGATGTCCTGATAAGCCGGTGTCGTGCTCGTCTCATATATAGATCGAGCGAGGAAGGCAGAAGGCCGGGGCGGGCGGGCCCGACCACGACGACTCCACTGCACTCTGGAGTACTAGCTTGGTGCTGTGTGTCTCGACAAAATAATTTCAGATGCCTCTATCCCTCTTTCTCCTAAGCTTCCTACGCCATGCGATTCGCAAAGGGACAAAGCAGATTCCTAACCATTGCATGATTACTCTCTCATCCCAAAAAAAGTATAATTATCGTTTCAAAAAAAAAAGTATAATTTACATACATTACACTTACACTTTTCCTTTTCTGCTTTTCGTATCGTAATTCTAAAAGAGTACTTACATTCTTTTGTCTCAGCTATCTGGAGTCTTAAGATTCCTCCCAGAGGGCATTGTTTCCTGTGGATGCTTTCTAAAAACAAAGTGCTTACTAGGAACAATCTTAATAAAAAGGGCAGGAAAGGAGATGATGCTTGTCTATTTTGTTGTGAGGTTGAGACAGTCAACCACCTTTTCCTTTGATTGTGTTGTGCAAAACAGATGTGGTTAGAGGTGGCTACTGCTTTTAACATTCAGTTAGACGTACTCTTCCAAAAAATCAGTTGGAAAGTTTTGGCTTTCTAACAAGAGAAATTGTGTCTTGAATATCGTTACTTCTGCTGCACTCTGGAGTTTATCGAAGATGAAAAATGATCTTTTTGTTTTCAAAGGCTAGGTTGGCAGAGTATGGATATATAGTTTTGCACATGATTATTTCTATGGCACAGAACTGGCTAATTTTATGCCCGGAGGACAAAAAAGAAGTGCTGAGGACCAGGATCCAGGAGCTCTTGTTGGCTTTGGCTTCCAAGTGGGTGAAAGTTTCGACAGATATGGAACCTTGGTCGAGGAGAGGTTCTCTCAGAATTCAATACCGGCTTCTTCAACTCAGCGCCTCTACAAAAACACTGTTGGTGTCGTAGTGTGGTTTGTTGCTAGTTCGTTCTGGTGGGGAGGTGTTTTGGTGTTACCAGGTGTGGTCGTCTGTATGTCTTCCAGTGGCGGAGGCCGGGTGTGGGCAGCAGGGGCCATGGCCCCTTCCAAGGTCAGAAGTAGATTTTTACAGTTTGTGATTTGTGCCGATGTAAGCTTTAGCTGACATGTGACAGACCAAGTTGTTTGCCCGTTTGCTGTCTCAGCCCATGGCAGGCAACTGGCCAGATGTAGGCAGTAGCACAGCAGGTCGCACAGGTGCTCCACGCAAGCTGCAAGTAAGGGGATGCTTGGTTCTTTTGCCTTGCCTAAATCTATACCTTACCAGGCAAGGATACATACATGTTTGGGCTTGCGTGCATATATCTTCAACAACTGTCGTTGCTGGCGGAGCGCCGGCGATCTCTCGATCGGCGTCTGGATGGCGGCGTGCGGCTTGCCGTGGGTTTGCGCGCTGTGGAGAAGGGGGGCAGCCGGGGCCAGCAGCGTGGGCGGTCTGGGCCAGCGCGAAGCGGCGGCGGTCGCGTGGTGTGGCGGGGTGGTGGAGATGCCGCATGCCCGATCGGTGGCTAACTGGAGCGCACAAATTAAACGGGGCCGGGTAGCTGCAGGGGCGGGCGGCGATGGAGACTGGCCGGGATCGGTGAGTGCCGCCCCACCCCAGATGGCCTCCTCTTTTTGTAGGTGCCGACGTCGTCGGGCTCGGGCTCCTCGGCGTGCAGTGCTCGGTGCGGGCCTTCGAATCAGGCACGGCGGCGCTGCGCCCGGATCAATCCGAGCCTAGCGCGAGTCTGCCACGCGCCTGCCCCAGGTGATCAAACACGGAGCGGAAAGAGACGACGCTGACCAGTGGGCCAGACTTGGCACAGAGAACAAAAAAAGAAGGGGAGGCGGTGTGGTTGCGGGCTGTGCTGCTGGTCCGCTAGTTGGGTCACGGGACTCACGGCCTGTTATGGCGCGAGGTGGGAGAGACCGAGGCGGGTTGCGACTGGTAGCCGCAACGTGGGCAGGCAACTACCTGAGGCCCACCAACTACGGAGCGCGCGTGAGGGAGGCCGGTGTGCGGGGTTGAGGAGCCAGGCCCAACAGACCGAAAAGAAGAAAATGATTTTTGGGGATAAAAGGAAAGGTTAAACTACGAAATTTCTATTGGTCTGCTGGCTGTTTTTGCGTTGGAAAAAATCCACTTTTAGTCTCTCAACTTTCACAAAAGTCCGCTTTTGGTCTCTTTACTCCAAAATCGGACAAAACACATCCTTCAACTTTTTTAAAACCATGTAGATTCTGCCCCCTCATTTTTTTTATCGGGTGGTTTTGCTACAGATAACCATAGGTTGCTACAGTATCTCTGTTTTGTTTTTTTTTTTTTTTTATTTATTTGGCTGAATCTTTAAAAATCATAGTAAATAATAGAAAATTCATAAAATAGAAAATCTAATTTTGTTGGACTCGCATGAGTAGATCTATCTGATGAACATATAATATGGTATGCTTTAGTAAATCATAGTAAATTACAAAAAATCATAAATAAAAATCCAACTTTTGTTATACTTGCACATGAGTAGATCTCTACAGTAAATACATAATATGGTATGCTTTAACCTAACAAAATAATTATAGAAGCTGTAGCTGTGAATTATTTCAATTAATTCTGAGAAAAGCATAGATCTAAAGCTACAACAAAAATTTTATACTAAAGCATACCATATTACATGTTCACTATGTAAATATGCTCATGTGGAGATTAACAAAATTAGATTTTCTATTTTATGATTTTTCTTTAATTTACTATGATTTTTCAAAGACTGAGCTAAAATAAATAAAAAAAAAAAGGCAAAACCTTCATAGCCAAAAACTTTATACTAAAGCATACCATATTATATGTTCATTTGTGTAGATCTACTCATGTGGAGTCCAACAAAATTAAATTTTCTATTTTTTGAATTTTCTATTATTTATTATTTTTCAAAAGATTCAGCCGAAATAAATTAAAAGGGAAAACAAAACCGTGGTTCTTGTAGCAAAACCACCGTATAAAAACGATCGAGGGGCGTAATCTACGGTTTTTTAAAGTTGAGGGATGTGTTTTGTCGGTTCTAGAGTTGAGGGACCAAAAGCGGACTTTTCACGAAAGTTGAGGAACCAAAAGTGGATTTTTTTCCTTTTGCGTTCATCGTCGGTCGATTTTTCTTTTGTTGTTTTGAGCTGGCTTTAGGATGGGGCCTGTGTGGTCACCGGCCCGTGCGAACTGCAACCAATCCAGCAAGGTTACTGACTGCTGCACGCGGAGCGACCCACAGCACGCGGCGTGGCCCTTGCACGTACACGTACGGGCTGGCTCACAGGAGCGAGTGATCCTCTCCGGTCTGGCCACTCCGTGTTTTTTTTTTTTTTCTTTTTCTATTTGTGTGGAATTTTTTTCTTTGTTTTTTTATTTGGTTTTAGTATTATTTGTATTTTTACTTGTCAATTTTAGTTTCAGGTTTCTATATTTTTTTTATTGTGTATGCTTTTTTTTAGTCGCATCTTTTAGTTTTTTTTTCCATTATGTCTTTTAGTTTTAGTTTAATTATTTTTTGAAATTTTTATTTTAGTTTAGGTCAAATTTTGAAATTTTTTATTTTAGTTTTCAGTCAAGTTTCTTCTTAATGTTTTTTAATTTCAGTTTCCCTTTTTTAGGTTTAAAAATGCATTCGAAATCCTACATATTAGTTGTAATAACTTACACTCTAATTTGACACCTTATGCAATGATTTTTAATAATTTATCTTATAGAAGCTTGTCTTATTTTTGGGTAGCTACTTTTCTCGTTTTAATAAATGTTTCTTCAATTTTTAGCTAGTCATGTTTCCCAGCTCATATAGTGGGTTCTATAAGAACTTGCTCCTATAGTTGGCAGCTTATGCAATGCTTATTCTAATAATTTGTCCCCAGCTTATCTTGTTTTGTATCACTACCCTCATTTTTTAATAAATGCCTCAAAAGACATGACAGCAAGTCATGTTCCTAGCTTTTTAATGTGTGGTATAATAACTTGTCGCTCAACATATACATTATTTATTTTAATAATTTTTCGTCAGATTGCAGCTTGTTTTGTTTTACTCTCTTTAGGGTTAGTAACTTTATGTAAATCTATTATTTTTCCATGCCAACAATCGTGGTATATTTTTGGAGTAACAAGTTTAGTATTACATGGTAGCAACTCCTTTCATAAATCTCATACATTAATTTTACGCATATAAATTACTAAAATAAAATTCTTCAAAACTTAGACAAGTGGAGTCTAGTTTTGCTCGCTTATCACGTAAAATATAACGGTGTAAACGGAATTAAAATGGATACATCATTTATAAGTTATGACAATTTAAATAAAATATTTTGCTTTTTTTTTTTTGTTGCTTTATGTCAGTTTGCATGCATGACGTCAACCACATGCAGTAGGAGTGTGGGAAGGGAGTGGGATCGACACGTTAGCCATTTGCTCCTGGGATTACAAGCTGAAGAAGGGAGCAGGAATGGTTGGGCATGGCGCGCGTGGTGGCGTGTGCTAGTGCATTGGCTCCACGTGCACGTGTTGCGTTTTGACAGGTTAAAAAAAATCGACTGAACCACAGAGAGAAATCAGCCGAATGATAAGTAGTCACTTCCTCGCTAAACTAAAACAAACAAACAAACCCAAATTCAAAAATAAATTTGAACCGGAGACTGACAGAACTAGTCATATAAAAACAGTGCACTAGCACGAATGCATCAAACAACATTATATCCTATGATTAATTGATTTTTTTTTTTTTTAATTGTTTATAATTTAAGAAAATTGAGAAAATCATAGATTTAATTCTATTTACTATTAACATCCCAAAATACAATTTTGAGCGTGATAAAAGCGGTCGTGGGGAGCTCTTGCTTGGAGGGAATTATTCTGGAACGAAATCCTCTACAGTCACTCCCACCGATGGCACCGCGTAGTCACCAAATCTCAGCGCGTCTTTGCGGATCAACGGCAGCTTCACCAAAGTCACGTAGCAGGCCTATTCGAGCAGCCCATTCCAGCCCACAGCGCCCATAAACAGCAACGACCGTCTCTTTTCCCCTGTGCCGTCATCCCCGTCGCCATAGATGCGCTCCGCCTCCGTCCTAGCCGCCACAGTGGTCCGACCCGCACCATCCGCCTCCCTCCTCTCGTCGCGGCAAAGAGGTGTGGCCCTCCTGGTGGCTATAGCTCGTAGCCGGCACATCAGGTGCGCTCCTGTCTAGGCCGGCCGTCCCACACGCAGCTGCTGCTCATTAACTGCTGATCTCGTCTGCCGTAGGAAGTACTGTGCTCAGGTCGTGCTCGTTGGTGAGATGTCAACGCTCTCCTCCATCGTAGACAAGGTGGAGCCCCTTCAGCGCACGAGCCATATAATTTGGGTGGTTCTGCCACAGTAGTGCATATTGAAATGATGGGTTCTCGGCAATTTTATCTTGAAAATACATAAGCATGTTTCCTACTTGACCGGATGCCATCTCTCGTTGGCGCTTGCCCTTAAATAGTTCTTGTGGTCACGGTGTGTAACTCGGATTAAGCGAGCCACCAACTTGGAGACTAGCCAATTCATATGCAGCTTTAGGACCAATTCTAGCATCATTAGCGTCTCAATTTCAAAACCTTGTAACTCACGAAATATTTCTTTGAGACACCATCAAGTGCGAGGCCGGTGGCAAATGAAGGCTGTGATTGTGTTCCAAAATCAGATCAGACACCTTATAGTTTTCCTTCTCTCGATCAATACAAGACCCATGCGAACTTTACAATCAGTTCTAGTTGAACACTTTGTTACATGATCCCTTTTATCTTGTTTCCTATGGCCCTCATTTGCACACATATCTCTGAGGACCGAACCTTCCTATCTGTCTTTCTTTTGTTCTTTTTCTAACCTCAAAACCAATTTGACCTCCATAGCTAATCCAATAAATCCAAGCCCTATCTATAGGACTGAACTCCATTCCAACTTGAGGTAACAAACTAGGAAGCAAACCCTCCCTGCTGCAAGAAAAAAAATTATGACATGAGTATTTGATTTGGTGGTAAAGGAAC
The DNA here is from genome assembly GCA_015847255.1 of Hyparrhenia diplandra. NCBI lineage: Eukaryota > Viridiplantae > Streptophyta > Magnoliopsida > Poales > Poaceae > Hyparrhenia > Hyparrhenia diplandra. Next base: position 102,696 of record JADLZK010010791.1, read on the forward strand.
TGAAGTCTATCTAATTTTGTGGAGAATGAGGAACATTCCTGGCATTACAAACCTTTTTTCTTCGAGGTCAAATAAGCAGATTTGATTTCAATGTGGGGAAGTTGATTTCTTCTTCAATCTTTCATCTAAAATATGCAGATTTGTTTTGGTACAGCCGTACAGGACAAAAGCAATCAAATTAGGACCCAACCCTTGCAATCTGGGTAAGATTGGTGAGAGGAGAGAAGAGCAGTTCACTTTGCAATCTGACACACATGAACAAATTAGAATGAAGAGTGACACACCTGCCATTGAAGATGACCTAGCTCCAGCTCAGATGATCGCCCCTCAGCTTTTCCTCGCACCAAAATACGGAGAGCGCGTGTACTGCCGTAGCCCGTGAAAAAGCGCTTCGCTGAAGTGCCAAAAACCTGAGCAGCGTGATGCACTTGTTCGGCCGAGGCCCAGCGCGGCTGACGAAGCGTGCCATGGAAGCTTGGTTGGAGCCCGTAGTTGTTGGATCTGCAATGACCGACTAAGATTTGATGACTGCATGGCGCGCCGTCGGTGGGAGGCGGCTGCGGAGGATTTCCCAACAAAATTCTCTGCGAGTTACTCCCATCGATGGCGCCAGACACCAAATCTCAGCCCATTGGTACGGATCAACGCCAGCTTCACCAAAGTCGCGTAACAGCCGGTTCGAGCGGCCCATTCCAGCCCACAGCGCCCATAAACAGCAACGACTGACTCTTTTCCCTTGTGCCGTCATCCCCGTCACCACAAATGCGTTCTGCCTCCATCCTCGCCGCCACAGTTGCCTGACCCACACCATCCGCCTCCCTCCCCTCGTCGCGGCAAAGAGGCGTGGCCCTCCCGGTGGCTACCGTTCGTAGCCGGCGCATCAGGTGAGCTCCCATCCAGGCCGGCCGTCCCACACGCAGCTGCTGCTCATCGTCTACCACTCTCGTCTGCCGCAGGAAGTACTGTGCTCGGGCCATGCTCACTGGTGAGATGTCGACGCTCTCCTCCATCATAGACATGGTGGAGCCCCTTCAGCGCATGAGCTCCGGCTATGAAGATCGACTTGAGAGGCACGGCCCCCTCTAGCTGGTTGTTTAGCGGCACCCATCTCAGAGTATTAGCACTTTGTGTTTGTGATCCACAGATGTGTAAGCATTGTGTTCTGTATTGGTAGCATACTTGAAAAAATAGCAATTTTGTGTGGGAAATTTGTGTAGGAACTAGCAATTTTGTGCAAATATATGTGTATAGAAACCAGAAAAAAAGGCAAGTTGTACAGAGTGCAATTGTGGAATAAATTGTTCTCCTTTTTGCAAGTTCAGAGACATGTTCAGAACTAAGAATGTATTACTGATTTTTGCAAGTTCAGAGGCTTCACAAAATACAGTACTGTTTTCTGGCATCTATTATATTTAAACAGGCTGAACTTTACACTTCAAGCAAAATACCAAAACCTATTCTCCAGAGCTAGCTCTATTATTAGAATTCAACATTAAAATCATCAGTTGCTACTCCCTGCAAAATAAAAGAACAATAATTAAACTCTGCAAGATCCTCACTAGAAAGATGGAAGATCATAGTTTTTAAATCTTACTGGCAATAACTGAGAGTAGTTATGAATGGCCATGTAAGGTTCAGACATCCCTTCCTTGGGACAAAAGTACTAGGCCAAACATTTTTTGCTGCTACACCATCATCGAATGCCTCTTTTAACAGTTTGTTGTTCCTTGTAATAATAGAAGAAGAGAATCAGATAAAGTTTTCCATTGACACAACTACAGAGAATCTAATATATTTTGTGGTGGTACATACCATTCAACCTTCCTCCTTTTTCTTGGTTCCCTTCTTTGTAAACTTGCACTTCTTATCGAGCCAAGTTCTTTTTTAAACCGTAGCCTTTGTTTCCACCTCCTTTTTCTTTAAGCGTGCTGTACTCACCAAATTACTTACAGGAGTAACATTTCTGGTATACCTGAGCAAAACTAGCCCGGCCCGACCCTGCCCGCAGGCCCGGCCCGAGCCTAACGGGTTTTGGCCCGCCCACGAACCTTACTAGACAGGGCCTGGGCAGAGATCTTGAAGCACGATAAAATTTTTCTTGGCCGAACCCGGCCCGAAATACATTTTTAGCTATTTTGTAGTGTAAAATGCGCGGGCAGCCCGCCCAAGCCCGGGCCTGGCCCGAGCCCGGCCCAAAATAGCTAGGCCCGAGTTGCCCAGTGGGACGCATGGGCAGGATTTTTTTGGCCCGAAATAACCGGGTTTTTTTTTTCGGTCCGGCTCGAACACGTAGGGATGAAAGCGAAAATGATAGTTTCCGATTTTTCGAAGTCGTTTTTCGAGTATTTCCGATTTTGATGCCTAAGCGGAAGCGGAAGTGGTAGCGAAAAAATGAAAATGATAATGGTAAAAGTAAATGGAAAGCAGCGAAAACAATTTTGCCCTCTTCCGATCGTTTCCGAAGATTCCGTATTTAAGCGGTAATTTACCGTTGGTAATTACCGAATCAAAAGGCACACACAACCAACATGCACATAAGGCAAATATTTTTTTTGAAACTAACTATATTGCAAGGATTACACACATAGAGGAACAACCTCTACTTAGGAAGGAACTATAATAATTCATGCTTTCATCGCTATGCTATGTCAAGTCAACTCGAGAACTTGATCATTACTTTGTGTCATTGTCAACAATTATGGTAATGTTGCGAGTTATAGGGTTCTTCTCATTTCCTACTGATTTTTGGTGTGTTTATCGTTTTTGAGGATACCGTTATGATAGATTTCGATCGTTATCTTTGTATTTTCCGGACCGACTATATCGTTTTGAAATTACCGGAATACCGGCGCCGTATTCATTTCCGACAATATCGTATCGATTTCGTTTCGAAAAGAAAACGAAAATGAAAGTGATTTGGCCTCCTTCCGATCGTTTCGGCCGTTTTCATCCCTACTGAACGACCCGGCCCGAAAAATGCTCGGATATAATTTCGGGGCGTGACTTGATCCACGGTTGGGGTAGTGCAGCCATTGGTTTCTTCTTCAATTTTCTTGCTAAGGATATTAAGTGTGTCATGTACTATCAAGGAGCACCCTGGATGGCTGGCAGCTCACTGTGCCAAGTTGAGAAATTTGCGAGTCATAGATTTGTACCGAAATGTCTCATCTAACCTTGGGTTCTCTATTATATTTCGACCTTGGTTGTCTTGTATTGCTCCACTACGTGCTTCTTTTGTCCATCTCTTCAATATATATGGCGGGGAGAGATTTGATATTCATCAAATCAAGGACTTTTATAGCCTGGCCACACAATATTCCAATTCTGTTGAATTGCCCATAGCTGCATGTACTAGTTTGTTGTAGAGGATCACCAATGACTTTGTACTCCTTCTCATACCTAAAATCTTCATCAAGACTCGCTTAATTGAGACAAGATATTCATTGTTGCCTTCCAATGCCGTAGTGCATCTTTGCCATGGACCTTTCATATTCACCTTGAAAAGCTTCAAATATAACAAGTGTGTACAGTTTGCGAACTTGCAATAACATAGGTGTCCTCATTTTGATTCTAGGTAATTTTTTTTTCTTGATTCAAATTCAGACATCAACTCCTTATTTCTTTTACTTTCCACCACCCTTTCAAAATGTTTAAGAAATTGAATGATATCAAAATCAGATTTCAAATGCCTCTTGGTTCACTATTTAGACTCTCACTTAATTGTGTACTTCTCATCCCTAATGTGAATACATCTTTTATATAACATTCAGCCCATTTTTCTTTCACCTTATATATACTATCCAACCAAGATTGCTTCTTCACCTTTGTCCTCATGATGTCAAATGCATTTCTAAATGTTTCCTCATCTTCATATTCATAATACATGCACTAAAATCTACGAGGATACTTGGTTCTTCCTCGGTGCCCTCAACTACATCTTGAGAAGAAGTACTTGATTCATCTTTTTCGGGTTCGACTAGATGTTTCACGGCATTACGCATAATGTGAAATGTACACAAACCATGCCATGTCTCTAAAAACACTTCATGAGCGGCTTTTTCCATCGCACCATCCGATACTGTATAAATTGTTTTAGGGTGCTTGCCATTATGTGCTTTTAGGAAGGTCTCAAATTGCCACTTGAAGGACTCAAAAGTTTCATCATACAAGAGAATGGCACCAAAAACCACGGTTTCCCTAAAATGATTGAACCCAACAAAAACACCAAAAGGTCTACTCTCCATGTTTGTTCCAAAAGTAGTGTCGAAACTAACAACATCACCAAAATATGCATAATCGGTGAGCATTTTAGCATCGATCCAAAATATATTTGCTATTTGTTCTTCGGTCCATATGCAATGCATATTGAAATGATGGGTTCTCGGCAATTTTATTTTGAAAATACATAAGCATGCTTCCTGCTTGACCATATGCCATCTCTCGTTGGCGCTTGCCCCTTAAATAGTTCTTGTGGTCACGGAGTGTGTAACTTAGATTAACTGAGCCACCAACTTGGAGACTAGCTAATTCATGTGCAGCTTTAGGAACAATTCTAGCATCATCGGTGTCTCAATTTCAAAACCTTGTAATGCGAAATCTTTCTTTGAGACACCATCAAGTGCAGGTGCGTGGCAAATGAAGGCTGTGATTGTGTTCCAAAATCGGATCGAGATACCTTGTAGTTTTCCTTCTCTTGATCCAATACAAGACCCATGCGAACTTACAATCAGTTCTAGTCTCGGCTCTTGGACATTTTGTTACATGATCCCTTTTATCTTGTTTCCTATGGCCCTCATTTGCACACACATATCTGCAGGACCGAACCTTCCCATCTTTCTTTCTTTTGTTTGCGTACCTTTTTCTAACCTCAAAACCAATTTGACCTCCATATATAGCTAATCCAATAATCCAAGCCTCATCTATAGTGTTGAACTCCATTCTAACTTGAGGTAACAAACTAGGAAGCAAACCCTCCCTCGCTGCAAGAAAAAATAATTATGACATGAATATTTGATTTGGTGGTAAAGGAACTGAAGTCTATCTAATTTTGTGGAGAACGAGGAACATTCGTGGCATTACAAATCTTTTTTTCTTCCATGTCATATATGCGAGATCTGATTTCAATGTGGGCAAGTTGATGTCTCCTTCAATCTTCCATCTGAAATATGCTGATTTTGTTTTGGTACGGCCCCGTGACGGGACAAAAGCAACCAAATTAGGACCCAACCCTTGCAATCTGGGTAAGATTGGTGAGAAGAGAGAAGAGCGAGTGCACTTTGCAATGTGACACACGAGGGAATAAATTAGAATGAAGAAGAGTGACACACACTGCCATCGAAGATGACCTCCGCTTTTCCTCGCGCCAAAATAGGGAGAGCGTGCGTATTACGCGAGCCCAGCGCCAAAACCGCTCATTTGAAGTGCTAAAAACCTGAAGCGGCGTGATGCTCTTGGTGGGCGAGCCCGCGCAGCCGATGAAGCATGCCATGGAAGCTTGGTTGGAGCCTATAGGCTGTTGGATCCGCAATGGCGGCGAGATTCGATGGCCCGCGGTGCCGTCGGTGGGAGGGAGGGCCGAGAGGATTTCGTTCCCCTCTCCTCACGGGCCTTCAAGTCCGGCAACCCGGACTCTTTCATCGGCTCCTTCATCCAACGGTTATTTGCCGCTTTCTCCCGATAATAACATTTTCGGTCAATTACCTTGCTCTAGGTGTTATTGTGTTATGAATCCAAAAATACGTTAATAGTTTTCTATATATTGTAAATTCATGGAGCATGTACAGAAGATCTACCATCATCTAAAATTTGACTTGTAGTTAAAGCTTATACGAGGAGAAATAAAAAAGAGAAATCAACTTGTGAAATAAAACAACGGCGGTTTGCCAAGTCAAGTTTTAATTGATGGCACATGAATCGTAAAATTCATGGTTTGGATCTTCAATTTAGTTAGCGGTGTTATTCTTGTACTCTCGAAATGTTATTTTTTGAATTACTAAACTTGGTTTCATGTCTCATACGGGTTCTAAACCTAGGCGCCCGCTCTAATAGCTTATCGATAAATTTCATAATGGCTTCGTGTTGGGCGGGTTAACAAGCCAACACTTTATTGATGATGATTTGGTTTACAAAGAGGCCAATCAACATGACCTTTACAAAGGATGTCGGGGGGTATTTATAGGGGCCCCTAACTTTGTATAAATGGAAAATTATAAAAACTCATATTTCTAAGTATCAATCTTCATTTCGTTCGTGAAGTTGTTTTTGCCATCTTCGCTCCAAAGTCTCGGCATACGGGCCTTTTTGTTCCCTTTTAGCGAAGTTGTCGTCTTCAACCGCGCACGCCGCACTGGGGCTTCATGCTTTCTTTCGATCTTTTTCTTGTAAATCGAAGTCGAAGCCACGAAGTCACCTTGTCTACCTTCATGGCCTTTCTACTTTTGAATTTCTTATATCGAAGACCTCCTTTTTGGTGAGGCGGTCATCTACACTCTTATTTGAAATTATCCCCGCAACTTCAAAGTTTGGGATGAAAAGTTTAGAAATACAAGTTGGAACCCAACAGCAGCCCCTCGTGGGCGAAGGCCGACTTCAAAGGCGTGAATCCCACGAACAAGTTTTATTAAAACTTTGTATTTGAAAATGTCGTCCCCGGACTTTGAAGTTGTACTTTACGATTTGATTTTGATTTCTTAGCTATCTTCGTGTTTGGTGGTCTACTTTCGTGGTTTTTTTTGGTGGCTAGTTTATTTGTTTGATTATTCGGTCTATAAATAGCGAACCCCCCCCTATTTTCTTCATCTTTTCGAAGAGGGGGCCACCGGTTTTGAAATTTTTCTGACGGTCTGAGAAGTCAAAGTTTAACGTGAAGTTTCTGTTTCTGCGAAGTTTGAATCTTGTATGAAGTTTCATTTTGATTTTGAGCGTGGTTAGTTTCTTTCCAAAGTTGTTTTTGTTTTTTGAAGAATGGATTTTTCGTGATTTGTTTGACTTTAGTTTTGTTTTTAGAGATGGCAAATGAAGAAGAGAATGTTTACGCCTCTCATGAAAAAAGAAGTTGAAGATCACGTCTCTCAAGACCAAGATAGTCGGGATTCGGTGAAGAGGGATCTAAGTCCAGATGAAGGGCTTAGTGATGTTTCTGCCGGAGTGCGAGTTGGTTCCGGATGATGGAATTTCATTGGTATTTGGTTTGAGTAAGATGAAGAAGGCAGATTATGAGCAGGTTGGAGAAAAGTGGAATTTTGAAGCGGTCGGTATAGGCTCTTTGGATCGATGAAACTACACCTAAACCCAAAAGCGGATGAGTGTGTAGTATTCAAAGATCTTTTCTTTGCAGGTCTTTGCATGCCATGCCAGGATTTCTTGGAAGAAGTCTTCAAGGCTTATAATATTGAGATGCACCATTTGACTCCGAATGCCATTATTAGATTGTCAGTTTTTATCGCGGCTGTATGCGAAGTCAAAATGTGCAACCGGATATAAACGCTTTTGTGCCTTGCATGAATTGCATTCTCAATTTTGGAATAAAATGATTAATAATCGGAAAGTTATTAAGTATTTTTGGCTGGCTGCAACTTCAAGGCGCAGCTTGAGCCAAGCAGTTGCTTGGCCGGCGGCCGAAAGAACAAGTGGCGGATGGCTGGTATGATTTTTGGTTCTATCATAAGGTGTCGATGGTGGAAGAGAAGGTTAAAGGAAAGAAAAATCTTGTAAAGAGGTATCCCTTGGCCGCTTGGATGCATAAAGAGCTTTTCTATTGTAAGCCTGAGTTTTCGAGGATGAAACACTTTGCAGAGTGCATGAAGGCTTTCTTAAGTGTGGTTAAGCAGCAAGGTACTCGTGACCTTGTTGAGGAATACATTGCTGCTAGAGTGTGGCCCCTTATAAGGGGTGGGAGTTCATTAGGTTTCATGATAAGGAGATTAGGGGTAAAAGTTACAAATACCACGATAAAAAGAGGCTTTGAGGCCCTCAAGATATGATGTGGATGAAGATTTTGTTAATGATGTGGAGGCCAAAGCTTGTGAGCTTCTTAGTAAATATATGCAGAAGGAGAGAAATTTCATGGATGAAATTATTGGAGATGACTATGTGAGATTGAATAGGACATTTGACCTTGCGAAGATAACCTACAAGAAGCGCCCTCCCCGCTTATGCTAGGTCCAAAGAAGACAAAGAAGCTGCAAAAACTTTGAAAAGAAAATGCTCTGAGACTGCCAAGGCGAAGCCTGCTGCGAAGGCTGCGAAGAAGTCTAAGAAGCAAAAGAAAGAATTTGTTTACGTAAGTTAGTTTTTTCGATAGCGAGGACATTCACGCTAGTCTTGCGGCACTTCGCTTCATGATTTGGAGGTGAGAAAGATTAGTCTTGTATTTGCTTCTCTTTGGGTTGACTCCTCACTACTTACTCCACTTTCGCCGATTATTTACAAAACTTGGGCACTTCCACGAGAAATTGGGCACTTTTGGAGGTGGTGGCACGGGCGAAGATGCCGATATGACTGAGGCTTCTCCCCCACCGGTATCTTGCTACCCCTTCTTCTCCTAGGTTTAGGCTGTCAACTCCTATGATTCCAACAGGTTGCTTTGGTAGAAATGCTTTAGTGTCTTCAACTTCCTCTACCGAGCCAATTTTGCCTGATTTGGCGAAGTTGACAAAAATATTTATGAGAGTCGTGTGTCGGTTTCTCGGAAAATCCATCTCAAGCTTCGGAGGTTCTTGTTTTCGAGAAGCCTTTAGAAGAAGATATTCTTGGAAAAGCTTTAGAAGCTGGAGTTTTCGCGAAGATCTTTGAGAAAAATTCTTCAAAAATGTATTTCTTTGCTTGGATCTGTAAGACTGATTTGTCTAAAGATAAAGGTTTGTTTTTGTGTTATGTTGTTTTTTTGAAGTTCTTTTTAGCGAAGTCGAACTTGTTTGTTGCGAAGTTAGATTTTTTGTTCTTGGATTTTGTAGGAAAAAGTGGGAAAGAGAGGGCACGCAAAGCTGTTGAGACTCTTAAAAAGTCTCTCCATCGGAAAGGAGCTAGGATTTTGCTACCTTTTCTTTCGATGATTTTGATGATGTCGAAGATGAGGAAGCGGAAGGCGTCGGCGAGGCCGTCTCGAGAATCTTTGGTGGATGTTGAAGCTCGGGGAGAAGATTCCTTGTCCTTTAAAGGAAGGTGAAAAAGTTGGTTAGTCGGTTTTTATTTCGTTCTTTGTTTATCTCTCTCTCTTTTTTTCCTTTTTATTGATGATTATTTTTGTGTTATGATTTTGTAGCTGATTTTTTTTCCACGATGCTTCAACATCCTCAAAAGATAGAATTGTTGATGTCGGTGCTATGAAAAATGTTATTCAAGACCAACCCACTCCTCGGGTTCGAGGAAAGAAATCACCAAGGCTCCAAGCGAGGTTCTTTAAAAATTGTAGAAAGTGCCTTGAGATTTTTACCGTGAAGGTGGTGTGAATTTGGATTCTTATAAATTTGTTGGAATTGGTGTTGACAAACTTCGGATGTTACCTAGAAGAAGCCTGAGCTTCAATTGTCAAAATGCATCGATGATGCTTTTTTTCGGTTCTCGGCCTTGAGAAGGTGAATTGGCGAAGAAGGATCCTTTGGAACTTGCGGATGCTAGTGTTTTCTCGATGTACAAGGTATGTTTTGTTTTTATTTTTTAAATTTTGAAGTTATCTTTTTGGGCTTAGTATTGTGATTTGAATTTGTTTGAATGTTTGTTTTTATGTAGGGTGCACTTCTACTGTGAAGCCTTAGGAAATCTTTGGAAGATAGTGCTCTTTGCTTTTGCCCTTCATGAAAAAAGCTATGAAAGAAGAGATTGAATCTCTTAAGTCTCAACTTGCGGAGAAGGAGAAACAAAGAGGTGAAGCGGTTGATGATTATCATAACATGGAGGGCAAATACATCGGTGCCATGGCTTTGAGCGAAGATAAATAGAAAGAGGTGGACTCCGCGAAGTTAGAAATTGAGAAACTTACTAGGGAGAATCAATATCTTGAGAAGAAGAAGAAAGAGTTTGATGAGATGTTTTTTTAAAAAGTTTAACGAGGATGTGGGAATTATGCGAGTGGCCTATGAAAAATGGGGTGCAATGCGGAGGAACCAAGTTGGGAACTTGGGGAATATGACCCCTTTTTCGGTTAATTTTGTCTTGGCGATATGAAGATTTGGGTGTGGTTGTGCAAGCCGCCTCGATTCTAGTGTGATATGCGCCACACGTGCACTTTTTCATTTGATGAAAGAAGGCGATGATCCGTTGTACAAGACCTTCGTCGGTGGGGATTTCAAGTTTCCTACGGATGCGATTAGCAAGATCTCTACTCGGACATAGCTTCTCGCAAAAGTTTTTTTTGAAGAATCTTTGGTGCAAGTGTGGCCGGGAACTTTGCCGAAGAAGGTTAAAGAAAAATTGAATCGGGTATTGTGAAGTGTTTCTTATAAGATTTGTTTTTAGTTCTTGTTTTGATAATTATTTATTTAAACTTTAATAGATTGAGGGGCAAATTTTGCGGGGAGGAGGCTATCTTGAAGAAGCGGAGGGAAGAGGAGGAGAAGAAGGCACGAGGCGATGATGTTCGTGAATCGACATCTAGTCTTTTAGCCTTAGTATTTTTGTTTTGAGGGTTTAGAAAGGAAGATACATGTTTCACAACTTGTGTAAAGTTATTAACTTAAGTTTTAATTATGATGCATCTGCGCGAGGTTCCTCAAGCGAAGCTGCGTAGGATGTTGTTTTAATGTTACCTTTGATGATTGCGAAGGATAACTATGTGTTTGAGACTTATGAGTATATGGAATGTTGTTGCGAAGCTACTAGAGAAGTGGATTTTGAATCTTTCATTGTGAAGCGTTTTGAAAATTCAAAAGCGAAAACCGATTATAAAATGCCTCGAGTTGTTGATTTTAGTATGTTTGGGCGGGGTAAGCTTTGTGAATACATGTTTTGTGAAGTGTTGATCTTTTTCGGTTTTTATGAATCTTTGCTTTACTATTTCAGGTCATCTTGCTCGAGTGTTACGAGAGTTATGTGTCCGAGGTTGATTCTGAAGGAAGGCGGATGAAATAATGAGGTTGTCAATGATATTTTTGAGTGAGGCGGCAACTAGTGTTGCCTCAGGGAGTGATGACTTTTTGTTTTGAAGCTTTTGTTTGTATTGAGCAGCTTTCTTGTAAGATTGAGTTGTATGTACATTAATGAGTAAACAAGTAATGTTGTGATTTTAAATTCTTGTAAGAAATGAAAGTTTGTGTTTGCATATTACTAATGTTTTTGGAGGAAAAAAAAAGATTAACAAGGACCTCAGCGTTTATATTTATTATGTGTTTTATGTGATGTTAAATATTTTTTACTTAAGTAGGAGCGGCGAAGTGGGAGCGAGAACTTCGATTTTGAAGTCAAAATTTTCACCTTAGAGAAATTTGAAAACATAATCGTCCCCTTCGTTTTTTGCGAAGTGGGGCGAAGACTTCGATTTTGAAGTCAAAATTTTCTCCTTAGAGAAATTTAAAACGTCATCCCCTTCTATTTGCGAAGTGGGGCGAAGACTTAGATTTTGAAGTCAAAATTTTCTCCTTAGAGAAATTTGAAAACGTCGTCCCCTTCTATTTGCGAAGTGGGGGCGAGGACTTGATTTTGAAGTCAAAATTTTTTTCCTTAGAGAAATTTAAAAGCGTCGTCCCCTTCTTTTTTTGCAAAGTGGGGCGAAGACTTCGATTTTGAAGTCAAAATTTTCTCCTTAGAGAAATTTGAAAGCGTCGTCCCCCTTCTTTTTTTGCGAAGTGGGGGCGAAGACTTCGATTTAAAGTCAAAATTTTCTCCTTAGAGAAATTTGAAAACGTCGTCCCCTTCTTTTTTTGCGAAGTGGGGGCGAAGACTTCGATTTGAAGTCAAAATTTTCTCCTTAGAGAAATTTGAAAACGTCGTCCCCTTCTTTTTTGCGAAGTGGGAGCAAGGACTTCGATTTTGAAGTCAAAATTTTCTCCTTAGAGAAATTTGAAAACGTCGCCCCCCTTCTTTTTGCGAAGTGGGGGCGAAGACTTCGATTTTGAAGTCAAAATTTTCTCCTTAGAGAAATTTAAAAAACGTCGTCCCCTTCTTTTTGCGAAGTGGGGGCGAGGACTTCGATTTTGAAGTCAAAATTTTTCTCCTTAGAGAAATTTTGTAGGTAATAATTTTTGTTTTATTTTGAGAAAAATTATACCTATTAATAATTGTTGTGAATATTTGCCGATATTAGAGCTTTTTGCTCTTCGGCTAGAATCAAAAAGTCGCTAAAATGAAAGGTAGACTTTTTTGGGGAAACTACGTTCTCATTTATATTTGATATGAGAAATTACAATAGAGTCGCCTCGTTAAAAAACCACTCACCGAGGGGGCTTCCCTAAGTGGAAAAAGAGTGCAGCTCTTATGAAATGTAAAAGATTGCTTGAAACGTAATCTACTTTTTACATATGTACAAAATGAGATTGCCTTCTAAGGATAGTACTTGTGAAGGTCCTTGATATTCCATGTGTGGCTAAGTTCTTCTCCCTTTAGCTTCTCCAAATGATATGAGCACGGCTTTGTTTGTTCTTGTCACCACAAATGGTCCTTCCCACTTTTCTTTGGAATTTGCCAATTTGTATCTTCATTTCTCTTTCTTTTCAAGACGAAGTCTCCCCGTTTGTAATTCTCTTTTTACTACCTTCTTGTTGTACCATTTGCTTGTTTCTTCTTGATACTTTTTCGGGTTCAGAATTGCTTGGTTTCTTTCTTCTTCGAGCAAGTCTTTACTTGTTTCTTGGTCTTCTTCGCTTGTCATTTGTACATTCAATCTTGGGCCTTGAATTGTATTTCTTCTAGGGTCATTGCTTCATCTCCGTATAATAGCTTGAATGGAGTGAACTTTGTTGATCTTGTTGTAGTTGTGTTATGACTCCATACAATCCTTGGTAATTCTTTGACCCATTTTCCTTTTGGTAAACCAACAAGGTTTTTTGATATTCCTACACAAATGATTCCATTTGCTCTTTCAACGGCTCCATTTGATTGGGGATATTTGGCGGAGCGAAGCAAAGTTGAATTCTAGGTTTGAGCAATAATCTCACGAAGTCTTCGCTATCAAATTGAGTGCCATTGTCCAAAGTTATTTGTCTTGGTACTCTGAATCTGCAAATTATGTTTTGCCATAGGAATTTTTTTCATAGTTGTGGATGACATGTTTGTGATTGGCTTCGCTTCTATCCATTTTGTGAAATATTCAATTTGCTACAAGCGCATATTGATAGTTGCCTTGAGTTGGTGGCAATTTTCCAATTATGTCAATTCCCCATCTTGCAAGTGGCCAGGTTGGTTCTATGTCTTTGGATTGGGTTGTTTGGAGCATTTGTCTTGTTTGTTGAAATTTGGCGGTTGTGACAAGTTTTGATTATGTCTTTCTTTGTCCTTTTGAGCTGTTGGCCAATAAAATCCTTGCACGAAGGCTTTTCCAGCTATGGCTCTTGGGCTGCATGATTTCCACATATTCCATTGTGAATTTCTTGTAGTAACTCTACGCCTTCTTCGCTTGAAATACATTTGAGCAATGGTTCACAAATGCCATGTTTGAAAAGTTGATTGTTGATGAGCTTGTAATTTCTTGTTTTGTGCTTCATTCTTATTTCATCGACTTCGCTTTACGGCTCATCAAAACCTTTTAGAAAGGCTATTATGGATGATCTCAATCTTCGCTTTCTATGATGTGAATGTGTTTTGGCTCTTCAATTTTTACCTTGATTGATGATTTCGATAAAACTTGATAAAAAACATCGGTGGTAACTTTACTTTTTCTTTTCTTTGCCGCCATAATTTCATCGGCCTCTTCATTGTTTGTTCTTGAGATGCTTCGCCTTTGTAAAGCCTTCAAAGTGCCTTTCTTGATCTCTTACATATTGCAAGTACTTCGCTAGCTCGGATCTTTTGCTTTGTAACTTTTTTTTTTTAACATGACTGCTACAACTTGTGAATCGGTTTTGATCGAGAATTTTTGAACTCCCATTGCTCTTGCTTTGCGAAGCCCGACCCAAAAAGCGCTTCATATTCGCGATATTGTTTGTGCATCGAAATTCTAATCTTGCGGCATATTTCATCTTTAGCCACGATGGCGAAGTTATGATTGCGGCTACTCCCCCTGAGGAACCCCAAGCCCCATCGCAATTCATTGTCCATTCTTGACAAGAAAGAGTCCATTCTTGAGTTTCTTTTTGGTCTTCGGGGAATTGTTCTTTGGAGTCAATCGTGATAAAGTCTGCCAAAACTTGTGACTTGATTCTTTGTTCTTTTTCAAATTCAATGAAATCTTTTGTGAGATCTCTTTTGCCCATTTTCCAAGTCTTCACGATGACTTGCAACTTTGCAATATATCTTTGAGTGGATAACTTGTTGGTATCCTCACTTTGTGTGCTTGAAAGTAATGCTTCAATTTTCTTGTTGCCATAAGGATTTGCATAAGCTATCTTTTCTATTTACGAATAGTAAACTTTTGACCACAGCGGGCTCAGGATATGAAGTAAATTGGCTCTTGTTTCTTTGTATGGTCTTTTTCTCTTTCTTGTACCAATAATGCGCTTTTACGACTTTTTCAAATCTTTGAGATGTACAAAGTAATTCTTGATCCGGACTTGGTGTTGTCAAAGTTCTTTGGGTTTGAAAGATACTTTTTATTTCTTCAAATGCGGTTCTTTGTTCTTGGCCCCAAGCGAAGTTTGTCTTGGAGGCTTTTAATGCTTGGAATATTGGGAAATTTCTTTCAACGGATTTTGAGATGAATACGTTCGTGAAGCTAGTCTTCCTATTAACTTTTGCATGTTTTTGATGTTCTTTGAAACTTTGTTTCCATGACCGCTTTTATCTTCTACGGGTTTGGGTCGATGCCTTTTCTTTGAAACTATGCATCCAAGAATTTTTCCTTTTTGTACTCCGAAGGTAAATTTTTCAGGATTGAGCTTCAAATTTGATTTTTGAAGATTTGCGAAGAAGGTTTCTTTGCAAGTCTTTGATGTGGTCTTTGGCGTTTCTTGCTCTTTATGATTATGTCATCCACATAAGCTAAGAGATTATTGCCAATTTGGTCCTTTAAAGGCTGCCGAAGTCATTCGATGAAACTTGATCTAGCGTTGCGAAGCCCCTCGGCCATTCTTTGGAAACAATAAGTTCCAAATGGGGTGATGAAGCTTATTTTTCTTCATCTTCTTTCTTCATGTAGATTTGATGATATCGAGAAAGCGGTCCGGGGAAACTCAACATTTCACTTCCTGCGGCTTGATCTACTAAAGTATCTATTCTTGGTAAAGGAAAGTTGTCTTTTGGGCAAGCTTTGTTTAAGTCTCGGAAATCTATGCACATTCTCCACTTCTCATTCTTTTTCTTTACCATGACTATATTTGCTAGCCATGTTGTAAATTGGACTTCTCTTATCACCTTCGCATCTAGCAATCTTTGCGCCGGCTTTTCTTTGCTATTGTTCTATCTTGGAAATTTTCCTTAGCTTTTGTTTCTTTGGTTTGAAATTTGGGTCAACATTTAGCTTTGTGCTCAATGATGTCCCTGCGACTCCTTCTAAGTCTTTGGTGACCAAGCGAAGACGTCTTGATTACTTCTTAGAAAGGTCATGAGTTCATCTTCTTCTTCTTTGGTCAAGTTTGTGCCGATGGTTACTTCTCTGTGCGTGATCATTGGATCCAATAAGACCTTCTTTGTGTCTTTCTTGATGCAAGTTTTTTGCTTTTTTTTACGAAGTTTCGCATTTTTACTGTTTCTTCCTCTTCTTCTTCATTTTCTTCGATTGTGAGTATGTTCCTTTGTCTTTGGGATTGAGTCTTTCTCAATGCTTCTTGCTTCGGATTGATTTCCATGTATTGATATTGAATTTGTTGATTGCCGGTATTTTTGTGCAAAGGTATGAATAGTTGATTACTGCCCCAAAAAGATTCAAACTTCCTCTTCCAAATATAGCATTGTATTGGGGTGCATTTCTACTACATCAAATGTGACTTGCTCGTTCTTGCATTGTTTGGGGTTTTGAATGAGGCGGCGGCACAATTCTTCCGATTGAATTTATCCTTTTACCACCACGAAGCCAACCAATGGGTATTACGCCCTTCCCAAATTTTTCCTTTCAATTTGCATTGCGTCAAGAGTTGATGAAAACAAGATATCCACGGAGCTACCTCCATCTACCGGGATTTTTGTGACGTCCCATCCATCAATGTTGGCTTCGATTACCATTGCATCCATGTGTGGATAATCTTTGAGTTTCATATCTTGTTTCGTGAAGATGATGGGCTGATGTGACCATCTTGTCTTTTTGAATGGACCTTCTATTGATATTGAGTTGACTCTTCGGAGTAATTTCTTCTTTCATTTTTTTGTTGTGTGCTATATCTTTGTTTCCTCCACATATTGTCATTATTCTACCGCTTGGCATTATTGTATTTCTTTGTTGAGATAGCTAGTGAACTGTTGTTTTGGTTGCTGGGACATTGTTTGCTACCGAAGTCTCGGTTGTGAGATTTGCATTTGTCCCCATTGTGGCGGAGCCATTGCCAAGGGTTGACAATTGTAAATTGGAGGAGGTCCCGGCAACACTTGCTGGTTGTAACTTGGATTGTAGTAAGCTTGATTCGAGATGAACTTGCTTGTGTCAAGTGGTTGATTGATCTTTGATTTTCCATCAATTTGTTCTCTGTTGTACTTGCTCAATGCTTTTCTTTACCATCGGGCACATCTTCGAGGTGTGACCCGGCCCCTTTGCCATGGACAATGCAATACATTTCTTCCGGCTTCAAAATTCTTCTTTCCCCAAATCTTGCTTGATTAAAGCCACCACTTTGATTGTTATTGAAATTTACGTTACGATATTGGCTTCGCTGATTGTTTTGTGCTTGAATATTGTCTCCGCTTTGCTCATTATTTATCCGGTTGATGCGAAGTGGGGGTTGATATTGATATTGTCTTCGCTCAAAATTGAATTGATTGTTTGACTTTGCTTGGTTTCTTTGACCATTTTCTTCCTCTATTTTCTTTCTGTAGTCATCATCGATCTTGCATATTTACGGAATTCTTCATAAAGTTGTGCAACTGTTGTTGGTCTTTCTCTTCTTAGGTGCGAAGACGGTTGTCCAGCTCTCGAGGCCTCGATGGCGGCTATGATGGCGGCTTCATCTGGTACATTTGTAATTTGTGTCTTCAGTTGTATGAATCTCTTGTAATATTGTATTATTGGCTCTTTAGGATATTGCTTGATGTCAAATAGATCATTAAACTTGTTAGCCCCGTGTCTTTGGAACCCTTGGAAATCAACTAGTAAAGTTGTTCTTAGTTGTTCCTAGTTGTTCCCGACTTTTCAATGATCTTGGCTTGAGCGAAGAATACCATTTTGAGCTGACCCTTTCACTACCATTATGAGAGCTTTTGCTAGAGTTGTATCATCTCCCCTTTTTGATTCAAGCTGCGACCTCGAAGCTCATGAGGAATTGTCTTGGATCTGTTAGACCTTTATAGGTTGGGATGATGTTGAACTTGAAGCCTTTTGGCCATTTTGCCATTTGTAGGTCTATTGATAGCGGAGACTCGGATCTACCGTGATTGCAAGCTTTTTTTTTTTTTTTTTGTCTTGAATGCTTTTGTTTTTGAACTTGGTTCATTCGTGATTGTTACTTCGTTTTCTTGTTTTCTTTGAGTTCTTCATTCAGCCTTCTTATCTTTGAGCTTCCTCTATTCTTTGCTTTATAGTCTTTTCTCGGTTACGGTTTTGCAAGCTTCAAGTTCTTTTTCTTTTCTATTGAGTTCTTCTTCTAGACTCTTGAGTCTTCGCGATTCTTCGCTTACATTGTCTTGTGGAATATCTTCACTTGTTAAGTTGTCTTCGCTTGATTGTGGTACTCTATCTTCGTTGGTCTTTCTTCATCGGCGCTTGTTGTTTTGTTCTTAGGTGGTCTTGCCATGGTCCTTGGTGGTCGTGAGATAGATCGTGACACACACAAGCGGTGGGCACCAAGATGTTGGGCGGGTTAACAAGCCAACACTTTATTGATGATGATTTGGTTTACAAAGAGGCCAATCAACATGACCTTTACAAAGGATGTCGGGGGTATTTATAGGGGCCCCCGACTTCGTATAAATGGAAAATTACAAAAACTCATATTTCTAAGTATCAATCTTCATTTCGTTCGCGAAGTTGTTTTTGCATCTTCGCTCCAAAGTCTCGGCATTTGGGCCTTTTTGTTCCCTTTAGCGAAGTTGTCGTCTTCAACCGCTACTTATTTGCACCCCTAGGGCTTCATGCTTTCTTTCTGATCTTTTTCTTGTAAATCGAAGTCGAAGCCGCGAAGTCGCCTTGTCTACCTTCACGGCCTTTCTACTTTTGTCTTTCTTATATCGAAGACCTCCTTTTTGGCGAAGCTGTCATCGACACTCTTATTTGAAATTATCCTGCAACTTCAAAGTTTGGGATGAAAAGTTTAGAAATACAAGTTGGAACCCAACACTTCGGCTTTACCATGGGCCATCATGGACTTTTTAAAAAAAAAAAAAAAAAAAAAAGAAGAAAATGGAAATGGAAGAGAACTCCCCAGCTTTGCGTCAGTACACAACGTTATTTTGTTATTACATAGTTTCAGCGGCATTATGGATGAATCAAGGAAACAAGAAAATGCTAAAATTATGTATGACACAGTTTATTATTGAATTTCCATCCGTACAATGCCATGGTCTATAATTTTTTGATCGCTAGCCGGAAATATTCATTTAATTTGTCACATCATGACGATGCAGCAATGTCTAAAACCATAGCTAGTATGTTTCTCCTGAAAATAGTCTACATAAAAAAAATATATATATGCAATATTTAAAGATTAGATCATTATCACGTCTGCACTTAAACCAACGTCTCGCAAATAAGTAAATCATTGCCCCTACGATTCAACTAATTGGGAGAGAACCAGTAGATTCTTTTTCGAGCACGATTTATCCTTTACAAACGCAACATATATACGACTTTCTGTTGTACTGCTGCCCTCTTCAAGTGTGTTTTATCCTCTTTTCTCCCCTACCGTGACAAGTTCTTGGAAAATAATTTCGATCCGTAGAAGAAAAAAGAGAAAAGGTCAAGAGACACTCTATTAATTAAAGCAGCCAGAGCCAGATTCATTTGGCACAAGTGGGACGCTAAGCGTAGGCGGCCCCAGCGGACAGCGGCAGAGACTCTTTTTGTTCGGCGACGGAGAGCCACAAGGCCCCTCCAGTTCCTGTACTTGTATTGAACCTTTTTATATTTCAATAAATTTCCTGCAGGGGCCGAGCCACAAGCTTAGCTTTTTAAAGCACGCCGGTTACCGCGTGGTATAGATGTTGACTTGACGTACTGTATCTGTGTGTTCTTGTCAGGGCACCACCCGCAACCTATAAAACCGGGGCCCTGTTTAGATGGCAAATATTTGAAACCGAATGTCGCGGCGTCTGTTTGTAGCGTGTTTCGTTTGTCAGTGGAAAATATCATCCCACCATGGATAACTAGGCTCAAAAAGAATCGTCTCGCAATGTATATCTAAACTGTGTAATTAGTTATTTTTTACCTACATTTAGTACTCTAAATATATGTCTTTTGGTGTATTTAATGTGAAGTGATGGAGAAAAAGTAGGAAAAAGGTTAAATTTCTAGCAATCTAAACAAGGCCCGGGTCGCTGTTTGTTCCCACTCCAGCTCAACTGCGTCCCGTCCTGCCATCCACCGTCTCCTCCCGCCCAACGTTACGCCTTGGGAAAATAAAAAAAATCAGCCAGACTTCAATTTCTCCGCCGCTAGCTGTAGTCGTGTGCTCTCGCGATGCAGACTTCGTCTACGAGTTCTCCTGCTGCTGCTCCCGCTTTATTCAACCGTGCACCGCCGCGTTGGCTACCAGCTGCATTCCACGTGAATAAAGCTTCAGCTGTACTACTGGCCGTGCTGCTGTCGCTGTTCGTGACCGCAACGTGCATCGCGACCATGAGGTCCTACAGTTTCGATCCCCGAGTGACACTGTTCTGTGTCTACATGTGGCTGTTCTACGGGTCCCTTTACCTGTGGCGACGCCCACTAGTACCCAAATGATTTTTGCGTAATACCGAAAATCTTTTCCGTGGCGGGCACACAATTTGCCCGTCGCGGAAAAATGCCCCCGCCAGCGTCAGTTTTATTTTCCGTGGCCCGACATTTTGTGCCCGCCACGGAAAATCTATTTGCGTGGCGGGCACCTTAACACGCCCGCCACGGTATTTTCGGGTATAGCCACCTATATAAGAAGAAGTTAGGGTTTCGGTGCTCCAACTCCCACTTCTCTCCACCTCTCCCAGCCACCTCAATCTCCCTCACTTTTCTTCTTAAAAAAAAACTCTCCTAACTCTCCCGAAGTCGGCCTGCTCGCTCCTCCACCGCCCGGCCGCCGGCCTCCTCCACCGCCGGCCGCCGGGCCCCTCCGCGCGCCGGGCGGATCCGGATCCGGCCTCCCTCCACGCGCGGCTGCGGCGGATCCGCGCGCGGGCGGAGCCAGGGCGTGGCGGCGGCGGCGGATCCACGCGGGGCGGCCCCTCCCTTCACCCGGCGGCGTGGCGGCCGCCTCCCTCGACAACGGCGGTGAAGATCTCTAGTTTGGTTTTTGGCTAATTAGTGACACCTAAGGACTAATCTCTCAATGCTAAGTGTTTGGCATGATTGGAGATTGGTCGTGTCGGAGTTGGTGCATGGTGATCATGGAGAGTGGATCGAGGTGATCAAAAGTTTGATCAAGCATGCAACTCGGTGGAGTTTGGAGATCAAAGGTCCCAAGGCAAGGTATAACCATAGGACTTTTGATTTCACACCCAAGACACCATAGAGGGTGTGGGTGATTATAGGATCGATAAGCCGTACTATAAAGAGGGGGAAAACTTTCGTACATATCGATCCTCACGTGCCTTTAGGTTCAAGTCTCATATGCATGCATTCTAACCTAAAGAGCTAACTCCGCACTTGTCGAAAATGGTTTCGAAAATGCTAACACATGGTGTCGAGGTGTTCTTCGGCGTGTCGGCAACAAGAAACAAGTGACGGAAGTCGGTTTGGAGCAAAGGCGAAGGAGCGGCGACGAAACGGCGGATTTTCGCAGCTCGGCGTGGCCCGGGCGCACCGGCCGGAAGCGCGGCCGGACGCCACGCAATTTGGCCGGGCGCTCCGGTGGGTCGCGTCTGGCGAGAGAGCATGTTTTCGGGCTCGGGCGTCGGCGGTGGCCGGACGCATCGGCCGGAAGCATCCGGTCTGACCGGACGCGCATCGATCGGATCTTGCGGCCGGACGCACGGAGGCGGGGTCGGCGGGTCGGTTCGGCTTGTCGGTTGTGACGGACCCACCGGCCCGGACTCCGCGGTGAGTCCGGTCGATGCGTCGGTCGGCCAGCAGCGTGGCTTTCACCCTTTCCACCACATTTCGTGGTGTGGCCTATATATACCCCCTTGGCTGCCTCTTGCTCTCTCTCTTGGACATTTGAATCATTCCTAACATCTTTGAGCAAGCAAGCAAGTCTCCCTCCTCTCTCATTCTTGATTTGAGCTTCATTCTTGAGAGAAGAGTTGATCCAAGTGCATTGCATTGAGTTCTTGCATCTAGAGGCACTTGGGGATCGTTGTGAGCGGTGGATTTTCCGTTTCTCTTGGAGGCACCGCTCCTAGCCGGCTTGGTGAAGTGGTGGAGTTGTTGGCAAGAAGAGGTGATTGTTTCTTGGTCACCTCCGGTTGATTTGTGAGAGGATTACGCACTCCTCATCGGGAAGATAAAGTGCAAGGAATACATTGCTCGTGCTTTGGGTACCACACTTGTTGAGTGGTGTGTTGAGGCTAGCAAGGGCACCGCCTAGCTCAAACACCATCCTTGTGTTGGTCGGCACAATAGGAGACTAGCTTGTCGGTGTACAAGTGAACTCGGGTGAACAAATCGACTTGTTCATTGTCTTCGTGTGTGGATCATCACCATCAGTGGTTGATTGTTCATCTACATCCCGGTGATTGGTTCATAGCCTCTACAAGTCGGTATAACAAGTTTCTCACACTTGCATTTCTTTCCTAGTTTACCTTGTGTAGAGAGCTAGCACTTGCTTGTGTAGGTTGTTCTTGCTAGCATAAGGACCATATTAGGTTTGCTCATCAGCTAGATTAGTGACATAGACTTTATGTGGACTAGAGATCATAGAATTATTTAGTCTTGTCACTAGAAGGCTTGCAAGACCACTAGAGCTAGCGCAAACCGTTTTACGCCGTGTTTTATACTAATCGGTTTGTTTAGTTGAGCTTGTAAAAAATTTTTATAGGCTATTTACCCCCCTCTAGCCATCTAGGACCTTATAGACGGCCCTTCACCGGCGGCGGCGGCCGCGGGGGGACGGCGGCGGCAGCCTTGGCGCGGGGGCGGCAACGGCCTTAGTAGCGAGGGACGGCAACGGTGGCAGCCTTGGCCTTGAGGGAGGGCGGCGGCGGCGGCAGCGCGAACGGGGGGGCGGCGACGGCTTGCGCGGGCGGATCCGTGGCGGCGGCGGCGCTGCTCCGTAGATGGGCTCGGCGGGGCCCTAGATGGGCTCGGCGGGCTGTCGATTTTTCAATTTTTATTTTTTTCAAAACTTGGACCGTGGCCGGGCATTATAATTCGCCGCCCGCGGTTAATCTAATAACCGTGGCCGGGCGTAGCCCGCCGCGGCTTATTCCGCGATTTACCGTGACCTTTCGTTAGTGGCGGGCTCAAATTCGCCCGCCACGCAAAATCAAATTCGCCCTCTACGCCAAAATTATTTGGGTACTAGTGGCCTCCGCCGATCCCGCTACGCGGTGCTCCGTCGCGGTCTCGGATACATGGCCCTTGGGCTCGGTGTCTTCTTGTCCGCGATCTTCTTGTACAGCCTCGCCCGTGTCATTCCCTTCTCACAGACTGTTGGTGTCTGGCTCTTCGTACTGCTTACAGCTTATTGTTTATACCGTGTCATCGTACTCCATATAGAAGAGGAAGAAGAGGTGGAGGGCGTGCAGGCCAACCCGGCTGGAGGCCTTCTGTTTGAAGTTTGATTTACATGCAGTCTTAGTAGAGTACAAGGTCAATTCTGTTGTTTGGTTAAATGTTTCGTTAATTATTATTATTATATGTTTTTGGTTATTATTGTCGTCGTTGTTGTTATTTATTGTTATCATTGTTGTTGTCCCTGCTTCTGATGTTATCATTGCCTTATCATTATCATTATAATTAATAATAATAATAATAATAATAATAATAATAATTACGTCAACGCTAATATATTTGACGGAAACTGTAACGCGATGGCCAGGCGCCCTTCCCTTCCCCCGTTGTGTCTCTCTTTTTCCCCACCAGTCCACCACCGGGATCCATGGACAGTCGGCTAGTCAAGCGGCCGCCTCCTATCGGAATCGGTTGCGGCTGACAAGATCCGGTCCCATCCGGCCGAGATCCGTTCTCGCCCGCCCTCGCCGCGCTTCGGAGCTGGCGGATTCCTCATCTCCTTCGTCCTGTCGCCGGCGGCTAGCCGTCGGGCAGCCGACGTGGTGCGGCGTGCGGGTGCCAGCACCGGTTTCCCCAGAACGCCAGTAACGCGCCGACGCTCGGATCTGGGACCGCATCTTCACGGTCGGCTCCACCCTGGATCCTGCAACCTCGGGCCCGGGCCGCGCATCGCACACAAGACTTCCCGAGGCAGGCAGGGTGCAAGTGCAATCGCTGCCAGGTCTGCGTGGCATCCATCTGGTGTGCTGTTATTCATGGTTAAACATCCATAGATGCCTTTGACTTGTATACCTTTTGTTAGGAAATAGCAATCCTGCATATTGAACATCAAGAGAGGCTTCTCCATAGTTGTGGGTGCTATTTTTTCCCCTATATTATGCTGGTTTCAAATACCTGTGTTTGGGAGTAGTTTTGAACTAGAGGTTGCTACTTTTGGTATGTGGAGGTGCTTCTCGCTTTGCTAGCTATATGTCTTGTAAACTAGCAACCCCACTAATCCGTATTATGCTTTCAATACATGCAAGGCCAAAGCCTTTGGTCTAAAACATGAAGATGGCAAGGCAGGAGGAACTCACCAAGCCACCAGTCGACACTGCAGCCAAGATCCAATCAGGTCGCTGGGCATTCACTACTATAGGGCTGGAAACATTTTATAGTAAGGTAACAACAAACCTTGTCAATATTCACAAAATTTCATGTACGATTTGAAGGAATAAAAAAAAGGTAGCCATGTGGTGAAGTTTTTTTGTCAAATATGTAGTTGACTACTTGATTCAAAACCCGTTCTGGTAGATCTCCGTAATTGTCAGAAGGGACAACGGACAATTACCTTTTGTCCGCCACAAATGTGCAACAGTTGTTTAGTAATTATGCCTATGACAGTAGCTAACCACAACTCTAGAAGCAGAAAATAAAATACTAGACAAGGATAGGCATGTTTGCCTTAGTTTTGTGGTCACAGTGTCTAACAACATTTTACAGTTGGCCACAATAATTATTGTCAATTATTCTATATTATGTCGGATGAAATCCACCACATTATCGTTTTAATAATGATATGGCAGATTAAAATTAACTGTGAATGCAATGCAAATGGGCTGACCAAGAAATGGGCAAATCCTTTTGTTCCTTGGTGTGTTAGTGTTTTCTGATTGCTCTGCAGCTGAACGGTGCTGACCTTTCTCCTATGCACCTTAATTGCTTTCTCTTCTCAAACAAAAATAAGTTTCTACAATTGGATTCAATGTTCGCTTGTAACCCTACTTTCACAATATGAAAGGAGTGTCAGTATGTAACGCCCGACCTGGGATGACGGCTAAGGCCCACTCTACATGTTGAGTGGACCACACCTGCTAATTAACTCTTGCACTTTTGTCCTCATTGCGGCCAAGAAAAGGATCGATCCGAAGTTAACAGCCTGCCAGGTCTAGGCTTTTAACTTGGTTCAACTCTTCTTCAACTTCCAATATGGTACTAAACTAGGCACACTAGCTTCAGCTATAGTACCGTGAAATTGGCCTGGCCCAACTTGGCCCATGGGCTAGGTCTCACACAGTATAATCAAGGAACTTCTATCTTCAAAATTTAATTTGATGATGTATCTTGCCTTTGACAATAGGCACATGCTGATTGCTGCTGTAAACATTCAGTGGCGGGCCCTGGATTTTTAGCATGGGCATTCAAAATATGAAATGGTGTCATTTTTTTGACAACCTAAATTTCTAAATCCTGATATTCGGCATGTATAACACTACACAATTCTAATTATACACCAGCGTGGTCCTGAGATTTTGGTAGCCTAGGACGAGAATAAAGATTGAGGCCACTTAATATAAAGATTATAGTAATATTATATATGTATTATCGTTGGACACTTATATTATACCCATAAGCAAAGTTGCTAATGAGTAATGACTTTGTCAATATAAATTCCATCTAGTTTCTCCCCAATGCATAAATTTGCTAAATTATCTAACCTCCTATGAGACATTATGCACCTCAAATGTTCACCGGTGATTGAAAAACTTAGTGGATACATGAATAGTGAGGCAAAAAATTGAGCTACGGTCAAATCTAAAACAGGATAAATAAAAAAACTGGGGAGATTCTAGCCATGAAAAAGTAGCAGAAATCTATAAAGTAGTATATCAACTCAAATAAAAACCAGTGCTATGTATGCGTGATCCGATTAGTACGTGATCTGATCAGTACCTGGATTACCACCCACGGTAATTGCTGATCACACAGCGCCACCAGCCAATATGTGACCCGCATAAGGAGGAAGAAGGATGACACGACCCCGAGATTTCTTATTCTTTTCCTCCTTGTTCTCTTTTTCTTTCTTTTCCTCTCCCCCTTTCTCCTTCTCTTCTTCTCGGCTGTAACCTGGGCCCTCCCTTTGGCCTATAAAAGGGGAGGCAGGGCAATCTACGTAGCCAAGCTAGCAGCAAGCGAAGGCAATCACAGCATATACACGCGCTCCACTTACAGAGACTTGGGAGCTTCTCCCTCTCTCGCCCGTTTGTAACCCCTACCGCAAACTTGGTGCTAGTAACACGAGCAGCTCGCCACTGCACATAGGGACGTTCTGCCCGAACCAGTATACACCCTCGTATCCTCTTAGCACACCATCCGAACCACGCGCAAGACAAATTCACTAGTCGGCGGTTCGAAACACCGACAAGAAGTTCCCACGTCGCCCGTTGGGCGCTCTACTGCTGGCTGCTCGCGGCTCGGTCTGCGGTAGCTTGGCTCGGACGTCCAGCCTCGTGGGGGCTGCATGCGGCACTAGGGGTCGACTGGTCCTATGGCACACTCCCGGTCCTGGCTGACCGTGGCCGCCAGCCCCATCCCAACCAGAGTCCGCTGTACCACCTGGCTGCCGCCGCGGCCGCCCATAGGGTTTTGGGAAAAGAAGCCTTTGGGTGGGGAAGGAAAAGGAGCAGGAACATGTGTTTTGGGGCTGATTGCTATACAGAGTATTTAGTTTGACTGTATTTTTGTTTTCCCCAATATACATACATATATACACTATATGTGAATTTTTTTGTCAAAAAGGGTATTCAACTGAATACCATTGAATATTGGTGGGCCTGCCGCTGTAAACATTACTCTTCTGGTCTTCTAAAGAACACTGATATTTTGTTATTGCATTTTCTCAGTAGCTCTTTTAACCTCGTGTTGTCATTTTAAAATGCTCTGTACTTTCTATGCACCGTGAATGCATTTCTGTTTTATTAGCACAACCCCTGTCAATGCGGTTTCATTAAGTTGAATATACATACACATGCATATGCTGATTACATTTGCTTGCAGATATCAATTAGAATGGCAAAGATAGTACACACACTAATATTTGTTCCTTATAATTAGCAATGTTAACTTTTACAGGTTTGCGTGCGTGACTGAGCAAGTAGATGAAAAGGATGCAGCTTGTTTCAGTTTCTGAAGATTAAAGGTAAAATGATCATACCCTTCCATTTATTTGAGCCGAAATTCTTAGTATTCTACAGGTTTCACCATAGTTTTTTATCACTTATAAACTAGATGCTGCTGCAATAAGCAGGGATGACAATGATCCAATAGTGATGGCCTGCATACACAGAAGATGATGCTATCCATAAAAGATGATGCTGAACTCCTTCAGTGCTGAATGTAATTTCGTGGAATGTCTATATAATGGTTTTGGCCAAACTCTATTATATGGAAAACTGAAAAGTTAGGCGAGGTGCGCTCTGACAAGATCAACCAAATAATTTCCATGAAATTACTTATTCTTCCATGCTGTACCCATATATGATTAGGTGTCATATGGTAGAGTGATGAACTTCAGTGATACAGTGCACTTGGTTTATAAAGGATTGCCTTCATTTTCTCCCCTGCTGGCCTGCACTATCTTATTCCAGATTTTATTGAGTATCGGTTGCTGCATCCAGCATGGTGAAGTCTTGCCACTCAGGCAGCAATGCTGCTTCCGATTTCGTTGATAGTTGTATCTGGCATGCTGTAGTAGTTTCACTCTGGCTGCAGAGTTGTGTATGTCTGTTGTCTATGGCCTGCATTTGTTGTCCACAGATGTTGTTGCTCCCTGCCTTTTTAAATTTTGCCAAGTGCGCCACTCATGGGATGCAGCCTTTAGCTCTTTAATCTGATTAATATCCACATTTCCGTGTACATGCTGTCGTGAGAACTAAATTTGCATTTGTTGTTTGTTATTGATTTGTGATTAAGGATGCTTATTTTAATGTAGCCTGCCAACCTGCCAATATAGTAAAGCATTTGTTTTGATTGTAGAACACAAGCTATTCTTCTTTTTCCGTGTTTGGTAGGTGCCTAACGCCTTAAGAGAAATAGTAGGCCCATATTTCTGTGATCCCCATCTTACCATATTTTTCTCATGCAGACAATGGATTGACAGATTCATCCAGTTTTATTTGAAGTATTAATAGAACCTCAGATTCCTACACGCCGTGGGTGCCTTCAAATTACTAGTAGGCTATCTGGATAGGGAGTTGTTCAAATACTTTATCAGCTTTCTCATCACACCAGGAGCACAGCTGTTTTATCCTTCCTGTGATCCTGTCTCGTATCTAATTGTAACTAAATTTATCGTTCTGTGATATTGCAATGGAATGTGCTTGATGTGGACATTAAACTTGAAAACCAGGTATGTTATGGCCTCTGTTTCATCTAATTTCCCATGATGTTTACTTGTTTAATCTGTACTGTCATTCTTTTTGGGTGATAGTTGCACTTAGTTGCACACTGTGTTCATGGCATGGTAGCTTTACTCTGCAAAATACCACTTGGTGACTTTTATTTAGTCATTGTGGAAACAACGATCAAGTTTACTCATTTGGTGCCTATTACTCCATTTCTTGATACCAATGGGCGTAGTATTCATTTAGTTCAATCAGGTGGTGTATATTGTCAAAAAAAAAAAAAAAAAAAAAGATGGTGTTTTATGTTAAATTACTCAGTTGTTTCAGATCATCATTACTACATGTTTTGGTAAGTACTGCGAAGGCAGCAGTTTTGGACTCATTGTTCTAATTGTTGTATGATTCAGTAGGAAAGCTTCAGAGCTGATAAGCCAGTGGAACTCTATGAGGTGGCTATGTGAGAGTGTGTTTGTTATGACTCTGTACACACTAAATAGTGCCACGTAACATGATGAAAACATTAAAATTTTCAAGTTTTATGGTTATATCATATGTTCTGAATCTGTGATATCCTGTTAGGTGCTCTGTGCCTTCTATAGATTTCTTACTGCCATCTCTTGCTTTGTGGCTGTCAGACATGAGATTGGAGAAGTTTTTGCCGTAATTGAGAATTATGCAGCGTACCCGGTTGTCTATATTACCAGCATGTAAAACGACCACATGCTGTTATCATTTCATTTCTCGACTCTTTGCAAGGCCTATGATTTTTTTTCATAAAAGGCTTGTTTGAGGTAAACTGCCCACGATTTTATCCTTCATGACTGTTTACTGGTATATTTATCAGTCCACCTTGTGTATTCAGTTTTCTGTTGCGCCCCCGGCCATCAGTCGGCTCTCCTATCTTCTCTCAGCTGCCTATATTCCACCTTGTGTAACTGTTTGTGTAACAACCCATATTTTGGAGAAGCCAAAAATACGAACTTTTTAATTTTTTTTTTGCAATGTGTGAATCATGTAGTTGCTAGCTCAAACTAAGAACAATTTATAAATAAATTGTTGCATGCATATAGAATTGATTGTAGGAGCTTGTTAAGAGTTCATAGATGGTTTAGGGTTTTGTGTCGGAGTGCACAAATCCGTACCAACTTCCTTGTTGATTCCCTTGTCTTCCTGAGCTTCGCTCGAACCTCTCGTCTCTTCTAAAGCTCCTCCCAATCTTCTTCGGAATCCCTCTTGAATTCCCCGGATCTTAAATGGAATATCCTTTTCCCTATCTTCCTCTTTCTCCTATGATCTCACGGAGATCGTGACTGTGCCACGTCTCCCGTTGGCAAGCAGTTGAGCCATGCTAGCATTCCCGACCTGACTAACCATCACAGGTATCTCCTGGCCACCTTTAGCCCTGCTCGGCCATTCGTAGCTAGCCATAGCCTTCCTAGCCTCACATAGCCTTGCCCGGCCCGCCATAGCTAGACATAGCTAGCCATAACCCTGTCCCGGACAGCTGTGGCCATGCCGGGCCCGTGGTAGCCAGCCAGTAGCTAGCCTCGAACAACCACGACCGGCCAAGAGAAGCCACAACTAGCCAACGATGGCTATAGCAAGCCACAGCAGGCCATTGATGGCCAGCAACAAGCCAGGTAGCCCGAATGACCCTCCCTTCGTTCCGCGACTCAATCTGCTTTGGATCTCTCTTTTGAATTCCTTGTAATAATTTGCAACTTGTAAAAAAAGAAAAATATCTTTTTCCTTTTCCTCCGCAAATCCTCTATTTGAAATTCCATTGGGTTTTCTTGTGAATCCATCCCAAATCTTTTCAATTGTCGTAAACCGGATTCATAAATTTGACTTTATGAATTCATCTCAAAATTTCCCACTCAACTCATCTTAGCAATGGAGAAATCTTTTTCCTCTCAATCATGTTGAGTTTTCCCCTCGTGAATTTCTTTTTAAATTCCCTTTGAATCAAGTCATAAATGGAGAAATGCTTCTTCTCTTTTCCCTAATCAGCCCAACTGGCCTCCTCCTCCTCCTGGCCCAATTTCTAGCATGGCCCAACGTCCCTTCCTCCTTCCCTCCTCTTGGCCCAACCTGCCACTTCTCTTTACAAGCCCGGCCTGGCCTCGTCACCTTTCTCCTTAGCCCAGCTCGTGAGCAGCGAACAGCCGGCCCGCACGCCTCCTTTCCCTGCCGGCCCACGCGCGCAGTTGCCCTGCCTCCGGCCCAAGTGGCCAGGCCCAAGCTGCGACGTGCCCTGCCCAACCCCCAAGGAGCCGCCCGCACCCTAGCTCCCAGGCGCGCCGCCGCCGCGCGCACGAAGTGGAGCCGCGCGCCGATCCCGCGCCCCACCTCGACGTCAGCGCCCACCAACCCAGCGCCTCCCTCCGCCCCGGATGGACGCCGCGTGGCCAAGAGTACGGACGCTGAGGTCATCCGTCGTCCGCTCGGAGAAGCCCTAGTCTCGCACAGCTATTTAAGGCCGCAGCCGCCGCTCCTCTGCTCCTTTCCCCATCGGCCGCCGCCGCCTCCCTCCTCCCCACTCCTTCCTGCTCGCCGAGGGGCACGACTACGCCGTCGCGCACCACCTCACCCCCAAGCAGCCGCCGCTCCTCCCTTCTTCGCAAGCCCGAGCCCCTGCCGTACCTCGCCGCGGTCACCGTCCTCGCCACCTCCTCGTACGTGGGCTGCGACACCGGGAGCCCGCCTCTACGTCTGCGACGTCGCGCACGTCGCGACTTCGTCGCGCTCAGCCCCGACCCCGCGACGCCTATGAGCTGCGCCCTCGACCCGACCACGCCGGCACCTCTGCCTCGACGTCGAGCGTCTCCTTTCCGCGTCGAGCACAGGAACTGCGACACCGGAGCATCCTCAACCCTCGTCGAGGCTGTGGCGCACCGCTGGCCGCCGGGGCGCCCCAACCACGTCCTCGCGCCCGTGACCTGCCTCGCCGAGCAGCAGCGCCACCAGTACCGCCCCGTCCCCACCGCACCTCGCCGGTGAGCAGCCAACGCCCAAGCCTTCGCTTTTTACCCTTTGTCGTCGTTGTGCCTGACCATTTTCCTCTCTGTGCTGTGATGGAGCGTTGCCTACGTGAGACATCGGCCTCGCCGGAGCTCCTCTGCGGTCGCCGGTAAGCCGTCATGACCAAGCCCCCACCTTTTTCTTCCTCCCCATCGTCGTACTTGCCTGACAGCCGGCCTTCGTGCCGTTGATCTTCACCGCTACAGGGAAGCCACGGTCCTGCCATGCCTTTGCACAAGGGCCGAACGTCGACAACCACCTTGTCTGCCTCCTTCCTTGCCACTGGTGCCACATTAGTAACCACAGCCGGACCTGCATGACCACCTCGTCGGAGTTCCTCCTCCCTTGTCGGTGAGCTAACATGACCAAAGCCTCGCCTTTACCTTTCCGATGGTGAACTTGCTGTCCTGTTCTGAAACCGGCCTTCGTGCCGCGTTCCTCACTGTCGCAGGGAGGATGTGATCATGTTGTGCCTTCTGCCGGGGGTGGACACCTCTGCCGGACCTTGCAGCCCTGTCCAGCCAGCTGCAACAAGGTGCAGCCGGCCGCAGCCAGCCGACAACAAGCCAAAGCCCGCTGGAACAAGCCGCTGCAGCCCCTTGCTTCCAAGGTCGGGCCTTTGAACCCGTTGATGCTGTTCTCAGCGTTGGCAAGCCCTTGTGTTTCATTCTTCTTGATCATATATGCCTGTCATCTATACTTGCTATAATTGATTCATATATATATATATGATCTATCTTGTCACTCGTGATCTATCTTTATCTATCTTGATATTCATGATCATGATTATATCTTTATCAATATATGCTTGTGCTGTGCCTTCGTGCTGGCCTATCCATTTATCTCTATCTGTCTCTTATGCTATGGAAATGTGCGACTCTGTCCGTTGTAGTTGTGTTTGAGTTGTTGTTTGTTCTTTGTTGTCGGTTTGCCTGTGAACCGTGCCGTCGAGCCGGTGAGAGATCGATATGTCCGAACGTTACGATCACGAGCTCGTCTCGCCATAGCCGTAGCGTCGTTCGTATCCCTTCTCTCGTGCTTTAGTTGTCTCCGTCGAACTACGATCGACAGTTCCTACTCCCGTCCCTCAAACGTGGTCATTGCGGACTCGATGTCGAAGTCAATGTCGACGCGGATCTTACCCGCACATGTCGAGCCCTCCATGACCAAGTTTAGTGGGATGCGAATTAGGAACCGACCTTAGTAGAGCGACGGGTGCCAACTCGCTTAGGTGAAGCTCATGGCCTTGCCATGGCCATTGGGTTTTTACCTTCTCTTCGCAGTGTTTATCCTTACCTTCTCATATGCTTGTACCACATTGACCTTAGCGTTCCGTCGGATCTAGCGGTGACAACCGCACTGCTACGAACCGTAGGAATAGCCTTGTGCTGTTAGATGCACGGTCGTGGTGCCCTACGAGTGGGTTTGGATCGTTGGACCGTGTCTCTTTCTCTTAACCTTCGTCCGTTCCATGGCGAGTTGGTTGAAGGAGAGCGGATCCCGTTTCTTCTCGTCTTTTGTCTCAATCCTCGTCAATCTAGTAAGGCGTTGATTGAGCTCTTGCTGGTTTGGGTGTTTATTGCGTTCTTGATTCCACTCCTTTAATTCCCGTCGTTGCTATGGCGAGTGGATTAAAAGTGTGTGAATCCCCCGTCTTCTTTTGATTTTTCCGTGCTTACGCCCTTGTATGCTTGTACCTAATATACCCCTAGCATTCCTTTGGTTCTCACGGTGACAACCGCACCGCTAAGAACCCGAGAAATGTCTTAGTGCAATTCAAGCACCCAGGTCTTGGTACCCTACAAGTGGATTAAGCACTCGTGTTCTTGCGTGTCGCTCCTTGATGCCTCGTCTTTTCTATGGCGTGCGTATTGGAAGGAGTAGACCGTTGCCCTTCTCTTCTCTTCCCTGTTCCACCCTCTCTTGATTCTTGTCAATTATAATGGCGTTTGGATTATAAGAGACCGGAACTGCTTTAGCCGCTCCTTTCAGTTCCCGTTAATCTAAATGACGTCTGGATCGAAAGCCGGTGTTTGGAAGTCGTACATGTGTCGACACGATCGACCCGTGAAGTACAAGCTAGGCTACGACTTGAGCTCATGCTTAGCAAACAACCACTCATGTTTCTTTAGTCCAAGGATCGGATATCCGCCGAGAGGGCTCAGCGCTGTTCCCTTTTGTGTTCTTTCGGTGTCGTGGTCCTTTCTAGTCTTGTTGCCTTTTTAGTTGATTGATTGTTCTCTTGCCTGGTGTAGTCTCACGATATAGTTTGCTTCGAGGATAGCGATGGATGGATCGGAACCTGTTGGAGGAAGAGATCGTGATCGTCAACAACACCGTCAAGTGCAGTTGACCCGGGAGGAGGAGACCCCTTTGTTCGTCTACACCAACTAACGGAGACTTGTACCACTACTACCTCGACATCGCGGGTGTCATGGCAAAGACCACTTACTTTAGAGAATCCTATTAGACATTGCAAGTAGATATGCTAGCACTTTACTTTTACTCCTTTGCTAGTATATATGATGCATGCTTATGCCTGAGCCTTGAATGCCTTGATTGAAACCCCTTCACCCGATTACCCAGCTTCGCGCTCGCACTTATATATACCTGCTTGCTTGCTTGCACTTACTCCATCATACTTGCTTATAACCTTGATGTATGATGGTTGAGGATTAATCGGTAAAATGTGATAACAACTGGGCAGAGTGCTGCGTGTGTCTTGGGTGTGTGGTGGTGAGGGTTGAGTTGATCGACAGAATACCCGACGAGTCGCGAGGGACGAAGTCTTTGCCGGGATGCTTCGGGCGCCCCATGTTTGCGTGATACCCGTGGCGGGTAAAAGTGTATGGTGAGAAGGCCCCCGGTCCGAGTCTTGTGATGGGATAAAGCCGGGGGAGGAGGTGCTTTGAGGCACAGGGAATCTGAGTTCCCAAGTGGAAGATGTCTTGTCTGGTCCTAACTAAGGACTGATACCTCTGAGGACCCGAAGTCTTGGGAATTGGTGCTCACCACTCGTCCCTGAATGGGCGGGGTGCGGATTGTCCCTTTTAGCTAGGCGGTGCCATACCTACTTGGAGGTTAGCGGATAGTGTGAGGGAGGTACGGGCGCCGAGGCCCACACCCTCCTAAGACAGCGTAATAGCCATCGGGGGCCCGGTATTACGTCTCACAGTCTCAGCGTGCCGGTGGTACTCCGGGGCTTCCTAGGGCTGAGTGGTAGGATGGCATCGTCGAGTTAGGAGGTCTCCGTTATCGCCTAGACACGGCCAACGTCGATGATGGTGATCTTGTGGTCTTGTGTACACGCTCTGCAGAGTTGTAAATCTATACGTATAGTCCTGCCTTCGGGCATGGACCTGTCTTTAGGCCTGGACTGCCTTCAGGTGTGCGCCGGCTTTCGAGCCTGGACTGCTCTCGGGTGTGCGCCGGCCTTCTGGCTAGGTTTTCCCTAGATTTCCCTTCTCTTAGTAGTGAGATGAGTCCTTTCTCTTCTTCGGGTGCAGGCCGGTGATCCGAAGCCCGGCCGTTGAGGCAAGGATGGGAGGAGCTGTCCTTGCCGATAGCTTGAGAGAGAGTGAGTGTGATAAGACGTGTCCGGTGATGGTTTGGGAAGAACGTGTGTGGCTGAGATGGAATTAAAACTTGTTGAACTAATAATATTAATATTATTACTACTTGTTGCTATTCGCATGCGCTAAGGATGCAAACCACAACCAAATTATTAGGATCGTCAAATCCCTTATTTTCTACTTTTCCACTAAAGCTCATCGGTGCTGACCATTGCCCGCACATCTCTCGGTGGTGTCGCGATTCCCGACTTGCGGTAATATTAGAAGGATTAGGTGGTCTCGTTTCTACGCTCAAGTTTGGTTCAGAAGATGAAGAATACTTCCGCTGATCTCTACGCCGACTCCGATGAAGTTCGTGAAGGAGGAGCCTTCATTTGCTGACGTGCCACGTCTACACCGACGTCCTGAGTTACGCTTCCGCTAGATTAACCTTGTAATAGGTGTGTCCCCAAGAGTTGTAATCATGTAAACTTGTAATCTTACGATGTATGACTGTGATATCAACTATAAAATAATAATGTGATGGAGTGATCTTGTGGGACTATCACATTATTATTCGATTCTGCGTATTTTTCCTTCGTGGAAAATTGAGGTCGTTACAGTTTGCTGGGTCGATGATGCATTTGTTGCAAACTATAAAAGAAAACAACCTAATTCATGAACTGATTGCTGCAGTCACTTGCTTGCTGGTGCATAATGATTACAGGCAGGTCACGTGGAACGGGCCAGGCTGACATGGGCAAGCGTGGCATAGGGCGGTGCTGTGCTTTGGCCGGGCGAAGACTGTGGGCCATGGGCCTCAGGTTTCCTGGTTTAGTTATAGCCTGGCTAGGGTTGTAGCCCGGCCAGGCTAAACCTGGTTCCAGCGAGCCAACGTAAGGTTGTTTGGTTATGCAACTTCATGTCTAAGCCCTGGCTAGCCTCAAAGCGTCTTTGGTTGCCTGGTTTGTTTTCGTATAGTCACCTCTTCTCCAAATTGGTAAGTTTACTCTCTTTGAGGAATTTTGTCGAACATGTGTTGGGCATCCTCGGCCTGATTTTTTTCAAAATACAATACAATCTGACAAAATTGAATCATAAGAAGCATCGAGGGGGTCCCAGCCTCCGCATCGGATCCAAATGATTTCCAATAAAATCTGTACAAAAATCAAAGCAAACATCCAATGTCAGCATCTCTTCCAAAATGGTTGCCATGATCCCCGCCTAGGCACCTGGCAACTTGGATCTGCACCGAGATGAATCCGCTGCTCCACTGCCATGCGCTACTGCCTGTTACGAGTCATTCATGTCATTTGTCAACGAGATGAGTTGTGGCGTCGCTATTGCCAATGGAGGGAGGAAGGCTCGCCACCATGGGGCACAACCGCCCTTGGGATGAGTGGAGACGCCGGCCGGATGCATTGGGCGCCGCGTCGCCGGATCTAGGGGCCCCCTGGAGCCGTCGTCGCCGAATCCATCGGCACCAAGGAGAGGCCGCGACTGGTGTCTCACGGCGTGCTCCTCTCGTCGGAGTCAGAGAGGCCGCGACTGGTGGCTCACGGCGTGCTCCTCGGCCGGTGGCTCATGGCGTAGCCGCCGTCGGAGTCGGGGTGGAGGAGGGCTGCCGAGGCAATCGTTGGGGTCGGGGTGGTGGAGGATGGAGGTGTTGTCGGCGCTTCGGCGCCGCCATTGCCGGGGCGTGGAAGAGGAGCGCGGTGGAGCGAGGCGAGCGATGAGGAGCAGGGGACAGTGAGGCGACGCACAGGTGAGGCCTAGCCAAAGCCAGGCTCCAGGAAAACACCCGCCCCTTGCGTTCTTTCCTGGCCAGGCCAGGGGCATATGGATGGACCCCCGAAGCCAGGGCCCCAACCCATCTACAGCCAACCAAACAATCCCATCTTGGCTCTAGGAACCAGTCTAGGGTTGGCCACCTAACCAAACACACCATATACCGACTAGAGGGAGCTGAACAGGGCCACGAGCTCAGGATGGAGCCGAACATGTCCCCTCCCAATGCGCTTGCATCGGAACCATAATTTTTAGACTCAATCCCAGTAATTGGATGCAAATGCGTAAGACACATATTAGAACTGGATAGGACGAGGACACATACTCCGAGTGGAGATTTATTCGTACCAGGCGCGGATACATGAGCAGGGATTGAGATTTGGTATCACCGGGTTAGACGATGACGTTATAGTTTTTTTAGGTGCAGAGAAGAGATATATGATCACGGTTGATGAGTTCGGGTTACATATGAAACATGTAGAAATAGTGGGATGGAAGAAGTTTTTCATTATCCGGATAGTTAGGGAGGCGGACGAAAAAAAATGAGATGAAATTTTAACTATTTAATATTAGGTATAGATTAACGTGGTGGTACTAGTGGGTTGGTTTAAGGTCTGTTGAGTGGGCCTAGGGCCTATATTCAATACCGTTGGACTCGTCCCAGATTACAAAAGATAACAATACCATCTAGTAGCAAATCTATATCTATGTATACCGTAATAAGGAAGCGAAATTTTCTTCGTGCTAATTTGGAAGATGGAACTTCCCTTGAAAATCAAGATCTTTATGTGGTTTCTTGAAAATGGAGTTCCCTATACTCATTTCACAAGTGAATAGCACACATCATCAATGACACTAGAAATTTTGCTCGCTCTGCGGAGCCCTTCTAGCCAGATTATGAAGCACCAATATAAAGAAACCCTGGAAAGGCAATGGCAGACGTGGAGAAATCAGAAAATATACTGCAATATAAAGAAAAGTGACCTCCAATACACATGTGCCAGTTAAGAAGATAACGATAATTTCTACTAAAAAAGCATAAGAGTATGGAAATATTCAAGTTACCAGAGCACAAGAATGTGCCAAGGATGGCAATAGCAGCACTTAAGATTATTGAAAGGATATAGGCTTCATTGTATAAGTGGTAGATCACAATCTGAGTAGCAATCCACCTATAAGATATCAACAGCAACATATTAAAAATACCAAAACATGAAATATCATGATATAAGATGACCACAAATCCAACATTATATACCAGTCCTCAGTAAGGGCAGAATCAAAACATGATTCTATCTCACATGCATGGAAACTACAACCTGAATTTATCTCATCCATTTTCAAAGAAGTCCAATTTGACAAGGAAGTCATACTACCCACTTAACCGACAAGCATATTGAGAGCCCCAGGCCTTTTCACAAAAGACAAGCATATTGAGAGCGCAGGCCTTTTTGTCAGAGATGTACATCAGGAACCGTATGACAAATGTGCCCGCCCAGAGATAGAAAGAAAATGCACCGGTTAACATGCCCAGAGCTAGAAAAGAAAACATATATACCGGGGCCTTGTTTAGTTACACTCAAAGTTCCAAATTTTTTCACTCTCTCTCCATAACATCAATCTAGAGACACATGCCTGGAGCAGTAAATGTAGGTAAAAAAAATAACTAATTGCACAGTTTGGTTGTAAATCACGAGACGAATCTTTTGAGCCTAGTTAGTCCATGATTGGACAATATTTACCAAATACAAACGAAAGTGCTACAGGAGTTCGAATTCTAACATTTTGAATTTTGAGTGTATCTAAACAAGGCCCGGTTAACCAATACAAGTAACAAAATTAAGGGCTCCTTTGCCAAGGCTTCTGGAGTGGCTCCGGCTCTAGTTGAAGCCCTGCCAAACGGCCATCCAAAAAACAGTCCGGCAAAGAAATCCGGAGGAGCCAGAGTCATTTTCCTATTGAGGAGCCAAAGCCACGAAAAACATGGCTTTTTAGTCTCCTCACAAATTTGGCATAAATTGTATCAAAACTGTGATCTGAGCCGTTTTTGCCAAAGGTTGTCCAAAGCGGCTTTAGCTCCGTTAGAGAAGCTGGTCCATGCCAAACTAGACCTATAGCATACTCATGCTCATCATAGGCTATAGCTCTCACTCCACATTAATATGTGTAGATGGAGAGATATATACATATATAGCTTGGAGAAATGTACATAAACGGGGCGTGAGTTTCTTATTGGCCCTAAATTAAATTAGACTACTGCATGCGAGCAGTTAGTCAAGCATGCGGAAAGGAGCACCGAGTGGCCGAGGGAATTGTAAAAAGAGGGCATGGGGATAAAACGGCCCAGCCAGAAAGTGTGACTAATGTATATTGCAGCATAAGAGGTACTGCATGCAGCATAAGAGGTACTTAAGGGCATGTACTACAGGTCTCTTGAGCTCGTCTCATCGATGTCAATTTCACAAAAAACACCCCGCCAATGCCAAGAGACGGGGTCGGCGTCCTCTCGTGAGGCGACGGGGATGTCCCGTTGCCCAAGGTCGCGACTCCTTCCTCAACACCGTTGTACGGCTCGTCGTCTGTTTCCCGCAAGGCACCAGGATCCGCCTGCGGCAACCGTGAGAAGTCAAGAAGCGCGTCAAAATCGCGGGCCCTCCATCCGCCGCCACGAGCTCTCCGTGCCGCCGCTCTTTCTCTTTCTGCTCGATTTGCTCTGTGTGAATGTGCAGGCAGTCTTGATCTTGATCTCCGTCATCGCAGTGCTGGGTCTTGATCTCGGCTGTTCATCGGTTTTTGCGGTGCTTGCAGACCAGCACCGAGTGTTGATCGATCAGCAAAGCAGGTTCAGCGATTTCACTTTTTCTTTGCAGATCGATAGCTTTTTGCAGGTCCTGTCCAGCGGCAAGTGGTTTGCTTGCTCGTGAGTCGTGAGTCGTGAGTTGATTTTCCAATTCTTAAAGTGTCACTTTCAATCCACAGGAGCAAGCTTTATTTGGTTCAGTAATTTGTTTCGATCATGTACGTAGAATTCTTCAAGCACTTGTATGATTAGCGTGTTCTATGTGTGGGTCTGTGTGAGCTACTTTGAGAACCAGCCACACAATTTTAATTTTCTATCAAATAGCAACATAGTGGTATACAAAGTGGTATGCATGATCGATCTTGTGGCTACATGCAAAGCATTAATCACCTTACAGACGACTTCTATGTGTAGGTTGTATGACCCGTCTTTTTTAATTGTCTTTATGTTAAATTGGAGGCTCTTAGAGACGACCCCGTCTGTCGGTTGAACATGCCCTAAGTGGACTTTGTCGCTAACAACACGGTGAAATGAGCCGATTGAAAACTAATCCACGCGTCGCACAGTTTCATTCATCGTACGCACGGTGCCGCGTACGGACTGTACGCACCCAATTTTTTTTTTTCCAACGGGAAGCTCCCCCACGCCCCCCCACCCATGCTTTCAAAAAAAAAAAAAAAAAATCCTACTAGATACTGCAGGCAGCAGACAGGTTGATAGATCAATCGATAACAACAAATTTCCTACTGTAGATACTGCAGGCAGCAGACAGCTAGGTTGATAGATGTTGATCGCACCGAGTTGGCAACATTTTTCCACCTTTTGACAGTAACCAAAAAGCATATATAGGTAGTAAATAAAAGGTGCAGTGCAATAGTAAAAGATATAAAGAAAGATGCATTATTAAAGTCAAAAAATGCATGAGAACAGCTATTTATACCCTTTCCCACGGCGCACGGCAGCCTCCTCCTATAGCCCTCATCATTCCCCACCATGCCTTCTGCTGCTGCAGCTCCCTCCACCAACGTAGGGATAGGACGATGGATCATTTACTTGGGAAACCCGGCCATTCTGCTGGCGGTCGTGGTTTCCCTGTTGGTGAACGCCATGTTCATCGTGGCCATGGTCCACTGCAGGTTCGACGCGAGGGTGACGCTGTTCTACGTCTCCTCGCTGCTGCTGTACACGGCGCTCTACTTGTGGCGCCGCCTCCGCGCTCAGCGCCACCGTCACGCCGTGCTTCGTCGCGGCCTCGGTTACGCGGCCCTGGGTCTCGCCGCCTTCCTCTCGGCGCTCTTCTTCTACAGCTTCGCTGCCCCTGGCATTCCACTGCCGGTGGTCATTGCTGCATGGCTCCTGCTCGCGGTGCCTGCAGCTTACTGCTTGTACCGTGTCACTGTGCTCCACCTCGACGTCGACGACGAAGAGGAGGGCGTGCGGCTGCGGGTGATGCAAGACCAAGTCCACGTGGGGCGCCCCGCCGTTTGACTACCGTAAAAATATTATTGGTCACATATGTTTTTTTATTCTTAACTAGCAGGAGGAAGCCACGTACAAGGAGGCCAAATATACCCCGTCCATTGCGACAGGACGTACAACTTCTGTGGGGCCTAATTTGTCAGAGAATTGGACCTGTTACTCTTGTCTTTTATATGTTGCTCTAATTTGTACGGGTACGAGAGAGGGAGAGCGAAGGACATGTAAACGCTCAATACTTTAATATCATATATAGGTATGTACTACTATTTTTCGAAAAAACATAGTTTATACTGGAAATATTTCTTTAATCACTTCAGTACTTAGAAGTAACCACACAAACACCTCTAATTCGTATGTGCCTCTCTTCCACTCGCCTCACGAGGCGACTATCAATCAATATTCTCTATGCTACATTTATCGATTGATGAGATGTCATGGCACATGTACAGGTAAAATATTGCTTGATTTATCACTCAACGGTTTGTTTTGTTTGGTTATTAGGCAAATCGGTTGAGTCGTCACCTAACGCTCAAATATGACGACTTTGCACAAAAAAAGATATATAAAAAGACATCAATAGCTTAGTGGTGAAATCCTTTTACCCAAAAAATTGACAAGGTGGGTTCAATTCCCTAATTTTACTTTTCTCTCCGTGTGTTTGGTTGTGGGTTGGGTGGGTTGGAGCCACTCCAACCCAGGTTTTAGGGATGACTCTAACCCTTCTCATGTTTGATTGGCTTTGTTGGGACGGGTTGGCTCCAACCCTTGATATTTGTTTGGTTGGAGGAATTGGGATAGAAATAGATGGCAGGTTCACTCCGTTAATGGGTCCCACGTGTCATTTCGATAAGACGAGCACTTTGCATCAGGAACCCCGCGGATCTCGAAACTAACTAGGCCCATATGCGTAAATCCTTCTCTCTGGCGGTTTTTACAAAGTGAACACACACAAGATTTTTATTTGCATCCAAACCCTTTCTTCTTCTCGACACGGGCGGATGGGGATCGACGTGCGGGCGAGCTCGCCATGCGGGCGAGCCGCCGCGAAGCGAAGCTCCGCCGTGCGGGCGAAGCCGCCGCGGGCGAAGCTCCGCCGTGCGGGCGAGGACGAGGGTCGGGGACGGGCGAGGACGCGGAGGCGGCGAAGACGGAACCCGGACGGGTTCGCTCCGTCCTCAAAATTTTTGAGGAACGGAGCCAACCCGCATATTGGCCGAATATTCCCTCCTAGAGCCGCTCCGCTCCCTCTACTCCTCATCCAAACAGACCAAAAGTGGGTCGGCTCCGCACCTCCAACCAAACACACGGGAGGAGAGTGGATTTTCTAGGACCGGGTGTAGCTGCTCACCCACTCGCAGACGTTGGATGTAGCCCAAGATTCGTTTTCGTTGTTCTGCTGAGTTGGTGTAAAGCTAATTAAATCATATGATGATCATGTAATTAACCCGACAGCTCTGCAAACGTTCTGGATACCGTGTCAGTGCCTGTAGGTTCTACTGGAGCACCCACGTACCGTCCCAATGACTCCCTTCCCCCATCCCCTTCTTTAAAAGTCCTCCCTCCCCGGCCAGCGAGGTCTGTTCGCCGCCATCGCCATCACCATAGCCAACCACCTCCCTCACATCTCTCTCGTCTGTGGAAGCACACGGTAAGCTTCCTCCTTCCCCTGACCCTCCTTGATTCCTCAACCGGGTCTTTGGCTTCGATTTGGAGCTTCCCCCAATTCCCGCTGCCGCCACCACACCACCATGAGCGCCGCCGGCTTCTCTGGCTACCCTCCGGTCCCGAGCCTTGCCGGCCGAACAGGAGGACCGAATACGAGCACGCGTGGATGCGCGACACTACGCGCGGACACGCTGCCATGCCTCACCAAACCGAGCGCCGTCGGAGTAAACTGCACTTCCTCCCGCAGCGAGGTCGGCGGCTCGCGGCGTTGGGGCGCGCGGTGCTCGCCTCGGGGAGCTCGGGGCCAAGGGGTTGGCGGCCTACTCTCCCCTCGCTCTCCCCGGTAGGAAAAGGTAAGCGCTGTGCTGATGACTGATGAGTGCCTTCCAGGCACAGATCGGTCGGCAAACAACAACCTACAGCCACAATCATAGTGGACTTCAGTCGCGCTTTTCTTCTTCTTAGTGCGGTTACCTCTTGATGGGTCGGTGCGAATGTTGGATAC
The DNA here is from genome assembly GCA_015847255.1 of Hyparrhenia diplandra. NCBI lineage: Eukaryota > Viridiplantae > Streptophyta > Magnoliopsida > Poales > Poaceae > Hyparrhenia > Hyparrhenia diplandra. The sequence continues at coordinate 145,696 of JADLZK010010791.1, forward strand.
GGATAACCAGGTAGCAGCGGGCGTGCGGGTAGGGCGCCATGGCCGTCGAGATCAATGGGTCTTCCTCGCAGCCGGCGGGCCGAGGCAGCACGCTCGGCTGCGGCCGCTGCTTCCAGGTACTGTTTTCTTCCAGAAGCACGCGCGCCAAACCGGAGTACGCGAGCGCCCGCGCGGGATCCGAGCGCGGTGTCGAGTGGTGGAGACAAGGTTGTGGGAGGCGGCGCCACACAGCGGAGGACGGCGTCGGGAATGTGCGGCGAGCTGACGAGGACAGCGCGGCGGCGAGCCTCTGCGATTCGGAGCGGATGGCGTGCGTCGCCCTTGCGCTGTCGGACGGATGGGCCTCGGCGGTGTCGCGTGGAGGAAGCGCTGAAACATGTTGCATTCGGCCGGCGCTGCTGTCCCCAGCCACCGCGGATGACGACGCGGAGGATGACGAACAGCAGAGGTGTTCGTAGCTAGCGGCGGATGCGTGCGTGGCGTGGGTGGAGGAGCTGATGCTGGAGGGCAGGCACTGCGACGCCAAACAGATTCTTTGGCCGCGCTTCTATGAAGATTTATTTGCCCGCGTGCGGTTGGTACTTGCTAAGAAGAACCCGATGGGCTCTACTGTTCCTCTACCCTAAAATTGAGGTTTTTTGGTAAAAATGAACTCCAAATGGAGCCCCTACTGAGCTTCTTATTTTTCATGCCACCCCAAATTATAGTCCCAAGACCTCGGATCGGAAAGACCCTATTCCACTTTTCTTCGTGGGACCCACGCATTTTCCTCTCTCCGTCCCCTCGTCGTTGTCGCAACCGGTCCGCCGGCCCGACTTCCCTCGCCGCTGCCTTGGCGCTTCGCCGTCCTCCGCGAAGCCGAACGGATTCACCGCCGGCGGCGTTCACGGCGGCACCGCCGACGCCTGGTGGCGCTGGAAGAACGACGCGCCGCCCGCCGCTTTCGCCGCGCGCTCGCGCTCGCGCCGCCCAGCATATGCCGCCGCCTCCGGCGCGGCAAGGCCCGAGGCTCGTGAGAGTCGCCTCCGCGTGGAGCCCCTCCCGCCGCCAAGATGCTCCGCCGCGGCGCCATACCGCTCGCCGAACGGCGTGCCGAGCTCCCTGAGGATGCATGCGAGCGCGAGGCGGCGCGCCACGGAGAGCGGCGCCGACGAAAACGCGAAGCGGGAGGAGGCCGCGGTCGCGCGCGGCGAGCCTCCCGGCGGCGGGAGGCGAGCCAAAGAGCGGCACGAGGCCCGGCCGCGGCGAGGAACGGCAACACGATGCCACCGTGGCGCCGCGGCGCGTAAAGTCGAGCTCAAGGCCGACCCGGAGAAGGAAGAGCAGCGGCCGAGGCCGGACACGGTGTCAGCGCGCGGTGCTCCATGGGGGAAGATGACGCGGCGGAAGGCGCCCCATCGCACCCCAGCGCCCGCCGACGGGCCCAAACAAGATGCCACCCCGCACCCTAGGACCGCCGGGCGTCATGGATGGAAGGGCTCCGTGTGGTCCTCTCAGCCGCAAGCCAGGTCGCCATGGACGCCGCAGTTGGATGCACGCCCGCCACGCCGCAGAGCCGAGCACGTTGCGCCGCCTTCGCCGGACACCGCCGCCGCTATGCGCCGCCGCTGGATCCTTCCCCTCTTTCGGTCCCGCCCTCGCATCTCGAGGAAATCTTTCATGACGCCGATAAACCGCGGTCGCGAGGCTCGCTGTCCCTGGGTGCTCACGCCGCTCTTGTCGTTCCTCAACCGAAGCGAGCCGGACTTGCGATCCGTGATCGACCCGGCTCCGGCGGGAGCTCGGAGAACGGCGGAGCTCGGCGTTCTCACGGCGGGCCTCCATTTTGCAGCGTTTTGCATAGATAGGGTCTCCGTGTGCCTGGTTCGCTGGAGTTGGATGCGAATTTGGGACCCTATTATTTTTTTGTCTAGCCTGCAAATGAAGTTTTAGGGTCCCAATTTACAGGCCATGACTGGAGATGCTCTAACGAGATCTTGCTGTTCCCCATCCTTTGGTCGTTGCCTGCATGGGAGCAGCTGCACGCACCCGCCTAGCTTGGGGCGGCCTGCTGGCGTCAGAGATTTCCTGTGCGTCTTCCGTCCATGCGCTGGCGACGGCACAGGCACGACGGAGGACGCCTTCGCGCGGCTGCTACTGCTGCGCACCACTCGCTGCCCACGGAGGAGACCAAGGAGCAGCGCTGCGACGCCGTGAGATGCAGAGCCGGGGCGACCGCTGGCCACAGCCCAGGAGCAGTACACAGCCCTTAAGTATTTTTGGATGAACCACAGGTGCCGTGAAATGCAGAGCCGCCGCCACAGCAAGATGCGGAGCGCCACCTCTCCTCCCCCGACTTCCACGCTCTCCTGGGTCCGGCTCCGCACCGAAACATGTTGAAAAGGGTTCATCTTCCTCACTCATGACTGATTCAACCAATTGGATTGGATCACAAAGCCATACCGATGCCCGCATACGGGGTTCATGCAGTTTGTTCTTTTCTATGGTGTTTTTCTCTTTTTCTTGCTATTCTATTGCTTCTGATTGCTCGGCTCCTTCGTCAGATCGACCTCCCTGCGTTGATTCATGTCTAACGAGAAAGGGCGAGGTCGACATCAGCTTACATGCCTCGAGCACAAGAATTCAAAAAGGTGTCCCTGTACCAGCAACATTAGGTGAGGGTCCCAATATTAAATCTGCACATTGTGATTGATCTTTGTTTTTTTTTTATATATAGAACAATCTGGTGCAGGCAAAAGGAAAAAGAGTAACGAACTGAAGTTGAAACTTGAAAGAGTGGGAATGGGAGAAGCACATTTCTGCAGGTAAAAGGACAGAGGATGACTTCAAATAGACTAATGAAAGTATGGAACTTCAGACCTGCTGTTCAACACACTTAATCACACGATAAGATAATAATACTATAAAATTAAATTAAATACCGACGTTGAAGTGACATTTATTCCAAAAACTAATGTTCATACAATTAACAGTTACGGAAAGCGCGGTGTCACATGCTCACAAAAACTACTCCAAATGAAAAAGGTTATTTCCAGTTGCAAGAGGTACAGTAGTAACTGGAAGGGCATGGGATAGCTTCAGGTCACTAACTACTCCAAGCAGCCAACTTGCCGTACCGTCACCACCACCAACCGATATTTCGAAGATCCCTGGTTAATAAAAGGACATATCCAACCAGGAATTCTTTTTGGACACATAAATTCAAAATTAGGTTTCTCAGAATTGGCCTTAAGCTCTTCTGAATTTGAGTAGAAACAAGGCCACCATTAGACTTGAGGTTTTCAAAGTTGTAGTATAATCTTCTGAGTGAACAAAATCCTTTGAAAAAATTGAGTGGAACCAACAATGAGAAAGAAAATGACTTGAAGTACTACTATAGTATAGTGCAAGGGAATGCCTATTCTCAATGTTACAGCATTGCCAAACTGATAGCCTATTTACCTGCACTTCATTGCGAAGTTCCAAGTATGTTTTGATCAGACTGCTTTCGGTTGGCCACCACTTCTAGAGTTGATGAAGATTACAACAGAGCAACATGGTGCACTATCAAACACTGACTTTTGCGGAGTCTGGCTTCAGAATGTAATAGGGGATGTAGTAGCCTGTGAGTGGCCCGCATGAGCTGTGGCATGAACCATTAGTGCCAACTATGTGCATTTCCATCCTGCAAAAACATTTTTATTTGACTAAGCACTGTAAAAAAAAATGTGATGATGGAGAGACATTGTTGGTTTTTAACTTTTTTTTATATCATCACTAATCCAATTGAAGGGAGCAGACCACATTCAAAAAAAAACAGGACATTAGTGGAGCCATTCAGCAACTGCCCCCAATTCAGGTTTGAATCACAAACCATATGCAACCTTTGTTGAATCTGAGGAAAGCATGAATCAGAAAGCACAACGAAGAAAATAATGGAACTTGTAGTTGTCTGGGCATAGCCACATAGCTATACATGGATGCATTTGCAGCAAACCATGGTGACCCCTGCCGCTGCAGACTGGCAAAATGACCTGGACAAGAGCATAAGCAACAGAACTACAAGGATGAGAATTACCAACACAAGCCTGAATCCATTAGAGACCACCACCTGCTGATCCATCGCATGCATAGGGTACCAGCATGGAGGCGAAAACAATCCTCCAGGAGTCAAGGCTGGCTAGTGGCTGGGGCAAGCATAAGCCTGACAAAAAAATAGGCATAGTTTCTATGCATCTGAGGCTAAGTTTAGTGCTATACCACTATGTTTTACCCATTCTAGTAGGTCTATCTACTTGCATTGCTGTCATTCTCATGAACTAATTGAACTATTTTTTTTCAAAGCAACCTAATGTCTGCCTTTGCCTAAAACACAAGCACAGGACACACATTGGTATATTGTCAAACAGGAGGTGAGAAATCAAGTTACCTGAAGAGGTGATAGATCACGATTGCTACTGCAAGGAAGATGGTGGTGCTGTTCAGCAGGGATTGAAGCTGGTCAGGATAGTGCAATAGCAAAAGTTGAGGACGCTTAAATTTGGTTATCCATTATATACCAACATATATGGCTATAAAATAGACTGAATAAACAAGGAAGTAAGTTAAAGAGATAAAAATAACTAAATCAAAGGAACATTTCAAGGCATCAATTATCTCATATCTTCTAAATCACAATATATGCCAAGCTACTCAAGAAGAATAGTAAAGTGTCTGCAACTGCAGGGCCAAGCTACTAAAAGAATTATCAGGACCTACCAAGTGACTACTGAAAGTTTCACTATGTTTTAGAGTTTCTGCCCTAGTCTCTCATGCAGGTAACATGAGAATATCACAATAACATCATAGTTTTCTTTGGAAGTGTGTATGGTCAAATGAAAAAAAAATTAAACAGGCACGAAATCATGGTTGGCTCTCTAAGGAAGGATTTGCAAACCATTCCTGTGATCAAGCATTCTCAGATCTATATGTTTCCTAAAATAAATGCGTGAACCAATCATTCTAAAGCTTGAAATATATCAGGTCAACTGTGCGTGTACTGAAGGTGTACTCATATTTGCTGATAAGGTAATAAAATCCAAGAAACAATGGTTAATTCAGCACAAATCCTGAGATTTACCTAACCATCGACAGAAATTGAAATTACTGAGACTGCAAAAACCTTGCGGTTGATCCAAATGTTTGAACAGAAAGCATGCCCAAATAAACTTTTTTTTTTTTTTTTGTGTGACAATTGCTTACTCGATTTACTGGGAATCAAAATCTGTTTTGTACAAAAATTATTTTGGCTGTACTGAAACATTCTCATAACAGCATGATTTCGATTTTTCTTAGCTCTTCATTTTCTCAGTCAAGACCAACATTTTAAGACTATGTAGGAAGTTTAAAGACCAAAAGGCTAAAACCAGATAGATCTAATCTGCACACAACTAGAAGAACTCAAACCGAGCAAACAACAGATTTTTCAGATGGGATTACTCCATTTTTTTTAGTAGATATATCCACAAAGACAACTATCAGTATTCATTTGAAATGCTCTAATATCATGATGAAACTCATCAACAGGTTTTCTAAGTCCTGCATCAACTCTGATAGTCTGATGGCCTAATATCCCATATTTTGGCTTGTGGATCTTCAACCCAACTCCCACTTTAGCCAGTTGTCTGCTCAAACCAAACCACAAACTAAAAATGGTCGTTCAGATTTCACAGGAACACACAATAAAAAGATCAGAACACAATTTTTCTTTTTTATGGAACAGGATGGTCAAGGAGCCTTCCTGGAACACAATTAATTGACTACGTAAAACAATTTTCATTCTCCTTTTATATTCTTTTTAACTTATTTTGGTTAGGCACAAGACAAATGAAATTTATAGACCTTAGTTCAAGTTCACAGGCAAGACGAAGGTGAAGGCCCATGGTAAAAGATCATTGCAACATGTTAATTTTGTTCACCTCTTGAGGTTAATGTCTCATGTCTTGTACCAATATATTTAGTATCAGGGCAACAGAGAAATCAACATAGAATTGTTTCTGGTAATCAATAAATCATTTTGCCTGTCTAGAATAGGACAGGAATGTTTTGAATAAGGACTAACGGTCCATAAGCAAACATCGATTGTGTTGCAGGCATATCAAAAGTCCAAAATAGGCATGAAAAGAACACAACACCTGTCTGTCACAATCAAATGCTCATGAGCTAATTGAATTTACCTGAAGCAATGAATAGTAGGTCAAAATCACTGAAGACTAACTGCAATTACCGTGTGTGTGAGATAGAGAAAGAGAGAGAAAGAGAGGGCAAGAGTAGCATTAGCAATAGCAGCCAATGGTCGTACCTGAATCATGGGGATGAAGTAGGCGAGGTAGGATATCATAGAGTACTCCTTGGCCTAGCAAGGCCCAGGCCTTCTGCAGCGGACACCAGAACAACGCACGGTCAACCAGAGGAGCAGCGCCGCCTCCTCCTCCGTCGACCTGGATCTGGGATTGGCAGTTGGTGCAGGAGTTGGATGCTGGAGAGGGACGGGAGGCGGCTACAGGACAGCCCGGGAGGATGCGGACGCGGTGGTTGAGAGCGAGCTTGTGGCCGCCGGCGCTGGCGTGCGGTTTGGATCGCGATTGGACGGTTGTAGGAGCGCAGGAGCACATATCGTGCGGGGAGGCTGAGGTGAAGCCGGGAGGACTCCCACGGCGGTGGTGTGCCGTCCCGTCGCCGCGGGGCAGCACGGGAGGCGGGCATCCATTGCGGAGGCCCCGCGGGCGAGGTGGCCGGAGGCGGCTGGGCGCTGCTGCGGGGCGGCGTCGCGGCGGCCGGAGGGAGCCGGTGGGGCGGGCGGGCGTGGGAGCCGAGCCAGGGGGCGAGGGGAGTCGGGGGCGACTGTTGGGGAAAAACTGGGGTACGGCCCTGCCGCACGCCAGCGACCCCTGTTGATGTGTGACACATGGCTCCAATGTCCATCCCACGCTGCATCTTCCTGTACGCATGTGGAGACCCAGAACGCGGTTTTTCTGCTCTCGAGAGCACCCATCGCACGACTCGACTCTATATTTGGCTTTTGATGGTTTTTTTCCCGGCATGTGTGGCTCCGGTCAGCCCAAAATACACGTGGCAAAATTTCATTGAGGGTCATACAAGGCTGGCGTGCGGCAGGGTCGTACCCCAGTTGTGAAGCACTGAAGCGAAGGAGTCCGGGGGACGATTGCTTTTGGAATGTTTGCTGGTCTCCCGTTCATACAATTGAGGCAGCAAGGCTGCTGCTGCTTCCGAAACATCTTGCATGCATGCAGTGTCCGAACTCATGCATGGCTGGTTAAAGAAAGCAGGCACCTTGGCCTTGTTCGGCTGGCTGCAAAAGGGCATTGCTGGGCTGGTTGGGCTGGGCTGATCAGCCCAGCCGTTCGGCAGGCCAAAATCAGCCGTTTCCCAGCCGAACGGATGAGGAGCCAGCCAGTACTCCCATATCGTTCCCCATCGCGCTGGTTGGCTGAGTGGTGGCTGGGAGTTGGATGGGAGCTGGCTGGGTGCGTCCGCGCCGTCTGCTCCGCACCGCGCCGTGCCGTCGCGGACCTCGCCGTCTTCATCCACGCTCGCGGCCACGCCCGATTCGTCGTCCTCACTGTCCGTCACCAAGTACACGCCTCCCTCCGTATTCGCCTGCTCACCGGTCACCTCCTACGTCGCCGCCATCCCAGTCCGCGACGTTGCGCCCTCCTGCGCCGCAACGCCTCAGCGGCTGGTGCCATCTTCGAACACGCTCAGGTCCACTCTGCTGTTTCCTCCATCATGTTGCCTCTGCTCTTCAACTACTTGGTTAAATGCCCTCAAGAATTTGCTTTCTGATTTGCCACCTGTTTTGTGGGCTGCAGACTTCAACTATGAACACAGGCCACAAAAGAAGAGCTGCTCAGATACAGGAGCAGCGAACAGGTTTATGCATATGCGTTAGCTTTCAATTTGCTTCTGTAATTTATGTCAATGACTCCTGCTTAGATTTACATACAGTTGGATGTGTGTGCGCCCCTGTAAACTGCCTTTCAATGTTGAAGGTATTGCTTTCCGCTTTGTCCAAACAGACTTGATGCATGTATCTAAAACTTAATTGCCCAAGCTATACTTCTGCTAAATGAAATTATTAGTAACAGGGAGCTAAAAAGAACATTTGTTATTCATTATTAGTATGCTTAGTTCCTAGCCTACTCTCTGTATGTGCTTTACGGACAATTTGCTCCTAATAGTGCCACCTCTCATAAATAATTCTCTCTTTAAAATGCAGACGCAGCTACGGATGATCAGCTCAACTCCGGACAATTTGCTTCTGCTACACCAAATTTATGCATCTGTTGCCCATCCAGTTAAGGTTCATAAACCGTTTCTTATAGACTATGAATTTATTTGGCTATGTGCCAGTCAATCAATCGTTCTTATAAGACCTTATGTACAATTCTGAATTTCCTTGCCTATCCATCTACACTTCTGATGATCTATGCAGCTAGCCGATTTACATCAGGATGTAACGACCAGTTCAACTACGGGAATGAGCATGGACGTGGTTGCATCTATTCTGATTCGTACTTCAGTTCTGAGGTTCGCTTCGATTGCTTTCCCACACATTTGTGTACAGTTATTCTCTATCTCTTCTGATTTGAGGGTGCACAGCTTCATATGGTCCCATTCTTACAATTTTTAATTGCAGTACAGCCTAGTACAAATCTATGCAGCCTTATATTTTGGTGCACAATAATCTTACTTTGTACCAACATTCCACATCAATACATGCAACATTCCACATCATGCCTCGCTGACAAGTCCCATTGTGCAAAGACTTAATTAGTTGTCACAGTTTTTGAGTCCAGATTTAAGCATTTACACAATGCATACTTTGACTTTTACGTAAATACTTTATGTATTTTTTCCCGCGGTTATCAGTTCCTATTCTCGCTCCTCCCCGCGCATTGCGCGGGGGAATTGGCTAGTATAACATATAAGTGAAATGGTAGACCTGATCATGCACAACATAGGTGATAACAGTATGACCTTGGTATGGTTTGTCGAGATGAACACGTTGTCGCCTATGGCCTGTGTCCATGGTGTGGATGTGACCCTGTACATGGAACCCTTTTTTTTTTAAAAAAAAAACATCATGAGCAATATGTTTTGACAGTAAGTGAAATGGTAGACCTGATCATGCACAACATAGGTGATAACAGTATGACCTTGGTATGGATTGTCGAGATGAACACGTTGTCGCCTGTGGCCTGTGTCCATGGTGTGGATGTGACCTTAGTCACCGTGTTCCCGGGTCGACCGGGTCGAGGAACGGGGACGAGGAACGCGGAACGATATTGTCGAAAGACATGGTACGAAGAGAGTATACCTCATCAGCCTGTTTTTTTTAGAGTTGGAACGTGAACCATGTAATTTTGGGACCATGGTCCGGAACGATGCACGTGAGACGAGGAACATATTCCATATTTCAGTCATTGTATACACGCAAATACAAGAATAATAAGCAAAGGAAGAAGGAAAACAAAAAATAAAGGAGAGTAGAAATATATGGGCCAGCTATTTCCGGGCCCACCAGCCCACCGAAGGCTCTTCCTCTCTATCTCGTCCCTCCACTCGCCTCGCACGGCAGCGTTGCCGCCGCTGCCGCCGATTGGTCGCTGCCGACCACCATATCGCATAAGAGATGTGTAACATCGACAGCCAGCGACCTCCTCTTCACCCTAGTGGCCTCAATTTCAACCGGAAAGATCTCCAGTGATACAAATTTCGCTCCAATATTTGTGCTTGGCGCCATTTTTGAACATGCAGCAGAATATATGTGCTTGCGCCATTTTTGAACATGCAGCAAAATCAGCTAGATGCGTGCTGCACTGTGCTGGCTGCGGATGTATATTGTTTTAATTCGTTGTTTGGGTTTTTGCAGAGAGTGCATGCCGCACACTAACCACAGCAACTTGGGCTGGGTAGGTGTGCTTATAAGTGGCTGGTCATGCTGCATGCACTGTCAAGGTTCTATCAAACATGCCCAAAATGCGAACAGTTTTCCGGTGCCACCGCCAAACAACCCCCGCCACGCCCACTTTCCCCATGAGCAGCAGCGCCAGCGCCAGCGCCACCGGGTACACCATCGCCGCCACAACGATTCCGGGTGGTGCCCTTCCAGTTCAGATCTGCTGCCGGGCCTCAAGTGCTCGCCGTCGGAATCGACCTCCCCACCAGCATCGAGCCTGTCGGGCCTCGCCTCTGGGCTGAGCTCCTCTGCTCCCCACGCGGGCGGAATCGGAACCACAGCTAGTCTTGTTCATCGGGTCGCCGCGGGGTTTATTGGGCACCATTGCGGCACCACGATGCGTTGGTAAGGAGGGTCCAGATCTGCACTGCTGGTGGCGGCTGCTGTTGTGCATGCCAGCCCTGGTAATAAGTAGGCGTGGGTGTGTGCGCCTCTGCTCTCGCAGTGGGATGTGCGCAGGGGACGGACGGAAGAACAGGGCGCCGCTGCTGGGTCAGGCGCATCCGCACCCGGAAGCCGTGAGCTTCCTGCAAGTGTCGATCCCGGCGGCTGACTCGTTGCCGCTGCTGACTTCATTGCTTTGATGAACCTCCTAGATTAATCTGCCGTGGAAACAATCGAGGTAAGATAAGAAAAGCCTTTTGCCAGTCCTGTCTTCTGCGATGATATATAGTATGTTTCAGATAACAGCATTTCAGTAGCCGTATGTCATGTGGGGACGCTCGGCGCCGCGCGCGGGACGTGCGCAGGGCAGCTGAACGTGCCGAGCGCATGCATCAGGAAGGTGCCGGCCTCAGTGGCTAGAATAGAAATATAAGGATTTGATTTGTTAGTTTCTATAATCAGTCCTTAAGTCTAGGACCGGTTGGTTGGCCAAGGGCCTTTATCTATCCATGTACGGCACATTGATTCGTTAAGCAAGATTAAACCCATTCTCTCTCCCTAATCTCTCTCAAGCCGGCGGTTTAGGGGCATAACCCTACCGACGAAGAACGGCGACAAGGGGCATAACCCGGCTGGCCACCACGGACGGAGGCTACGATCTACGTAGCCGAGGTCCCTCCTACCAGGGCTCGCTGCCCTTGACAACTGGTATCTCGGTCTCGTCGATCCTCTCCCACCACTTCCACCCAATCCTCCGCGCGCTCACGCGCCCGCGATCCGGCCGCCGCCACCATCTCCCTCCTCTCCATCCACGGCCACGTCCGCACCCGGCACCCATGGGCGATGGTGATCAACCCACCATAGCCGACGTGATGAAGCTGCTCCAGTCCCTAACCACCGACATGTCCAAGATGCGGACCGACATGGCGGGCATGCAGGAGAAGATCGGCTCGTCGACCGACTCCAGCACCCATGAAGCATCTAGGCCCCTAGAATTGGGTTTCGATGATTGATGACAATACAATTACCATGACTAACGTGTGTTTTGCAGAAACAGGTCAGAGTTAGGTCATGGTAATGGTGATCTCGAGGCGATGAGTTTGTTACGCCCCCGGCGATGGAATTCGTTCGGTTTTCCGAGGATGGACGACAAGGTTAAGGGCGGCTAGTTCGATTGTCGACGGAGTTGGGTGACATCGGATTAGTTGTTAGGACTTTGTTTTTATTTTCGGCCGTACTATTAAAGGGGGTGCGAATGAGTAGCTTGACCTAGGCGAGTCTAGAGGCGAGTTGTGGTGCACACTTGAGTTTCTTTAGCACTAGGTAGCTCAATTTATGCCTGAGACATGTTGGAGTTGAAGCAATTCACGGAGTCGTGAAGACGGAGCTGAAAAGGACCTCAAAGGCCGACCGGACGCACCGACCGGACGCGTGACCGGACCTTCGGTCCTTGGCCGGACGCTTCCGGTGGGTGCGTCTGGCGAGAGCATGTTTGGCGAGGTCCAACCCGGACGCGATGGCCGGACGCTTCCGGTGTGGACCGGAACCAGCGGCCGGACGCTCTGTCGGGCGTGTCGAAGCCGTGTCGTTTCGGCCGGACGCGATGGCCGGACCCTTGACCGGACTCTCAGTGCGTCGGTCGCTATTTATTCTGTCGCGTGAGAAGCTGATTTCATGGAGTTGCTTGATGGGGGCTATATATACTTTGTCCCCTCGACCTTGCCCTCTCTCTTGCCCATTTGTTCAGCTGAGAAACACCCTTGAGAGTGCAAGGAAGAGCAAGAGCCCTAAGGTGGTCATCCATGCAAGATTAAGGATCATCCTTAGAGTGTTTGAGAGATTCAAGTGTGCATCCACTCTTCTCCTAGGCTTGTTGAGGTCAAGTGAGAGTTCGTGCTTGTTTCTCTTGGTGATCGCCATCACCTAGGCTTGGTGGCGGATCATGGCTTGAAGATTACCCGGTGGTGCTTGTGGGTGGCTCAAGCAAGCTTGTGGCGGTTTTGGGTGATTCACCGCGACGGAGTGTCGAAGAATCAACCCGTAGTGAGCACTTAGTTCTTGCGAGGACTAAGGGGGGAGCGATACTCTCGAGAGAGTGCTCCAACGAGGATTAGGGGGGTGTGGCGACACCTCGATACCTCAGGAAAAAATCGCCATGTTCCTTCCTCTCTTTACTTTCCGCATTTACATTCCGTAATTCTATTTCATGTCTTTACTTTCTTAGAATTGCCATGCTAGAGTAGGATTGGAACCTAGGGTGCAAAACTTTGTGCGATAGTTGCTAGGAACACACTTAGGCACAAGAGGGTGAATATGGGCTAGTAGGTTGTTTAATTAAGTTAAAATTTTAGATTAGCCCAATTCACCCCCCCCCCCTCTTGGGCATCTCGATCCTTTCAACCCACCACGACGGCCAAAGACACCACGGATCGCCCCGAGGTTCGAAGATGGACTTCCCGCGCTACGACGGCAAGTCCGACCCGCGATTTTCATCAATCGGTGTGAGTCGTATTTCCGCCCGACAACGCACCATGCCGGAGGAGAAGGTGTGGATGGCGTCGTACAACTGGAGGATGTGGCCCAACTGTGGTTCATCCAGCTCCAGGAGGACGAGGGCACGCCGCCATGGGGGTGCTTCAAGGAACTCCTGAACCTACGCTTCGGCCCGGCGCTGCGGTCCCGCGGGGCCTGTTCGAGCTCTCCGAGTGCCGCCGCACGGGACGGTCGAGGAGTACTCCAACCGCTTCGAGGCACTCCATACGGGGGCGGGTCGGTTGGAGGAAGGCCGGCGGGTGCAGCTCTACACCCGGCTTGCTTGCTGCCCCGCTGAGCCATCAAGTGCGCATACACACGCCGGAATCCTCAGGCTGCGGTCATGAGTTTGGCCCGTCGTTGGAGCTGGTCGAACTCGACCGTCTCGGTCGTACCACCAAAGCAGCGCCCATTGGCGCTCTCGCCCGGCGCCCCGCCGCGCGCGCCGGCGGCCGGCGCTGCTCCTCCCCGCCCGGCGCTCCGGTGCCGTCTGCCGGCGCCGCCACTAGGTAGCCTTGCCGGCGCCTCCACGGCGGCGCGGCGGTCGGTCCAGCGGTGTCGGCGAGGAACGGCGAACGGCGCCGCCTTGGCCTTTGTTACAGGCGTAACGAGCCATACTCGCCGACGCCACAATCGGGTGTGTCGCGCATCTTCTACATCAACGGCGTCAAGCTAGAGGAAGCCGCCCTGGCTGGCGGCGGCCGAAGCGGAGCACCATTGTTCTCCCTCGGGCGGTCGCCGGTATGCCCATTTGTGACACCATGCGGTGCGCGTGACCGTCGGCACGGCGTCCTTCAAAGGCCCTCCCTCGATACCGGCTCCATACACAACTTCATCGGGGCGGCGGCGCGCATCGTATGGGGCTCGAGGCCCAATCCGGCCCCGCGATGACCGCCCCGGTGGCCAACGGCGGCGCATCTGCCGGGCGTGTTCACGTGGCAGCCATCGACATCGCCGCGCGGCGTTCAAGCGTCGACCTCTACATCATGCCTCTCGCCGGCTATGATTTGGTCCTTGGCACCCGGTGGATGGTGACCTTGGGCCGATCGTTTGGGACCGTCACGCGCTCCGCATCGTTCACCGCGGCGGCCGCATGGTCGGCCCCGGGAGGGCGTGACCCGACCACGGGGCGCCGCTGCTTTCGCGGCCACCACATCGGCGACGGCCCTCCTCGACGAGTTCTTTGCAAGGCTTTGGGGGCCTGCCCGCTGAGCCGACCGGCCTGCCTCCCGCGGCGCGCCACCACGCCCGGCATCGTCCTCAAGCGGGCGCGGTACGCGGTGGCGGTTGGCCGTCTGGTACCCGCGGCGCACAAAGGCGAGCTGGAGCGCCCGGTGTGCGCCATGATCGAGCAAGGCATCGTCGGCGCTTGGCGACTCCGCGTTCGTCCCCGGTCCTCCTCGTCAAGCGGACGGGTCATGGCGTTTGCGTCGACTTCTGGGGCGTTGAGCGCTCACCGTGAAGGACGCCTTCCCCATCCCCCGTCGTTGGCGAGCTCCTCGGCGAGCTCCATGGGGCGTGCTTCTTCACCAAGCTCGACTTTGCGCTCCGGCTACCACCAAGTCCGCATGCGGCCGGCCGACATTCACAAGGCGGCGTTCCGGACGCGACGATGGCCTCACGAGTTCTGGTCATGGCTTTCGGGCGTGCAGCGCCCGACCGCGTTCGAGCAGCGATGAAGCGGCGTGCTCGGGCCGTTCGCCCGGCGTTTCGTCTGGTATTTTTGATGATATTTTGATTCTGATCGCACTGGGCGGATCACCTCGCCATCTCCGCGCCATGTTCACGGGCTGCGGCGGCACACGCTTTTCCTCAAGCGTTCCAAGTTGGCGTTCGCCGCGTCGTCCGTCGCGTACCTCGGCCACATCGTCTCGGCGCTGGCGTCGCCATGGATCGGCCAAGCTCCGAGGCGGTGCGGGGACTGGCCACCGCCTCGGTCGGCAAGGGCCGTGCGCGGCTTCCTTGGGCTTGCGGCTACTCTGGGGAAGTTCGTGCACAACTACGGCACCATCGCCGCACCACTCACCGCTCTTCTTCGGAAGGACGGCTTCTCTGGTCGGGAGGCCGCCGCCCGCGCGCTTTGCACTCAAGACCCGCGGTGACCTCGGCTCCGGTGCTCGCTATGCGGACTTCTCCAAGGCGTTCGTGGTGGAGTGCGACGCTTCATCACATGGGGGGGCGGTCTTTGGTCGGGACAGCCACCCGTCGCCTTCTTCGGCCGGCCCGGTGGCGCCACGGCACCGAGCTCTCCACGACCTCTGGCGCGAGCTGATCGGTTTGGTCCACGCCGTGCGGCATTGGAGGCCGTACTTGTGGGGTCGTGGGTTCGTCGTCAAGACCGATCACTCTGACCTCAAGTACCGCTTGATCGGGAGGCTATCCACCATCCCCCAACACCTTTGGGTGGGAAGCTCCTCGGGTTCGACTTTCTCCGTGGAGTACAAGCCGGGGCTCACTAATGCCGTGGTGATGCTCTCTCCGCCGGGACACGCCCGAGGACGCGATGGCGCGGTGATGGTGTTATGCGCATCGCCGACTTCGTCGACCGGCTTTGCCAAGCTCGGGCCACGGACCCGGCCCTCGTCGCCCTCCGGGAGGACATCCGGTCCGGCTCGAGCCGACTACCGTGGGGCGGGCGGACGGGTCGTCCGCATCCTGGTCGTTGTACATTCCCGGCGTCGCCCGCTCTGCGAGAGGTGTTGTCGGGTACAGGGAGGGACATGAAGGTGTCCAGCGCACCACACCGTCTCGCCCGCGACTTCCACTTCCCCAACATGAAGCGGTGGTGCAAGACTTGGTCGGTCGTGTGCCGTGTAACGCAACAAGGCGAACATTTGCACCCGGCCGAACTCTTTGCTCCGCTGCCCGTCCAGCGGGGGTCCGGACCGACATCGCCTTGGACTTCGTCGGCGCTGCCCGTGTCGCGGCAAGTCGGCATCTTGACCGTCGTCAACCGGTTCAACAAGTATGACCACTTCATCCCCCTCGCACACCCGTACTCGGCGGAGAGTGTGGCTCGTTCTTCGCGGACATCGTCCGGCCGCACGGCATCCCGCAGTCCATCGTCTCCGACCGTGACACGGTGTTCACCTCAATTTTTGGCGGGGAGCTCATGCGCTGAATGGCACCAAGCTCCCGGATGTGAGCGGCCTTCCATCCCCAGTCGGATGGGCAATCGGAGTCGGCTAACCGGGTGATAATTATGTACTTGAGGTGTTTGACGGTGACCGTCCCGGGGCGGCTACGGTGGTTGCCGTGGGCGGAGTATGTCTTCAACACCGCCTTCCGGTCGTCGGCTGCGGGAGACACCCTTCCGCGTCGTCTGGCGAGACCCTCCTTCCATTCGGTCCTATGAGCCGGGTGAGACACGAGTCGCGGCGGTGGCCAAGACCATGGAGGAGCGCGCTGAGTTCCTGGAGGACATCAGGCTTCGGCTGGAGCAGGCTCAGGCGGTGCACAAGCGCCACTACGATCGAGCCCACCGCGCGGTCTCCCTACCGGGTGGGCGATTGGGTGCTCTGCGCCTCGGCGGCGGGCGGCTGCTTCACTTCCCGAGGCGACGACCGGCAAGCTCAAGCCCAAGTTCTCACGACCCCTACCGCGTCGTCGAGCTCATCAACGGCGTCGCCCTTCGTCTCGCTCTGCCACATCAGGCCCGGCTCCATGATGTCTTCCACATCGGGCTCTTGAAGAAGTTCCATGGTGCCCCTCGCGGGAGCCACCGCCCTTGCCCCTGATCCGCCATGGGGCGGTTGTGCGAGCGGGGGCTGCGCGGTCAAGGCACGCTGGCACGTGGTGTGCGCCCGGTGCTCATCCCGGTGGAAGGGCGCTTCACGGCATCGTCGACTTGGGAGGGCGTCGACACGTTCCGCGCCCGTTCCCACCAGTTCCAGCTCGAGGGCCAGCGCTGCCTCGAGGAGGGGAGAGATGTCATGTGGGGACGCTCCTACACGAGGCGGCGCCGCGCTGGACGGGCGCAGGGCAGCTGAACGCGTGCGAGCGCATGCATCAGGAAGGTGCCGGCCTCAGTGGCTAGAATAGAAATATAAGGATTTGATTTGTTAGTTTCTATAATTAGTCCTTAAGTCTAGGACCGGTTGGTTGGCCAAGGGCCTTTATCTATCCATGTACGGCACATTGATTCATTAAGCAAGATTAAACCCATTCTCTCTCTCCCTAATCTCTCTCAAGCCGGCGGTTTAGGGGGCATAACCCTACCGACGAAGAACGGCGGCAAGGGGGCATAACCCGGCCGGCCACCACGGACGGAGGCTACGATCTACGTAGCCGAGGTCCTCCTACCCTGGGGCTCGCTGCCCTTGACACTGTACGAGACAGGATGGGATGCGTATCTGTACCATGTCATACAACCATACGCTTACAATAGGTGGCACATTGAGATCAAGCACATGCATTGGTTTACAACGATCATAACAGACAGTAAGGTTTACTCCTTACTGTAAGCATGTCTAGAGTGGGCCGGTGTCAAAGACAATGTTTGTTTCCTCCTAGTATCGTACTCAGAAGAATGGCATGATTTTATTTAATTCCTAAAGTGTATGATCCATCTTAGTACTTGTTTAGTCTCGAATACCTCGAAGTAATTGTTCACTTCATAATATCTATACTACTAGAGCGAGGGGTAAAGAACGGCACAGCTAAGATCGATCAGCAAGTCCGAATGACATGCAGACTATCTCCATTGTTAATCTTTACATAATAACAGCAGCAACTTTATACAACTCCACATTAGATCAGAAAGTACCTGTACTATGTCAATCTCCTATGCATCTTAATTAATGGTAGGTCTTATGTATGACAACCCACAAAAGTACTTTTTCGCAATTACTGCAACCTAGGCACTCAACCAATGGAATTATTATCCTGAATGCATAGGAGATTGACATAGTACAGGTAAAAAGCTTCGTGGCCTGGCCTCCGTGATCCAGTGCTGCCGTGATCCTACGTGATCAAGATGCCAGGTATGTATGCACTATGCAGTATACTAGTTTACTAGTTCAGTACTGCTTGCACATTAGCATCTATTATATTCTTTTCTGATGACTAATTTGATAGGCAATCAAAGCAAATTGGAAGGGTTCTTTAAAAGGAAATTACCACCAGCCGGCGATGATGAGAATAATAATGGAGACACTTCAAGAGCAAGAAGAGATGGAGATGTTCGTGTCCCTGCAGCAAACACTAACTGTATTATTCAGCGCACTTCGCGGATCTCACGGCATGAGGTAAATTTTGATGAGCTTCCATATGATCCAGTAGATAGAAGGAGGATATCAAATTACATAGGTGAACAGCTGCAAAATGATGTTAGGCGGAAATATTTGATTAGAGGTCCTTGTAAGCCTCCACCCGGTTTTATGTTTCCAACGGCGATGATAGCGGGTTTTCCACGGACGGTGTCAACATGAATGGTTCAGTAAGTATGATTGGCTTGAGTACAAAGTGAAAAAAGGAGGATAGGTGTTTTTGTTTGTACTGTTACTTGTTCAGAGATTGCAACAAAGGCCAAGGTGGGAATGATGCATTTGTAGTAGATGGTTGGGATAGCTGGAACAAATCTGATAGACTTCGAGATCATGTTGGCAGCAAATGCAATAGTTTCCATAACACGGCTGTGAAAAGATGTGACAATTTTTTGAAGCCTGGCGGTCGATTGGTGATGGTATGAACAAGCAAAGCAATATCACTAAAGAGCAACATCTAATTCGATTGAAGACATCAATTAAAGCTGTCCGATTCTTGTTGCATCAAGGCTTAGCTTTTCGTGGCCATGATGAATCGGAGGAGTCCACAAATAAAGGGAATTTTCGAGAATTAGTACAACTTTTGGCTAAGGAAAATGAGAAACTCAAGAAAGTTGTTGGAAGTAATGCTCCTAAAAATAATAAGATGATTGCTCCAGAAATTCAAAGGGACATTTGTAAGGTCCTAGATGGCTAGAGGGGGGTGAATAGCCTATAAAAATTTTCTACAAACTCAACTTAGCAAACCGTTAGTATAACAAATAGCGAAAATGCGGTTTGCACTAGCTCTAATGTCTTGCAAGCCTCCTAGTGACAATTCTAATATATACTATGATCTCTAAGTCACACAAGGTCTATGTCACTACTCTATCTAGTGAAACAATCCTAGATATCACCTTATGCTAGCAAGAACACCTACACAAGCAAGTGCTAGCTATCTACTCAAAGTAAACTAGGAAAGTAATTGCAAGAGATAGAGCTTGTTATACCAAAATGTAGAGGCAATGCACCAATCACCGATGGGAAGATGAACAATCAATCACAAGATGATGAACCAATCACCAAGAGAGACAATGAACAAGTTGATTTGTTCACCCGAGTTCACTTGCACACCGACAAGCTAATCTCCGGTTGTGTCGACCAACACTTGGATGGTTCTTGGACTAGACTTGCACTCGCTAGTTGGCCACCCGGGGGCTCAAGACACCACTCACAAGAGAGGTAACTCAATGACACAAGCAATGTATTACTTGCAACTTTGTCTTCCCGACGAGGAATGCGTGATCCTCTTACAAATCAACCCGGAGGTGGCCAAGAACAATCACCTTTTCTTGCCAACGCCTCCACCAAATCACCAAGCCGGCTAGGAGCGGTGTCTCCAAGAGTAACAAGAAACTAACCGGCTCACGGCAATCTCCAAGTGCCTCTAGATGCAAGAACTCGAAGCAATGCACTTGGAACTCCACAATCTCTCAAGAATTAAGCTTACAAGCAAGAATGAGAGAGGGGGAGGGCTTTTGCTCAGCTCTAGGAAGTTAGGAGTGATTCAAAATGACCAAGAGAGAGAGCCAAAGCCGGCCAATGGGGTATTTATACCCCCTCACACGAAATGCAACCATTGGGGGAAAAATCCCCACTTTCTGCGTACCACCGGACGCGCGGCGGTGTGGTTTGGGCGGCGACCGGTCCAGCGTCGGTCGCATGCGCCAAACGAGCTCAACGGCTCTTTCGGTTCAAAAACCGGGGATGACCGGACGCTTGCCGATCACTTGGCCGGGCCGCGCCCGGTCGGTGATCCCGATTCGAACTCTCGGAATCGGCCGGTTTCGGCGGCCGGACGCGCGCGGTGCTCCTTGCTCGGCGTCGGTCGGCTGCGGATGGCGTTGATCGTCGTTTCGTCGTCGTTCCTTCGCCATTGCTCTAACCAATCCTCAACAAGCTTCCCAACAAGTATACCAACTTGAGCACGAGGGATAGCAAGTTTTCTCCACGAATTTGCATCTGGCGCAATGGAAAATATGCACTTCATTTTCCCGAAAACGCCGAACTCAACCCTACAAACACTTCCGCCGCTTGAACCTTGTAGCCAACACGTCGAAGAACACCTCGAGCTCATGTGTTAGCATTTTGAAAACCATTTTCATCAAGCGCGAAGTTAGCTCTCTAGGTTAGAATGCATGCATATGAATTTTGAACCTAGAGGCACATGAGGATCGACGTGTACGATAAGTTTCCCCTCTTTATAGTACGGCTTATCGATCCTAAACCACTCACACCCTCTATGGTGTCTTGAGTGCAAAACCAAATGGCCCTATGGTTATACCTTTGCCTTGAGCCCATTTGATCTCCAAACTCCACCAAGTTGAACACTTGATCACCTTTTGGATCACCT
The DNA here is from genome assembly GCA_015847255.1 of Hyparrhenia diplandra. Taxonomy (NCBI): domain Eukaryota; kingdom Viridiplantae; phylum Streptophyta; class Magnoliopsida; order Poales; family Poaceae; genus Hyparrhenia; species Hyparrhenia diplandra. The sequence goes on from JADLZK010010791.1 coordinate 166,268, forward strand.
CGATCCACCATCCATGATCACCATGCTCCAACCTTGGCTTGACCAATCTCCAATCTAAATCAACCACTTAGCGTAGAGAGATTAGTCCTTAGGTGTCACTAATTGCCAAAACCAAACAAGAGATCTTCAATCTTCCCCTTTTTGGTAATTGGTGACAACCCGCATAAAGGTTTTATGATTAATGTTTTTGAACATATCATGGTTGTCCAAGCATTTTGCTTACAATCATAGGATTGGACAAACATCATAGTTCGGTTTTGGTAGCATGAGCTCCCCCCTACATGTATGCCAAGAGTTTGGAACGAAGCTTTGCATACATGTATGAATATTGAAATTGAGGGTGAGCTATGTTACCAAAATGATGCTTAAGGTGAAAGAAATATACCTTTGAAGCGTGATACCAATCGGAGTTGCGCCATTTTCACCATACAAGCATCACGGTTAACTAGATTTTCATCAAATCTCAAAGTACCACGTGAGATCACATTATAAGCAAGGTACTTGAATTTAGGCGAATTCAACAAAATCTAGCTAACTCCTATGCATGCTAGTTATTTCAACCATCAAGTAGTTATGATACTAGCATACACCACACAAACATGTATATATGGAATTTAAATACATGTGCAATGAGCAAGTCATATGTTAATGCACAAACAAATGCAACAATTTGTCTATGAGCTTGCTCCCCCTTTTTGTGTGCTTTCAAAACTTTTAATTTCTTACAAAACCTTTTATGCACTAATCTCTCCCCCTTTGTCAACAATTTTCACAAAAGGTATGACCATGTTGTGTTATGGAGGAAAGAATAGTGCTCAAATTTGGTCAAATTTGGAATGCTTGCTTGGACATATATTTCGGTTTGAACCAAAGACAAGCTTCTTCACACCTCATGACAAGGGTTATCTTGCCTATGTTGAAACATATGTGTGAAAAGATTTCCAAATTCAACACTTGAGATTGCAAGCCCATAAACATGTCATATGTCATCACTAGGTCAAACAAGCATACATAGCAATAGTGATGGCATACATACATTGAAATTTATTGATTTTCCATGAATGCTTCCTAAGTCACGAGTTATATGTCTATATGTTCTAACAAGTCCTTAGATATCATGAATGACATGTCAAACAATTTCACCTTAGTTTTGCTTGATGAAGAGGCATGTCATGATAGTGGGGTGCATTCACTTCATGTTGGAGAAAGCAAGAATATTCAACTCATTTCTTAGCTTGCAAAACCTCTTCTCATCTAGTGGCTTGGTAAAGATATCGGCAAGTTGATCTTCGGTGCCAATTGGATGAATAGCAATGTCACCCTTTTGTTGATGGTCCTTTATGAAATGATGCCTTATGTCAATGTGCTTTGTTCTTGTATGTTGGACCGGATTTTTGTGTCATCTTGCAAGAACTTTCATTGTCACAATATAATGGCACATGATGGAAATCAAAACCATAATCCTTCAAAGTTGATCTCATCCAAAGCAATTGTGCACAACAACTACCGGCACTAATGTATTCGGCCTCGGCGGTAGAGAGTGTCACACCGGTTTGCTTCTTTGATGACCATGATACAAGAGATCTTCCAAGGAATTGACAAGTGCCACTTGTGCTTCTTCTATCAACCTTGCAACCCCCATAGTCGGAGTCCGAATATCCAATAAGCTCAAATCTTGACCCCTTAGGATACCAAAGTCCAACATTTTGTGTATGCTTCAAATACCTCAAGATCCTCTTGGATGCCATGAGATGACTCTCTCTAGGTGAGGATTGAAACCTTGCACACTTGCCCACACTAAACATCACATCGGGCCTAGAAGCGGTCACATAGAGTAAACTTTCAATCAATGACCGATAGTACTTTTGATCAACCATATTGCCATTGACATCACTATCCAATGATCCATTGGTCCCCATAGGTGTATTGATGCCCTTTGCATCTTGCATGCTAAACTTCTTGATCATGTCCCTTATATACTTGCCTTGGATAATGAATGTGCCATTCTTCATTTGCTTGATTTGTAGGCCAAGAAAGTATGTGAGTTCACCAAGCATAGACATTTCAAACTCATTTGTCATCATTTTGCCAAACTCTTCACAATAGTCTTGATTTGTTGAGCCAAAGATGATATCATCAACATATATTTGCATCACAAACAAATCATTGCCAATCTTCTTGGTGAAGAGAGTAGTGTCAACTTTTTCCATCTTGAAACCTTTCTTGAGTAGAAAGTCTCTCAACCTCTCATACCATGCTCTAGGTGCTTGTTTCAACCCATATAAAGCTTTCTTCAACTTGTAGACATGGTTTGGCTTGTGATAATCTTCAAAACCAGGAGGTTGTTCAACATACACTAGCTCATTGATGAAGCCATTGAGAAAAGCACTTTTGACATCCATTTGATAGAGCTTGATGTTGTGGGCACATGCATAGGCTAATAGAATTCTAATTGCCTCTAATCTTTCAACCGGAGCATAGGTTTCTCTAGGGTCAAGACCCTCCACTTGAGTGTAACCTTGTGCAACTAGTCTTGCTTTGTTTCTCACAACAATGCCATCTTCATCTTGCTTGTTCTTGAAAACCCACTTGGTTCCAATGACATTATAGTCTTTTGGCCTTTCTACCAATTCCCAAACTTGATTTCTATCAAAGTTGTTTATCTCCTCTTGCATAGCAATGACCCATTCTTCATCTTTCATAGCATCTTCTATCTTGGATGGCTCTTCTTGTGACACAAAAGCAAAATGTTCACAAAATGCATGAAGTCTTCCTCTTGTTTGTACTCCACTTGCAATGTCACCAACAATTTGATCAATTGGGTGATCTCTAGCAATGCTTGAGTTTTGCACTAATGGAGGTGGATTGCTTGAGCTTGATTGATCACTTGACATGACTTGAGATGATGTACTAGTCCCTTGTTGATCTTGCACTTGAGAACCACTAGCTTGTGTATTTGAAACTTGAGATGCATCTTTGTCTTCACTAGTGTCATCAACTTGAATTGGCCTTATTTCACCAATGTCCATGCCCCTCATGGCATTTACCAATTGAGTTCCACTAACATCATTGAGATTCTCATCTTCGTCTTGGGACCCATTAGTTTCATCAAATTCAACATCATGGACTTCTTCTAGTTGACCACTTGAGTTGTTCCACACTCTATATGCTTTGCTTGTAGTGGAATAACCAACTAGGAACCCTTCATCACATCTCTTGTCAAATTTACCAAGTCTTGCACCCTTCTTCAAGATATAGCATTTGCATCCAAATACTCTAAAGTATGCAATAGTTGGCTTTCTTCCATTCAATAGCTCATAAGGTGTCTTTTTCATCATGGGATGGCAATACAACCTATTGATGTAGTGGCATGCGGTGTTGATTGCTTTCGCCTAAAAGGATTGACTCACATCATATTCACTAAGCATTGACCAGAGCCATTTCAATGAGAGTCCTATTCTTTCTTTCAACCAAACCATTGGATTGTGGTGTGTACTTGGCCGAGAGTTGATGCATGATTCCATAGTCATCACAAAGCTCATCAACTCTTGTGTTCTTGAACTCACTTTCATTGTCACTTCTCACTTTCTTGACAATAATATCAAACTCATTGTGCACCCTCTTGAGAAATGACTTGAAGATAGAATAGACATCACTCTTGTCATTGAGAAAGAACACCCAAGTATATCTTGTATAGTCATCAACAATCATAAATCCATACTTGTTGTCACCAATGCTTGTGTATGTGGTTGGTCCAAACAAATCCATGTGAATCAAGTAAAATGGCTTGCAAGTGCTCATGAAGCTCTTCTTTGGATGAGTGTTAGCCACTTGCTTTCTGGCTTGACATGCACTACATAGCTTGTCCTTCTCAAAATGAACATCTTTCAAGCCTCTCACAAGATCATGCTTCACTAGCTTGTTGTGTTGTTTCATGCCAACATGACCAAGCCTCCTATGCCATAACCAACCCATACTTGATTGTGATATCAAGCATGTACTTATTTGAGTTTCACTAGCATCAAAATCCACAAGATAAAGATTCTCATATCTAAAGCCCTTGAAGATCAAACTAGAATCCTTGGCATTTATCACTTCAACACCATATTCACCAAATATGCATTTGTAACCAAGATCATATATTTGTGCCACCGAAGCAAATTGTACTTCAAGATATCAACTAGTGCCACATTTGAGATGCTCATATCATTGGTTATTGCAATCTTTTCAAGACCTTGTATCTTGCCACTTTTGCTATCACCAAATGTAATAGGCTTGCCATTTTCTTGAGTTGAATCAATTGAAGTGAACTTTTCTTGCATCACTGGTCATGTGTTGAGTGCACCCACTATCAAGTATCCAATGCCTTCCACGGTCTTGTAATTCACCTACAAAACAAATCAATGAGATTTAGGTCCCCATGCATTCTTGGGTCCTTGGAGGTTAGTGACCAAAGCCTTTGGCACCCAAATGGACTTCTTCTTTGGTCCCACAATTGGTGTACCAATGAACTTTGCCTTGACACCCTTCTCACCCTTGGTAAGCAAATAACAAGAATCAAAATGAATGGAATGCACTTTGGTTGATTTCTTGTTGTTGTTTATTTTAGCACATTGATGCTCTTGATGCCCAACTTGCTTGCATCTATGGCAATAAGCACCGTTGCTCTTCACAAAGCTAGGCTTTGATGTAGCAAAGGCTTTTTTGCCTTTCTTGGGGATATACCCTAGACCTTCCTTGTTAAGGGAAAATCTTTGGCTACCCAAGCACTTTAGCAATTTGGTATCCCTACCATATGCCTTTCCCAAGGCGTGGGTGAGCTCATCCACCTCTCTTTTGAGAGTCTCATTCTCAACTACCAATGATGAATCTAAAATCACTTCATCATTACTAGTAGAGGTAGAGTGGGTTGATGTGGATGTGGAAGGAATAGATGGTTCTTCAACATCAACCAAGAATGGTTCATCTATAATGTCACATGTTGAACCAACATCCTTCAAAATGATTAAGCTAGCCTTATCATTCTTTTCTAAGAGCAAGGCATGGGCTTTTTGAAGCCTTGTATGAGCTAGTTCAAGTTCCCCATGGTCTTCCTTTAGACCCTCATGGGTTGCCTCCAACTCACTAAAACTTTGCTCAAGAGATTTTACTCTCTTTCCCAAAGCTTTACATTCCTTGTCCTTAGTTTTATACATGATATGGGTTTGCTTAAGCATTTCAATCAAGTCATCTCTAGTGGGTGGGTTCATCATCTTCAAGTTCACTATCACTATCATATTTTACTTCTTCATCACTTAGTTCTTCATGATCATGCAAAGATACCTTAGTGGCCTTAGCCATGAAGCATGATGGAGATGAACTGAAGAGAGATGGCTTCTTTGAATGTCCAATAGAAACCATTGCCTTTGATTTGCCTTGGTCATCATCATCGGAGTCCTCATCAACTTCTTCTTCTTGTGTTTTGGCCTTGCCCTTGCCCTTGGATGTGGTGGCGGCCGCCTTGAATGCCACTACCTTCTTGCTCTTGTCATCATCCTTCTCTTCATCTTCCATGCCATCGCATTGCTCATCGGTGAGGACTTCACCAAGTAAATCACTTAGCTTCATGGTGTCCAATGGTCCTCTAAATAGTATCCTCCTCAACATGGCAAACTTCTTGGGCAAGCACATCAAAAATTTGTGCCCAAAGTCACGATCCAATGTTGTCACACCCAATGCCTTGAGATCATTCACAATCACTTGGAGCCTATGAAATGTGTCCGGAATGCTCTCATCCTTCTTCATCTTGAAGTTCTCAAATGCACTCTTGAGCACATACAACTTGGCACTTTTCACCATCTTTGTGCCCTCATAGGTGTCACCAAGCTTCTCCCAAACTTCACTTGCTCTATCAAGATGCTTGATGCCTTCGAATACCTTGACATCCATGCCATTGTACAAAGTGTTCAATGCCATGGTGTTGCATTGCTTGTTGGCCTTGTCGGTGGGAGTGAGGTTGGTAGGATCCATGATGACATAGTCCTTCTCGGTCACATCCCATACTTGGTCATTGATTGATCCCAAGTACATTCTCATGGTTCTCTTCCCATAATCAAAATTCTTGACTCCATCAAAGAAAGGAGGCTTTCTCCCAACATGGTTGAACACAACATGAGCCATACTTCACACCAAAGGATGTTAAGCCATGTAAATTGGTGACCACGGCTCTGATACCACGTGTAAGGTCCTAGATGGCTAGAGGGGGGGGAGGGGTGAATAGCCTATAAAAATTTTCTACAAACTCAACTTAGCAAACCATTAGTATAACAAATTGCGAAAATGCGGTTTGCACTAGCTCTAATGTCTTGCAAGCCTCCTAGTGACAATTCTAATATATACTATGATCTCTAAGTCACACAAGGTCTATGTCACTACTCTATCTAGTGAAACAATCCTAGATATCACCTTATGCTAGCAAGAACACCTACACAAGCAAGTGCTAGCTATCTACTCAAAGTAAACTAGGAAAGTAATTGCAAGAGATAGAGCTTGTTATACCAAAGTGTAGAGGCAATGCACCAATCACCGATGGGAAGATGAACAATCAATCACAAGATGATGAACCAATCACCAAGAGAGACAATGAACAAATTGATTTGTTCACCCGGAGTTCACTTGCACACCGACAAGGTAGTCTCCGGTTGTGTCGACCAACACTTGGATGGTTCTTGGACTAGACTTGCACTCGCTAGTTGGCCACCCGGGGTGAGCGGTTACCAAACCCCAACTCAACCCTACAAACACTTCCGCCGCTTGAACCTTGTAGCCAACACGTCGAAGAACACCTCGAGCTCATGTGTTAGCATTTTGAAAACCATTTTCATCAAGCGCGAAGTCAGCTCTCTAGGTTAGAATGCATGCATATGAATTTTGAACCTAGAGGCACATGAGGATCGACGTGTATGCGATAAGTTTCCCTCTTTATAGTACGGCTTATCGATCCTAAACCACTTACACCCTCTATGGTGTCTTGAGTGCAAAACCAAATGGCCCTATGGTTATACCTTTGCCTTGAGCCCATTTGATCTCCAAACTCCACCAAGTTGAACACTTGATCACCTTTTGGATCACCTCGATCCACCATCCATGATCACCATGCTCCAACCTTGGCTTGACCAATCTCCAATCTAAATCAACCACTTAGCATAGAGAGATTAGTCCTTAGGTGTCACTAATTGCCAAAACCAAACAAGAGATCTTCAATCTTCCCCTTTTTGGTAATTGGTGACAACCCGCATAAAGGTTTTATGATTAATGTTTTTGAACATATCATGGTTGTCCAAGCATTTTGCTTACAATCATAGGATTGGACAAACATCATAGTTCGATTTTGATAGCATGAGCTCCCCTACATGTATGCCAAGAGTTTGGAACGAAGCTTTGCATACATGTATGAATATTGAAATTGAGGGTGAGCTATGTTACCAAAATGATGCTTAAGGTGAAAGAAATAGACCTTTGAAGCGTGATACCAATCGGAGTTGCGCCATTTTCACCATACAAGCATCACGGTTAACTAGATTTTCATCAAATCTCAAAGTACCACGTGAGATCACATTATAAGTAAGGTACTTGAATTTAGAGCGAAATTCAAGAAAATCTAGCTAACTCCTATGCATGCTAGTTATTTCAACCATCAAGTAGTTATGATACTAGCATACACCACACAAACATGTATATCAAGAGATCTTCAACATTGCGAACTGTTTTTTTGATGTAAGTCAATTTATTTTTTTTTGTTTTATAAATTATGTCATGTCATAGTATATAAAGATAAACTAATGGCTACTGTTTATTTTTTTAGATTATAGTTAAATCTATTATTGAGGAAATTGGTGGTGATGTGTTTTGCTTGTTAGTGGGATGAGTCGGTGATGTGTGCGGGAAAGAATCGATGGCAATTGTCTTGAGGTATGTTGACAAGCTTGGGGTAATAAAGGAGAGACTTATTGCTGTTGTTCATGTGCAAGAGACATCGGCTTCATGTCTCAAATCTAACATTGATCATTTGTTTGCTAAGTATGGCTTGAGCATAAAACAAATTAGAGGACAAGGTTATGATGGAGCCAGCAATATGAGAGGTGAATTCAATGGATTAAGGGCTTAATCACAAGAGAGAATCCTTCAAAGATATTATATACACTTTGCTTTGCCCATCAACTACAATTAGTCATTGTCGCAGTGGCTAAGAAGAATGATGATGCTAGTGATTTCTTTGACATGATAGCTCTATTACTTAGTGTGGTAGGAGCTTCGTGCAAACGTAAAGATATGATTCGAGAAAGTCAGCAAAGAGAGAGTTAGCAAAGCCATAGGAAGTGGACAACTAAGTTGTGGAACCTGGATTAAATCAAGAACAATCCCTTAAAAGAGCCGGAGACACACGTTGGGGTTCTCATTATAAAACCCTCAAGAGCATAAGCAATCTATTTCGAAGTTATTGAAGTTCTCCAATATGTTGAAAAAGAAGGTCCAAATGATGCAAAGAGATGGCAAGCTCGTGGTCTCCTAGACTATCCGAAAGATTTTGACTTTGTGTTTCACTTGCACTTAATGATGCTTATTTTAGGCCATGCAAATTCTCATCCTTTGTCCTTGCGGAGGCAAGACAAAGACATCCCGGAGGCCATGTTAGAGGTGAAGTTAACCAAGCAAAAAATTTTAGCAAATTAGGGATGATGGTTGGGATTCTTTATTGGAGTCTCAGTATACTCCTTTTGTGAAGAGCACGGCATTGCTAAGTTGGATATGGATGAGGAATATGTTGATCACCATAAGCCAAGAAAGAAGACCAATCGCACCAATTATCGGCATTATAGATATGACTCGCTTGAACCCAATTATTGACTTGCAAACTTACAGAGTTTAATGATCGTTTCAATGAGGTAAACTCTCAATTGCTTACTAATATCGCTACTTTCAATCCCAAGAATTGTTTTGAGGCTTTCAAAGTTGAGAGTTTAATGGAGTTAGCTAAGTCATATCCTCGATGATTTCAACTCAACACAACCGAAGGATCTTCATCGTGACCTTAATTTGTACATCGACAACATACGAGGTGATGAAAGATTTGCCAACTTGAACACTATTTCTGAGCTTGCTAGGTTGATGGTGGGTACAAAAGAAACATTTGGCTTTTCCGTTGGTCTATCGGCTTCTCAAGCTAGTACTAGTTCTTCCTATTGCCCCTTTGATCGGTGGAGAGGTGCTTTTGGCCATGAAAATTGTGAAGACAATACCGAGAAATCGTATTGGGGATGGATTTATGAATGATTGTATCATATGCTTCGTAGAACAAGGATTTTTGGCCACAATTCCAATTGATGATGTGATAGTTCGCTTTCACAAGATGGAGGATCGTAATCGTCGAGGGACATTGTAAGAGGTAACTACTATTGTGATTTGTAACAGTTTATTTTGTCACAATATGCAGTATTACCATGTTAATTTATGTTATATATGACATTATATTATCGCAACCTATAAGTCAATGCTCGGTTTGTTTTGAGTACCGACCCCGGCGACCATTTTTTTCGGCCGCCGTTGATCCTGAACCATTTGAATGACCTCCATCCGGTTGGAGCGGCGCGAGGGGCGGCGCAAAGGCCGTCGGGGCGAGCATATGAAGACAAGCGCAAAGGATCTTGTCAGAGGTCCCGCGTCTAGCCCGTGCGGGCGGCCGAACGAGGAGGCGCCGCCATTTGTCCCCCGGCGACGCTGCATCGGCATAGTCGGCCGCGCAAGGCGGCTTGCGGCGGGCGGCGACGCCATGGGGAGAGCGACCTGCCGCGGCTCGTGGAGGGAAGGGCCGGATTTGGAGAGGGAAGAGGGGGAGTGGCCCATGCTACGGAACCCCGCGGCGGAGGCGGCGGTGGCCATCCGGGACGCCTTGCGACACTCGCGGTGGTAGGTGCGGGCGGATTTGCCGATCCGGGGAGGGGGGTGCGTGGGAAGAGAAGGCGGAGGATGGGATGGGAGATTGGGAAGGATGGGGAATAGAAGCTTTTCTAGTGTTGCCAATGTAAAACTTCTTGTTTGGGTAAACTGTCGGAGAAAATAAGTTTTAGATGTGTGCTCCTTTTGTTGTGCGTGACCTAAACCATGAAATGGTCTCTTTTCTAGGTCTGTCTTTGTTGGAGACATCCTAGTACTTAAAGAGCCTTTTACCTATGTGTCATTAAGAAAGATGCACCGGACCCTCATGCCACTAGAAAGGTTGATCGAACCCGTATGTGCCATCGTTCATCTTCGTTTTTACCCATGTGCCATTCCGTCGGTGTTCTCGTGAGATTTGACCCGTTAGGGTGCTCTGGCGTGTGGGACCAGACTGTTAATTTGTCCATTATGCCCTGACGTTAGGCAACTGCGATGTGCAAAGTTTAACAGGGGTTATTGGAAAGTTTTGAAGACCCATAATACAATTCATTAATAAGATAGAAATAGGAGGGCTAAATTGCAAAGACACTTTCTTCAACCTCCAGATTGTGCACTCACGCCCGCATGGAAGGGGATGGGCTCGGCTCTAGCGGCTGGCTGCGCACGACCGCGTGGGATGCAGGGGCGAGTTCAGTGGCGGCGCAGGAGGGCGGGAGAGGGCAAACGCGGCACATCCCCGGTCTGCTCGGCCGGCGGCCATGGCGCAGGCAGCGGAGTTCGCCGGCAGCTCCAGCGACGCAGAGCTTGGTCCAGCCTGTGCGCAGCTCCGGCGGCGGCCGTGCTGTCCCGTGCCGCGGCCGACTCGTCCAGGCGTCGCCACGGGCACACCACGCCGCTCCACGCGGCGGCCGCGCTGCTGTCCGTCGCCCTCGACCGCCTCCCCACGTCCACGGACCTCCAGCACCACCACGACGGCGGCAGCGGCGCCTTCCACGCGGCGGCCGCCACCGCGCCGCCGCTCTCCAACGCGCTGGCCGCGGCGCTCAAGCGCACGTACGCGCACCATCGGCGCATCAGCAACGGCGGCATCAAGGCCGACGACCACCACGTCGGCGTGCCACACCTCGTGCTCGCCATCCTTGACGACCCGCCCGTGGCGCGTGTCATGCGCGAGGCGTCCTTGATCACGATGATACAGAGGCAACGGCTCGGCAACGCGCGCGTCATGTGCTTCCCCAAGGAGTTCGACGACCTGGTCGACATGGACAGGGAACAGCTCACCGCCAAGATCAGGGAGATCGGTGAAGCAGTGAGGTATCGGTGAGTGGTGAGACTGAGAGGAAGGAGATGAGCATGGGACCCACATGTCATTGGTATTCAGGTCTGAGGGTAGTTCGGACTTTTGCAAGGCAGCTTGACGCCGTCGGAGGGCAAAGTGAACGGAATGGCACACGGGAAAAACGAAGATGAACGATGGCACACAAGTCCGATCAAACTTTCCAGTGGCACGAGGGTCCAGTGCATCTTTCTTAATGGCACAGGTAAAAGGCTCGTACTTAAAGTAGCAGCAGAATGGGTCTCTGGTCTGGGTTGGAGACAGTCTAGTACTTAAAGTAGCAGCTGTGACTGTGTTAGTTAGCTATATTATAGTTTATTTACGTATTTTTAGTGCTCTGGCGTGTGTTTATTGTGCGTATATATCAATATATGTCGTGAATAATGTAGTAATACTCTTATTACAGGCACAACAATGGGACGAAAATAAGGTTGTAAAATACCTCGTTAGTCGTTTCCAAGGACAATGCGAACGAGCTTAATTTCCCATCAGCCGCGTCGCCATTGCCAAAAAAAAAAAAAAAAAAAAACACGCCCACTTTCCCATGAGCGCTACTGGGTACACCATCGCCGCCACAGCGTTCCCGTGTGGTGCTGGAGCCGTTCAGATCCGCGGCTGCGCCTCAATTGCTCGCCATCGGGAATCGGGGGATCGTCGTCCTCCAAACCACCAGCATCGAGCCTACCTGTCGCCATGCGGATCAATCAAGGAGCTAGTCGATGTCAAAAGTCGGCCTCCTCTGCTCAGTCTGGGCTCGGGCCTCTGCGCTGAGCGAGCTCCTCTACCTCCGCGGCCGGGTTCAGGTTGACGAGGTCGTCGTCGACACTCGACACTCGACACCAAAAATTATTAGCTCCCCCACGCCGCGGGCGGAATCAGCTCTTCAAGTCTTGTTCATCTCATCGGGAGTCGTGTGGTTGGGCTCCTCCTCATCGAGGCCGGCGCTCACCCACCGTGCAGATCTGCACTGTTGGTTGAGGCCGATGCTGTTCACGTCAGCCCTGGTAAACAGGCGTGGGTGTGCGCCTCTATTCTCGCAGTGTGTGCAGGGGGACGAAGAGGAGGCGCTGCCCGTTGCCGCTGCCGGGGAAGCATTGAGTTTCCTTTGATGAGCTCTTAGATTAATATATGCAGTGGAAACAATGCAGGTATGAAACGCCTTTCTGTTCACACTTCTGTGTTCTGTGATGTGATTTATAGGTTTCAGATAACCCAGGAGGATAATAAACTAAGCATGTTTTGTTTTGCTTTCTGCAATGCCCCTGTTCTTAGTGTCTGGGTCTGAAGGTGCTCATCAATCAATCAACGGTAAACTAAGCTTTCAGATTGTTTTTCATGTGACATGAATTTGGATTTTCTTGTATTGCCATTTGTCATTTAATTTTCAGGCTCATAGGATCCTTTGCATTAATCCAGAGAATAACCAAAGTGGACCTCAGGACCAGGTAACAAAGAAGTTGTATTTGACTGACAACATTGATGTTCACTGCTTGGACAGCCTGATTAAGGTATGACATCTGTCAGCCTCAAACAACTGCATGCAAAACTATATTTCAGCTACAATGCCATTCACTTGTAGTTAACAGATTTTGAACATACACCTAGTTTTCCATAATTCCAACTGAAGAAAGCTGTGTCTCCCCATCATTAGGTGAGCACCGAATTGCTTGACTCAACTTTTGAGTTTTAGGTCCCTCTTCAGATACTTGACCCAGGTCTATATCACCATGTCGATCGGGGTGGTAATTGGACAGCCCAAGATACGTGGAAGAAAGGCCCAGGAGTTGATATCAGCCCATTTAGCGAAAGGCCTACATGCAATTCCATTCCACAAAGGCCCATGGCAAGTTGCTGAGATGCCCTTTTGCTTCGTTGGTCAATGCCGTAGTTTCTTTGTGTAGAGACCAGAAGTGTTATATAGGAATAATACAGTACAGTTACGACAAACGCATTGTAAATACATCTGACCCCTCGTGTATTTGTATTTTGTATACATCATTACAAATTAAAAGAAATATTCTGTAGAAAAAATAACAAAATTAAGCATCAACAGTAAGTGGTAAAATACAATCAACGGCGAGCGTGACAGCATCGGTGCATATAGGAGCATGTAGAAAAATTCGGTGGGACATTTCCCACGGGGCAATCGGACAATCAGACACGCATCACAAACGAAAATTCAAGACTTCTAAACCCGGACGAGTCTCTCCAAGGAGAGACCTTCCACGTCGCCCCAATTCCCCTGATTGGTCAATTATTTTTGCAAAAAGTCTTTGTCTTATTTCCAAATCGCATCACAGTACACCTAAGCCCCTCAGTAAACAGTAAATTAGTATTATTTTTTGCTTTTTACCCCTCATATTATCAGAATCCTATGCTCGAAGAAGACAAAATTCGAGTTTAGTGTTCTTTTGCATTTACCCGCCCGCCTCCCACTTTTCTGAAGAAAACCCCTGCCTCCCCACCAAATATATATTGCGGGCTCCAAAAAAAAAAAAAAAAAAAAAAACCGGCCTCATCTCCTTCTCTCCCCTCTCCGTCACTTTCTCCTCTCGCGCTCTCTCTCTCTCCCTTGGCGGCCGGGGCCCGGCGGCCGCGGTGGCGGCGGCGCCCCCCCCCCCCCGTCCTCCTCCTCCCGGCGCCGCCCTCCTCCTCCCCTTCTCCCCCCCCCAACATGCCCTCCTCTTCCCTCTCCCCGTCCGTGCCTGGCCCCTAGGTGCCGTGTTCAATGAAACCCTAGGTCCCGTGCTCAAGGGCCCCTACCGGTCTTGGGGGCGATGGCGGCGGCGGCGGGGGACCCTCCTCGTCCTCCCCCTCGTCGTCGTCGTCCTCGGTCCTCCTCCTGCTCCGTGTTGAGGCATCCACTGGAGTTCAACGAAACCCTAGCTGTGTGCGCCGATGGTGGTGGCTGCGCCGGCGGCGGCCCGCCTCCTCGTCCTCCCCTCCCCCTTCTCCTGGCGGCACCTGCAATTTTTGGAGGTGAATTATGTCTCACCAACGTTTACCTTCATTTTTGGAAATTTTCCTTGTCACTTTGTAATCAATTATCTACACATGGTCTCTTATTTATTTATATGGATATGGATGCAGTTGCCACCAGCTTCCAACTATTGCACATGAATATGAATGGGTTGTTCAGTTAGCTAGGTTTGAAATAACCTTCAAAACTTATTATTGCTTGATGATTCTGTCGTGTTACAAATAGTACCATGATAATATGGTGTTGTGTGATTAGATTAGATTTACTACAATTGACTCTTGATTTCAATTAGATGTCCTTTCAAGCACCTTCAGTGCACATGGATTGATGTTGTGGTTACTTGGCGTGGTTTACAATTGTGACATGGGAATCATCTACAGGTTGTCTTGTTAGCAATTATTTTTCTGAATGCAGGTCCAGAGTTCATGTCTATGCAATGGCACCATGCCGACTGTTCATCATAGCTTGTGCCTCATTTTAGATTCAGCTAGCTGGGATAGCAAGGTTATCACAGTGCATTACTCATTGCTATGTTGTCCGAACTTCTGCTTATTGCCCATGAAGTGATAGATATATTCTTCTTAGTTCTAGGCCTGTGATCGTAATCTGTCATTAAGATGCCCACTTTCTTAGGATTTATATGATGCGTCTAAATTTTCTTGCTTTGATAGCATTCAGGTGTGGCACCAACCTATCCTGGAGGATATGGATCCATTTTAGAAAACTGTGGCCTTCTTATTCATGCGCCAATTTTACCATGCATCGCGTGCACTTCTAGACTGACCAGCCACACCTTCCCTGATATTAGACTGGGACAATTTTCTTCCCTACTTAAACTGACCACCTATAGGTCAAAGCAGTGAGGAAATCTAGATAAGAGCGAGGTTCGATATATCGAGCCAATCTAGAAAAACTATCTTTCATCTGAATTTGAGCTCACATTATCGCATCTGGCTACTGTGCTTATAACCAAGGCAGTGATCATGAGAATGTTGATTTTATTTTTGCCGTCTTTCAAGCTGAGGCACTGATTCAATTTTTCCCGGTTCTTTCTGCCTTCCATGATAGGTGAGGCCTTGCTCAGTTGGCTGCTTCGATTTCGTGTGTTCCTTTCTATCAAAATCATGGAATGAAAGGTATCCACTTCCCTCCAATTATTACTGCAATGATATGTTGTGAAGTGAAAATCAGTCTTCTGCTCTATGTCTAAAATCCCTTCATTTCAATTCCTGTATGCATGCATTTATTTAAGCTTAGTTCAGTGCCTTTTGTAATTGATGTAGGAGTATGGCCATAAAAAAAATAGCCTTGGTGCCTCAATATGTATTCTCAGTGAGTGTCTTGGCATGCCTTCCTCTATTTATGAAGATAGTGAAAGGCATAGATTTAGATTTCTGTAAATTCGAGTATGTTCTCATGAATCTTGTGCAGACCAGTTATGAGGCTACTGTCCATCTGTAAAAAACGTGTCTGTGTTTCATAGAGTAAATTGACCATTTTTTTCTGCCTTCAGGAAGTCAAGCAATCCTATTATTCAAATTGCATTTAAGTACACAGTGCTTCTGCACAGTGGTGATGCACCAGATTCTCCAAATTCTGGTAGCAGGTACTGTTTTTTACAGCCTGTGATTGCTTATTCAAGTTACAGTTTTCAAGTCCAGTGCTCAAGTAGTGTGCTCATATTTCTGTGCAATCTCTATATGTATCGTTTGTGGTTTTAGTCATTTTAGTGTTTTAATATCACTATCCCAAAAAATTTTCTCAAATCTCAATTTTAATTGACATCCTGCTGTATGTTGGACTGTTTGTTGGATTCCCCTGTTTCAAAATGCATTGTCATGTTTTGTGTTAATATGCAAGAAGAGATAGAATGCTCGAGAAAACAAAAATAGGATTTTTAAAAACATGATACCCATTTCATTTTAATGAACATGAGGTCGACCTACAATGGGTCTCAATTGAGAGGTCCTAAAATGAGTATCATCTTTTAGTGGTCCAACTGCACCACACATACTTAGTTACTCAATGTCGAGGGCTACTTTGTGTCCACTTTCTCACCTCTAAGTTCCAAATTAATTTGGCCAGTTGCCTCTCTTCCTACATTGTTTTTTCTGATTCGTCTTTTTAGCTACCATTGCAGATTGTCAGGGTTTTCTAAGTTGTTTTCCACCTGTCGTCTGCTCTTCATAGGACTTGGATTTGCTTTGCCATAATTATTTTACATACCATTTGCAGATCCAATTGTAATTTTTATGCATGAGGTAGGTTATTACAGGACCGTGCTGAACCATGAACATTTCCTATTTATTTTGGCTATACGAGGACACCATATTACATACTTTCCTGCTCATGTTATCCTGTCCTTTTTAATGTTTCCCTGTTCTCTAAAAGATGCTGGTCCATATCTAAATAATTGAATAATTCCAAATCCAAGACCTCCTTTTCAGCCCATGTTCTACCCGTTAAATCCATCATTAAATCATGTGAAATTACTGACAGTTGTATTCTTAGCTTCTTTTCTGTAAAGTTGGTTTGTTTCTTTGCATAAATTTCTCCCGTTCTCATGCATTTGTATGAATTAACATGATTCAATAAAGAATTAGCATGGCTTGCGTCCAGTTTCTTTCATGTGTGTCCAATGTAATAGAAGGGCATCCCTTGTTTGCATCAAATTACTCTAGGCTGGCCTCTTTAATGTCTTTTCTACAAATATTATAAAAATTGATACATACCTATCTATTTGTCCAGATTGCTTGACAGCATGGAATTTAGTTTACAATTGAATAAAAAATGATCGCTGACGCATAGTGTAGGCTAGCAACGTACTTATGTGCTTGTTAACAACTTGATTATTAGTTTTGACCATCATTTCGATATACTTGACAAACTGGTGACTGACATGACCTCTGATTCTTTAATATTCGAATATACCATTTCAGCTGGGGACCATATAAGGCCTCTCCTCACGAGCTCAAAGCTCTAGCTTATAACAGAGGTTTTAAACATAGTAGTCTATTTGTTCCGATGGTACATAATCTTTGAGGTCCTTTTTTCATTCTCAGTTTGTATTGTTTGCTTAGTCAGCCAATGATCCCTGCATCTTCTTGATTTAGTGCATTAGAATTTTCTCATTCACTTTGGTTCAACTCTTGCTCTTGGCTGACATATCATTATGTCTCTGTATATGTGCCTCCAAAAGCAAAAAAACTAAATTGTTCTTGTCACTGGTCCTGCTTTGCGTATATCTGAAAAGCATGATTACTTCTACTTCAATACAGTAGTGCCATGCTTTGGAAAATAGAAAATGTTTTTTTTCACAATCCTTTCCTCCGTAAGGATTGCACTCTTTTTTTTTTAAACTCTGAGAAGCATGATTAGATCTACTGTAAGTTTGTTAGTCCGCTTTGCTTATGCTTTCTTTCAGGCATTTACGAAGTACAGTTCATTCTCTCAGACGCCACAGGAAGAGATAATCTCAAATATCATTCCTGTTATTTCATCAATTGTAGAAGGTAATTAGGAAATGTTCAGTTTGTAGTGTTTGCTCAAGCGGCCAATGATCCCTTCATCTTGATTTAGTGCATTAGAATTTTCTTATTTACTTTGGTTCAGCTCTTGCTCTTGGCTGACATATCATTATGTCTTTGTGTATAGGTGCCTCCAAAAGTAAAAACTAAATGGTTCTTATCATTGGTGCTGCTTTTTCATTTCCTGTAATCCCTAAGCATTGCACTCTTTTTACAGTACATCTAATCATGCCTCTCAGAGTACTAAAAACAGTGCAATGCTTAGGGATTACTGGTTCCTATCACTGGTACTGTAATTAGGGTAAATTGCACTCTGAGAGGCATGATTAGATGTAATTAGGGCATGATTAAATTGCAAAGAACTACGTCTGAACTCTGAAGTTGAGAGAGTAATGGCTAACTTATAGTGCAGTGGCACGAACCCCTGAATCTGTAAACAGTTGAGTGAAGGATGACTTCTCACTACAGTAAACTTCAGCAAAATTTTAAACTTCAAGTGTTTTAGGGTAACTTTATATTTTCGATGCGCATCCATATAAGGTTTCTGCTATTGATTAGTTTTAAATAAATGAAAATTACTAATATCCATAAATCACAGGTTCCTGATTATTTCATTGTTTGTCAATTGACCTTTGATTCCCTGCAATGGCTTTAGAAGGACATTGTATTCTTGCGATCATCAGATTTCATAATTACAATTTGCAGGCTTTAGTTTACAGAAGGGAGGTAAAGGTGGATGCCATGATTCAGTGAAACCACAACAAGAAAGCACGTCTATTGAAGCAGGTAACTGGATCGGTATATGATGATTTAGCTTTCAGAAACACGAAAAAAGCACACAACTGCCCAACATAGGTCTGTTTCAGATACCCAGCTTTCTTTCATTAATGCATCCAGTTTTGGAGTGGATATAGGCACTGTTTACCATGCAGTATGGATGATCTGACTATATGTTCTATTTGAATGATTAGATGAATGCCTCCAGCTTTGGAGTAGATATAGGCACCGTTTACCATGTAACAAAGCTGCTGTGACAATGCTAATCATGAGAGTGATTTGAATTTTAAGATATGCCTATATATATGCTGTGACAGTGCTAATCATTGCAGTGATATTTGCATTTTTAGAGATGAACAAACCACATGTCTAGCATGGCTGACCTCACTATACGTTGTGTTTGAATGATTACAGGGACGCCTCCAGTTTTGGACTACATATAGGTACCGTTCACCATTTACCATGGAGTGATTAGATGAACACCTCCTGTTATTAATTAAATTGTTGTTCCAGCTTCCCATTATGTTTTATATAGCTAATGCAGTGACATATGTCTTAGAACATGTATGTAGCTAATCATTCTTGAGGATGTTACAGCTTCCCATTCTGTTTTATATAGGTCTGCCTTTTGTGTTCAGTTTGTGTGAGGTGGTACTCAAGGTTGGGATAAAGCCCAACGCTGAAGATGGAGCTCAAGCAGAAGGTGTGGTGGTGTCGATGATGGTTGCCTGTTTGCGGCCAGTTGGCTTCTGCATGATAAAACAAAAACTGTGTTGTTTGCCTGCCTCGCCAAGGCCTTTTATTTTTCTTACCTAGATGTCTTTCAGAGCAAGTACTTTTTCGGTAGTGTTCCCATGGCATCTGACTCAGGCATGGTAACAGATGTTGTATTTCCGTTGTTTGCGATGAGACTGGGGAGCTTCCACCCGTAAAAAAAATAATGTGCGTCCCTCGGTACGATGCAATGAATTAGAATCTCTCCTAATTGTCTTAATGTACTCTGTTTATGATAAAATACCACTACTTTGAATCTTCGTGTCTCCCAAATGAAGCCGTAGACCTGAACAATTAGTGTTTGGATTATCATCGCTTCCGCGACGTCGTTCTATTGAACACCAAACTAATTTATTCAGCTTGATCAAAAATTGATTCCTGTCAATTTACATTGACTCTTTAATCTCTATATTGTTTATAGAGTAATGATGATCTCATTTTCCCCAATTCCTTGGACACAAGGATTGGCGCAAAATGCGCGCCTCCTCACTAGTATATGTCGAAGAAGTTTCCTGGTGGAGATGATGAGAGAAAGATATATATATATATTATCAAAGCCCTTATATAAATAATAAATATATATAAAAAACAAAACTCGGCAGAAAGTCAAACCATACACGATTACCATACACTATATAGAGCCGCCCCCTAGAGCATTAGAAGTGCCCTCATACATTTCTGAGAAAAAAAAAATGTACTCTGGAATTTCTAATGTTTCGAGGTTGACCCTCTGGGGCGGCTTAATGATTGCAGTATTAATGTAATTAATGATAATAATTTCAAAAATGGAACCGAGAAGATCAATCTATTCCACGTTCTTAACGTAAGAAGTCAACTACTGGTACGGGGAATTCGATGGAGAGCCCGAGCTTGGCGCGATCCTGCTCCTCCTCCAGCTCCGGCACGGCGTTAAGGTCCAGCACCAGCTCGGCCGGCGGCGCGGCCTTCTTGCCGATGTCGTCTTTCGGGGCAAGTAGCCCGCTCCCGAGGCTGAGGCCAAGCCCGAGGCCGGGGCTGCCGCCGTCCGCCTGATCAGCAGCCCGGTGGCGGCGCATGTGTCCGCCGAGCGCCTGGCCGATGGCGAACTCGAGCCCGCAGATGGAGCAGCCGTGCACCTTGGGCTTGGGCGGCTCGGCCGCCGCGGGGTCGACGCCGCCGTCCGCGAGGCGGGGCTTCTTGTGGCTGGCCCGGTGGCCGCCGAGCGCCTGGAAGGACGGGAACTGCCGGTTGCAGGTCTTGCACTCGAACACCCGCTCGGGCGCCGAGGACGCCGCGTCCGTGGACGCCGCGCCGGCGGCGGCGCCGTGGTAGTAGTGCTGGTGGTGGCCCGAGAAGAGCATCAGGAAGCGCGCGACGTCGGCACCGTCAGGCAGCCAGACCATCTCCTCGGCCTTTTGGCGTGACCTCTTGCCATACGCCATGGATTGTTTGTTGTTGAGCACGAACTCGATCAGAGATCGTTGAAGCTAGCTAGCTGCTTGCACTTAGCAGCAAAGATGATCGAGCTAGGGCTGCAGGAAAGCTGGATGTGGTGAGCCCGATCGATCGATCGATCGATCGACTTCTTGGCTTTCTCGGAACTAAGCGATAGTTTTTGAATGTAGAAAAGATGAGGAACCTGCGTATTTATAGCTACCCAGCTACTGAGAAAGTCTACACATGTACAAGCTCCGCGCGACTTGCAGCATTGTTAATAGCTTGACTTGTGGAGCTACTTCGCTAATAAACATGTCAAGTCAGATTTGCCCTTTGCCAGGCTTGGCTGGCTGGCCTTTGTTTGATCCGTTAGTTGGTTGCTGATGAGGTACGTGTGACGACTAACGACACGCGCGGCGGCCGATGATGGATGGAGGAAAGAGCTGAGCTGCCGCGGCGGCGCAACGAAGCCGTTTTTGGTCGCGCATTGTGATCACCAGAAGCCGTTCGAGGAGATTGTCTTGACCTCTGGACTGGACGTGTCCATATCACATCCATGGTTGCGAAGTATAACTTAGATTCCTAGTTTCCTACACCCTGCTAGGTAGCTAGTTTTGTTCTAACGGCGGAGGCTAGACTTGGGCATGAACTTGCATTTGCATAGCTTCCTCTTCCTCATCGAGGTGAAGCATGAGGAGGCAGTAGAAGTACTCCCCACGGCTAGCTGGACGAGGGCAGACGCCGACACGGAGGGGCAACGACGGCATCGGCAAGCTAGATAGATGGAAACTGTAGAAGACGAAGGAAAACATGAACGCTGCGCCCAGGAGGATTGCCGCGTATCCGAGGCTGCGGCGGATCGGAGCCATCGGCGCCTGTGGCGGTGGCGGCGGAGCCATCGGCGCAGGTGATGGCGGCTGAGCCCCACCGGCCAGTGGCGGAGGAGCCGGCGCCAGAGGTATAGAGCGGCATTGAATAACGTGAAGCCGGAGTACATGAGGATCAAACGAGGCTCATACCAGTACTTGATTATGGAGATGAGGAATTGGGCTGGCCGGGGCAGGGGGTTTTTATAAGGTTGGGCTCACCGGCGCCATGGGCCTAGATGATGGCGACCGAGCCCCGCCGGCCGGTGGCGGAGCTAGGAGCGGCGCCAGAGGTATAGAGCGGCGTTGAATAACATGAAGGCGGAGTACATGAGGATCAAACGAGGCTCATACCAATACTTGATTATGGAGATGAGGAATTGGGCTGGCCCGGGGCAGGGTTTTATAAGGTTGGGCTCACCGGCGCCATGGGCCTAGATGATGGCGACTGAGCCCCGCCGGCCAGTGGCGGAGCTAGGAGCCGGCGCCGGAGGTATAGAGCGGCGTTGAATAACATGAAGGCGGAGTACATGAGGATCAAACGAGACTCATACCAGTACTTGATTTTGGACATGAGGAATTGGGCTGGCCCAGGGCAGGGTTTTTTAAGGTTGGGCTGCGTTTGAGCTCACGGTGAGTGATATGTGGGACCTGCCTGGTAGCTCCTCTCCATATCCGCCTATGCGGTCGGTCCAGGGGTCAACGGCAACACGAGGCTAGAGGATAATTTAGACAGGAGAAGGCATGGGAATTCATAAGCATATCTTTAGTCGCCAAAGCACAAGCTTAATCTGGCAAAATAATTAATCAAACAAAAAACATGTTAGTCTAAAATAAATATACTTCAATGCGAAAGACAACCTGATTTAAAAGTTCTTCACTCTAAACTGAAATACCAAAATATCAAAACACCACAAACGCACTGAATCAGTTGGGTAGAGGCCTCGCTGTTCGTGGGCAGGTTGACCCGAAGCCCGCACGGGGTCTTCGATTACGTGACACGTCAGCTGTTTTGGCGCTGGGTGGGGTTTGCATGACCGGTATTGATGTCCGTTGAGATTTCCATGATCCCATCATCCGCCCGGTTGAGCTCTGGCTCTGAATAGCCGCCTGGAGCTCGACAGCTCGTTTCCCCTTTCTTCTGATGGCGAGGGTCGTTGATGCTTGTCGTTTCCCTTCACTACCGGCCGGAAAGGGAATCTGGGACTTTCTGCCTATAGATTACACTTGGTCTTTACGCTGTGAACAGGCAACGAACAGGCAAGGGCAACACACCCAAGTTCCCATCATCCTCCCATGAATAACCGCGTGAGCCGCCAGGTTATCGAGACACCCTCTCCCTAGCGTGCTCCAACGGTCTACCCGTCTATTTCAGCAAAAATATATGATGAAAATTGTATTAGGATGAAATGTATGAAAACCAACTTAAAAACATATTTCTAACATAGTAAATTTAAAACGTGGCATATCCACAGTGTATGCACATGGATGCAAACTCACTTCTACACATATGAAAATAATATGAGCTTTGATTAGGGAGATGGTGAGCGGCAAGGTCACGAGAAATTTTGACGGAATGGAGCCGTTAGAGCCACCCGAACCCCCTGTCACCCCCTCCTCGGCGACGGCGACGGCGCCCCGCCGCCACGCCCGATCTCCTTCCCTCAGCCCCACCTCCCTCCATTCCAACACCAAATCCGGGACCCCGGCCCCACGATCTTTTCGATCCATGGGTGCTCCTCGGCTAGTTCGGCCCCCCACCGCCGGGGCCGCCCCCCCTCCCAGCGCCGCGAGTTCCCCGCCGGTTCCGCCCGCCAATCGCGGGCCGGGTGGGATGGCCGCGGACGGATCCTTGGATGTCCGCCCCGCACCGCGGTCGTCGCGGTCATCTCGTCACCGGAGGCGGTGGTTCCCACGCCGGCACCGGGGAGGGCGGCGGAGAAGTCACGGGGCGGGCCGCCAAGGCCCCACGGACGGCGCGAGGAAGCGGAGCCGCGACGCGATGGCCGCCTTGCAGCGAGCCATCTTTGTTGGCCATGGCGGCGAAAGAGGAAGAGGACGCCTCCGCCATCTTGTCGCCTGCTATGTCGCGGCCGGGTCGCCGCTCCTCCCCTCCATGCGGTCCCCTTCCTTCCCGGGAGGGCTCCGTGCCCGTGGGAGGAGCCGGGGCTGCTGCGCTCCAACTCGTGCCGCCGTCATCTCGCCCGGGAGGTCCGGCCTCCGCTCCTCCGTGCCGCCCGTGGTGGTGGCCACTGTGAGATCGTCCGACGCCTTGGGGCCATCCACCTCGTCGCCGTCATGTTCCTCAACCTCACTCGCCCGTCCGAGCTGCGGGTGTCCCAGAAGCTGCGCGCCGCCTCCCGGGGGGCCGGGTGGGAGACCCCATCGGGGCGTCCGGGCGGCTCCCCCGGGCGGCCGTGAGCACCGTCCTCGTCTTCTCCCCTCCCGGCCCAAGCGTCGGATGCGCGCGCACGACGCCGCCACCTCCACTTCCCGGTCCCTCAGCGGCCCCGTTGGAAGCCGCCTCCCGACCCCGCTTTTGGCTCGTCGGATCGGCCGGAGCCCTTCGTCGCCCTTGCTCCGAGCTCGTCCTCTATCCGTGTCGGGGACGTCAAAGAGGGCGAGTTGGTGAATGGAGACTTTGACGCTCCTTCCTCGCCCACGGCCTCCACCGGCAAAGTACCTCTCCGCCGAGGCTCGCCCCTTCTTCCCCCTCCGTCGGCGGGACCAAGGAGGAGGGAGGTCGATGTCCCCATGTCGGACACTGCTCCGACGACGAGTTCGACAAGCCAACCTCGGCCACCAGCTTCCGCTTCCTCCACCGCCCGGTGGCCACGAGGCACCGGTCCTCCCTCCACGGGGCCTCTCGCTTCCCCGTCCCGTCGTCTCCGCGTTCGGGGCGGGCATCGCCACCGCCGGTGCTCATCTGGGAGGAGCAAGCACACCCCGCGCCGGTGTCGCTTTCGGGTCCGAAGATCGCCGCTCCGGATGTTGATGCCGCCGCGCCCAGCCTACGCCCTAGTCGAGCCTACCGCCAAGAAGAAGCGCGGCGGGCAGCGCGGGCCAAGAAGAAGAAGATGACCACCGGCGAGCCGGGCACGAAGCCGATCGTAGCTGCTTCGACCGCCCTCGCTCGTCGCCGCCAACCAAGGCGGGCGGCGCGGCGTGACCGTGGCCGCCTCGGGCCCGGCCGACCGCGCATCTCCGTCCATTAAACGCTTTGGTCCGCGGCGCAGCGGTCGCAGGGAGGCAAGGTGCGCCCGTCCACTCGCGGCCGGGACCCCACCGCGCGCCTCCCGCAGACGGTCATGGGCGGCGGGAAGTCCTCTCTCGGCAGCCGGCAGAACCGCCCACCTTCGCCCGCTCCGCCACGGCCGGCCCCGCCGCGCTAGTCGGGGCTCGCTTCAATCGCCTCTCCAACGAGCATGTGCATGCGGTCTGCACCTTCCGTCCGCCCGCTACTCGCTGCCACCGCGAGGGGGCATCGGGCGCGTCGCCGCCCGTGAAGGTGCCGGAAGCCGGGGCCTGCGCGGCCGCCCGGCCGCCGCGGGCCGTGAGTCGATGCACGTCGTTCTCGCTTGGGCTGCACCTCCCAGGCCCTCCGGCCCATCCGCGTCACCACCGACACCGCCACGGGAGGAGCCGACGCCGGCACTGCACCGGCGCTGATGCTTTGGGGTGGGCACCACCGGCCGGCTTCGTGGCCTCCACCGCCGCGTCGGGCCGAGCGCGAGCGCGGTGCCTCCCCCTCCCCCCTCTTCGGGTGGACCCGATGCTAGACGAGCGCGGCCTCCCTCGTCGGCGCCCCGCCGGAGGTGCTTGACCCAGGTCGCTGTGGAGCCGGTACTACGCCCACGCCTTCCGTTGCAGACCCGGTTCCATGAGGGGGTTGTGTCCGAGACGGTCGACGCGGCGGCTTCAAACCTCTACGTCCGGAACCGCTTGTCGTGCTGGCGGGGTGTGGCTGTTCGGGCTGTGCAACAGCTTGTGTCGCTTGAGCTACCGCTACCGACCCGGTCGAGGTGGGGGCGTCGGATGTGGGTGTGGGAGAGGGAGGCGGGTTCGTGCTCACGGCAGGATGTGGTGAGCCCGGTGACCGTGCCGTCGATCGAGGGAGTTCGTGGCCACTTTCAAGAAGCAGCTCGAGCCCACCATCCTCTCCACGCCGGTCTTGAGGAAAACTCGCCCGCGCCAAGATGCCTCCGTGCTAATGCGAAACGCGATTGCACGTCTCGTATAAAGAGTGGGTCCAGGCTCCATAGGCGGAAGGACCGGGCAAGGAGAGTTTTGCTCAAGAAGATGGGGATTGAGGTCGAGGCCGAGCATGAAGATGCGATCTCCTTTGACGAGCTACGAGGCTGCCTTCACGGGCCGACGGCTGAGGTGAACAGGGAGGCCATGGAAGTTTTCCTTCTGCGGGGGAAGAAGCGGCGCATTGGTGCAGCCGGTCCGGCTTGAGAGTGGTTGCGATGCGGTCGCGACATCTGGTTTTAATGTAATCAGCTTAGGGGGTGCTTCCAGTAGTTAGGTTGCTTCCTTTGTGTTGTGTTGTTGTTGTTGTGTTTGTGTTTCTCTCTTTTCGCAGCCTGATGTTCTCAGCATCCCGGCTTGGTTTGTATTTGGATTTGGTTTTTCTCCTCTTAATGAAAAACGGGTGAATGGTCCGATCGAGAAAAAAAAAAGCAAGGTCACGAGAAATATTGCGAGCGCTGAGAGCAGCACGGTCGAATGATCCGCTAGTGCATAAGCCACTCGCTCGAGCCACTGGTTTCTCCGAGTATCCGCAGTAACGGGAGGTGGAGGAGGCAGAGCCCAAGATTCAGGACGAGCAAGCTGACCTTCATCTTCCATTAATAATCGAGGACCTTGCTCTACTTGCCTAGCTTGGCAGCCGGGCAGGTTTTAAAGGTTGGGTTGGGGTTGGTGTGCTGCGTCGTTTCCTTTCTTCGTGGGATCCGCCGTCCGGAGACGCGGAGTTTGGAAAACTTGTGAGCGCGCAGTTGGATAGTTCGAACAGGAACCGGGGCGAGCGAGGGGGGCGCGGGGGCCGCGCGGTCGGCTTACCCGGGCGACGGGAGCGGCGCGCTAGCTGCGGCGATGATAGGTGAGGAGGAGTACCAAATACGGAGACGACTCGTTCGGGGTTACAACAAGAAGATGTTTCATATACACAGCACATCTGCACAGCTCGCTTGGGTACAATCATGCAGCAGGTAAGTAGAGCACAAATGAGTGTAGCAGCAGCACTTTTATAACAACAAAATAAGTAATATGGATGAATGAGTGCGTTTAGGAAGTGATAGCATACACGTGTAGCTTGTTGACAGGCCGGCTAAAGTAACAGCCATGATAGCATAATCGACGTTTACCTGATAGCTGCGGCGATGATAGCATAATCGACGGTTGGCTTACCCATTTTTCTGGTTGGTGAGATCTGATGGGAGGAGGAGGAGGATGGAGGGTGGGGCCATCCCATCCCATCTGGTGGCACAGATTTTTTTTTTAGGGAAACATTTTTTCCCTTGGGATACATACAGTAATTATTTGTGGGGAAAAGTTATACTTTTTAACCCTTGGATTAAAAGTATTATTACTGCATAAAAAGCGAACAAATCGTTTGAAAAAGACGCAGAATTTCAAAAAAAAGGATAGATATGACATAAATGCATATATAAAACAGAGTAATGAAAAACACAAGATTCCTTAAAAAATAGTTGTTTCAATGAGTTGTAGGAAACAGAAAAATAATAAGGTTCAAGTGCTGGTTTTCCCATGTGTTTACCTGTGAAATCAAACACAAACGAAAGTTTCCAGTATTTTTCCTACAAGTAATTCCTTCCGACCAAAGTATAAATGCTATAACTTAATTTATAGGAATATGAATCCTAAGTTTTAAATTTGTTTTTCCTACAATCCAAAGGGATGTGTTTTTACGAATGCATGTGGTCAATTCTTCGAAACCTCAAGGTTTCAGGCATGCATTTGGTCAACCACAACCTGGCCGCATGCATCGTCACAGACGGCGGCGCACAGCGACAGGAGGAACGATGAAATGATGGAGACGATACCCACGGCTGGCCAGTCCTCGTGGCTGCCCGGTGCCAACGTGGCTGCTGTCAGGTGAGGCGCGTCCGTGGGCGGGTATGGTTTTGGTGAAAGGAGGGGTTGGCTCCGTGAGCAGCGCTACGGCTACCAGCACGCCGTGCTCCGTCGCGGCGCGCCTCGACGCGGCAAAATCGGGCTCGGCGCTCTTCTTCTACAGGTCACCCCCTCCTCCTCTCGCGTTCCGTGGTGGGCGTTGCTGCTCGGCTCCTGCTAGGCTAGCAGTGCCTGCAG
Source organism: Hyparrhenia diplandra (assembly GCA_015847255.1). Taxonomy (NCBI): domain Eukaryota; kingdom Viridiplantae; phylum Streptophyta; class Magnoliopsida; order Poales; family Poaceae; genus Hyparrhenia; species Hyparrhenia diplandra. The sequence continues at coordinate 194,195 of JADLZK010010791.1, forward strand.
CCTACTACTTGTACCACGTCATTGTGCTCCAGCCTTCACCTCGACGCGGAAGAAGATCGAGGAGGGTTTGCGGCCGGTTCGGGTGGTACCAAGTCCACGTGGAGCCAGCCAGCTCCAGTTTGAGTTTGACTACCGTAAATTTGCATTCGCTTGGTGCTCGGAATGGTTAATATTAATAATGTAAGTCGGATGATCTTTCCCCCTCTTTTGGAGGCAGAAAGAAGCTAGCCAGATGCATGTTATTAGTATCTAGCAAGGTTAATTTGTGCTTCAGTGAATGCGGGTTCAATTCACTGGATCGGGTGAAGAAGCACGGATCGCTGTATCGCGGGGGTGGGGGGTGGGTGGGGGTGTTACGACTACGAGCGCAGTCTGATTCGATTCGATGCCACTTTTGTACGTCGTGTGTTACGTTGGGATCGGGCTCCTCGGCGTGCAGCGGGCCTTCGAATGGCCCATTATGGTGGGGAGCGCACGAGTGAGGTGGGCCAGGGCGGTTGCTTCTTGTAGCGCCCGTGACGTGGGGCTGCCAACTAGCCATTAGCCATGGCCCACGAACTGCAGAGCGCGCACGCGAGACAGAGAGAAACAGGCCAGGCCGGTATGCGGGGTTGAGGGAGCTTGGCCCAGCAAACCGAATTTACCTCCTTTAGCTTAAAAAAAAAAAAAAGCTATCGCGGTCGCCCAATTTTTCTTGCCTGATCCTCAAAACTAGTTTTTATAAACGGCCTTCAACTTTTCAAAACCGTTCACTTTTGGCTTTGCTGATGTGGGGCGTGGCGTCATGTTAGAAAGGGTACATTGGACACTAAGAGCATGCCTAGGGAGACTAGCCAAATAGTTTTGTAAAGGTAAATTTAGCTATTATTAAGAAAATACATCCTCTAACAAGACTCTCTACATGACTCTCCAAATTGCTCTCTATTCTTGGAGAGCCTATCTTCTTGGTCATCTTTTACATAATCTCTTGGAGTACTCTAGTATTTTGTTATCAACTCTATTTTTTAGAGTAGTTAAAATAGTAAATTTGGCTAGTCTTTTTTTATTAGTCTCTTGGACATGCTCTAAGCTGAAAGTTCAAGGAGGCAAATTGGACTAGAAATATTTTTTTATAAATATATCTAAAATCTAAAAATTAATACAATTTCAAAATTTTATTCAAAGATATTTTTACAAGGAAATATAATGTATTTAAAATTCTAATAAACCTTGTTGTAATCTAGAAAATGAATTAAGGAAACTATTTTAGCTCAGAAATTATGAGTCTTTTTTTCAAAATTTTCTAAAATCATGCTCTATGTTATCGTGTCTAGGTTGAAATTGTTTGAATCTTGCTAGTGGACTCATTTTGGTGCTTACTTTCTAGTACAAGCTCTCGTATCTAACAGGTCGATTTTAGAGTATCTATATTAGCCTCCGTGGCTGCATACACCCTGCCACACACATGCAGAGGCATTTACACAAGCTACCAAAAAATTGCAGCACTGGGATGAACAATGTAGCATGTAAAAAACTGAAATATTTGCATCTAGGTTTTAGAGTAATTTAAGCATGACTTGTACATTTGTTTAAATTGAAATATTTAATTATTATCCACATTTTTAGATAATCAGAAGTGAGACCTTGCTTCTCAGAGGTACATGTACTCTTTGAATGCCAATTTATGCGGTGAATATAGCAACATAGTGCTCGTTTGTGGCTAATGCCAAAAACAGTTTCATGCAATGTCTTGTCATATTAGCAAAAAGAGCCCTTTTACGGTGGTTGGAAATACTTCGGAAAAAGTCTAGATCACCCCCAACTATGCGGGGTGGTCTACTTAACCTCCTCAACTATGAAACGGTCTACTTTACCCTCTAAACTTTTCAAAACCGTCTATTTTACCCCACGGGGCTGTTTTAGACGGCGGTTTGCTACAGTAACCATATTTTTTTGCTACAGTAACCGAATTTTTTGAAAAGTCATCGTAAATCACAGAGAAAAATTATAAAATGAAAAATCCAATTTTGTTGGACTTCACATGAGTAGATCTACACAATGAACATATAATATGGTATGCTTTAGTATAAACTTTTTTGCCGTAGGTTTTAAATTTATTGGAAAATCCTAATAAATTTAAAGCTACAGCAAAAATTTGTACTAAAGCACACCATATTATATGTTCATTATGTAGATCTATTCACGTGAGTCCAACAAAATTGGATTTTCTATTTTTTTTTCTATGATTTACTATGATTTTTCAAAGATTCGTTCTTGTAGCAAAACCATGGTTCTTGTACCAAACCGCCCGTCCAAAACTGCCCCTGGGGTAAAGTAGACGGTTTTGGAAAGTTCAGGGGGTAAATTAGACCGTTTCATAGTTTGGGGTTAAGTAGACCACCCCATAGTTGGGGGGTGATCTAGACTTTTTTCCTATTACGGTCTTTTCGCAAAACTAATTCACCACACCCCCCGCCCGGCCCAACTCCCGGCCCACCCACGCGCCCGACCTCCTTCTCGCGAAGGGAACACACGAGGCACGCTTTTCTTTGTCGCCGGTCTAGCCCCTAGCCGTCGTCGGCCTGCCCTCACCCCCGCCGCGCGCCGGCTAGCCTCCCTCCCTCCCTTAAATCGTTGATGGTAGATAACATCTATAATCAAGTATTAATTTTTCTACTAAATCATGGATAAATAATATAAAAGATTAGTGTTACTAATCAATTCCACGAGCTTTGGTGTATAACTGTTTTGCGAGGACAATATCCGAAAAGCGCAGAAAAAGAGTAGAAAACAAGAGAAATAGAGTCTCGGGAGAAAAAGACCGAATCAGAAGTATTTATATAAATTCCAAGGACCTAAAAGACAAAAGAAGACGCCATGTTAGAGGTGGGACCCATAGGGCAGGACCCATGGCCGATCGGCCAGGGCCCCACGGCCGATCGGCCGGCCACGTCATCCCCCGTCGGCATCTTCTAGAATCTTCCTTGAACCGACTTAAAGATTCAATCTCGGCCATCCAACAAGGTCGGTTTGATCCAACGGTTTACGATTCATCGGGGAGGCTATATAAGCAAGGGCAGAGGGACCCCTTGAAACCCTAATTCAGTCTAGGAATTCAGTTGATTCATTATCAGAATTCATTCTAGGTTTAGAGAAGTCAAGATCTTCATGATTAGAGCTAGATAAATATTTCAATTAGCTACTATGGATCTTGATTAGCATTCGAGTGATTAGAAATAGAGATTTGTAAGAAGTAGATCGGAGGAGTTCCGGCTGTCGGCTCTCTTCTCACGTACTTCTGCGGGGTCATTCTCTTCGCAAGAGGAGTTTGTTTCTGAGATTGTTTGGTCTTCGACTTCATAATTAAAGTAAGTTTGTGTTTATTATATTCTTCAAGTTTACAACTCTTCTTGAGTGCTTTAATCTTGGTTGCTCTAGATTAAGGTAGTTATATTTAATTTAAGCGTGGTGCTTAGATTAGATTGGCTTGTAAGTGCCCCTTATTGGCCGAGATCCGTGGTAGCATCATAAAGGTGTCTAATAAACCTATTTTATCCTCTGGTTATGAGTTACGCCCTGATTTAATTAAATTAGTTCAGGAAAATATTTTCTTTGGTGATGAATATGAGAATCCCTATTCCCATTTGCTTGAGTTTGAACAAGTTTGTGCTAGCCTACACTTAGAGGGTATGTCCGATGAAACCCTTAAGTGGAAGCTCTTTCCTTTCTCTTTGATATGAGAAGCCTAACGTTGGTATGATCGTCGCATAGGGGATTGTTGGTATAAATTAACGCGAGCGAGAGAAATCCAAAGCGCACGGATACGATGTAGCTTTTCACGGGAGTATTCGTAGTATCAATTTTCCACGGGGAACGTGAAGTGTACTAGAAAGGTTTAGAACGTCCTAAGATAATAATGGTAATGATGTGGGAAGAGAGGGTTAAGTTTTCTAAGTATTCTAATGAGATCTATATGATCAACGGCTCACTCTACTTTACTTACGTCGAGACAGCGGTATCCGTCCGATCCTCGAAAAAAAGGCTGGGGAAAGGGTGATCGGGGAAGGCCGCCAAAAGCTCTCACTGAAACACCAACCCGAACGTGGTGGATTACAAAGACCTGACGGGGTTTTGTCACCTGGGGCTACCACAACTAACCGTGGGATTGGCGCAAACTCGGGTAAACTCTAGTCTAGACACCACGTCTACACTATCGATTACTACTCTAGCCACGCATCACGATAACTAGAGCACTCAATACCGGCGGAGATCCAAGTAAATATTGTAAAGTAAGAACTGAAATTAATTGAATAGAATAAATAGAAATAATAAATGAAGAACCGGAGATTCTTTGAAGACGAACTTGTTCAAAGCGAAGTACAATGATGATGAAGATCCGGCAGTGTCAGGATCTCGGCTTTCTCCTCGCCTCTCTTCTTGATCTTACAACTAGATGAACTAGAAGAACTAGAACTAGAACTAGAACTAGATGAACTAGACAACTAGAGGGACCTCTCTCTCTTCTAATATGAAACCCTAGATTTTTCTCTGTCGATAGCTAATGAGGAGATGATGTCTCTTGGGGGCGCCTTGGGGCTGCTTATATAGTCGGGAGGAGGTATGCCGTCTTGGACTTGGACTCTTCCCGTCGTCATCGGATCAAACCGACATTAAACGAGCGGATTAGATTGCGTCTTAGAGGCGGTGGAAGAACATTCGGAGGCGGGGGGGCTGGCGTGTGGCGAGTGGCCGTGGCCGGCGCCTGAATATGGGGCCGGTCGGCCCCGGGTGGGTCCCACCCTGGGTCCCGCGACGCGTCGTGGCTTCTGGAGTCTTCTAGATGATGTTTTCTTGGGTGTTAAGTTTCGTTCACGTCGGGAGTAATCCGGAGCCTTCTAGACTTGTTTCGGAGTTGGATTGCATTACGTTGCGTCGGTCGTATGACACGCCAATTCTGGTGTTTTTCTGTTAAGTCCCTGCAAATCACAACTTTACCAAAACTCGTGGAAATCATTAGTAGAAACCCCTAATAAGGTTATCTAATTATATTTTAGTCCTTTTCCATGTTTAGTTGACAATTAAAAGTATACGTTAACATGTGTCAACAGGGATGGACAAGGGGATTGGGAAGCCTTACATTCTAGTTTCAGTTTACAATATTTCCTAATCCGCTTGGGGTAGCAGTCATGTTGTTGGCAGGCATGCCCTCAAGGCCTTGAAAGTGGCACCAGTACCTGTTGGATCAGATGACCTGAAAAACAACCAAATATGCAATTCCTATCAAACAAGAGCTTGACTAAAGCATCAGACAACAAGGATTGCCGCAACACAAATAGCGTTCTCATCCACCATCTCAACAGCCTTGACAGGGTCCATGAGATAATATCCTTCTGATAGCTCAACCTCCTTTAGTTCTACTTCAAAATACCTTGCAAACAGTTATGTAGCATTTCTCCGGTTCTCCGGTTGCACCCAAATCCTGTCAGTGTTGAAATCCAAGCAAAGGTATTCCACAGGGTTGGCATTCTCCGGTTGGAGGTCGCTGAGCTTGAAGCTCATCGGCCCGCCGCCCGACCCGGTTCAAAGAGGCTAACGCCTTGATTGGCGCCCGGCGCCGACGCGGACCAAACATGACGGGGCAAGCTTGCGCGGACCACCCCTCGAGGCCGAGGCGAAGGAGGCGCGGGAGCCGAACCACATGGACGCCCTCATCGCCGCACCGGTGAGCTTGAGGTGCAACGTCGATGCTGAGCCATCGACCCGGGGCTCCAAAAAGCGGCACTAAGCGAGAGATGGAGGAGCTCGAAAAAAAGTAGATCTCACTTGTCTCCTTCTCCCTTTTCAACTCACGGGATGGATGCGCCGCCCACGGATCCACGCGGCTGCGGCTCCTCCTCCCTCCTCACGCGCGTAGGCGGCTCCTCCTCCCTCCTCCCGTGACCAGCGGCGGCGGCGGGCGGCCCTTCCTCCTCATCGGCCGTGGGGTCCAGCTTGGAGAGGAGGTCCTCCACATCCCGCATCTCGCGCTCCCGGCGTCGCCTCCTCGTAGCACGGAGGGTGGCGGCGCCCGATGGCGGTGGCGGTGCTCATGGCGGGCGGGGCGGCTCGTCGGCACGGGACGGCGGGAGACGAGACGAGAAATAAAATATTCAACTAACTATACTACTTGAATCATAAATCCTAACTATAGTAGTCAAAACATTATTGTTACAATTATGAATGAACAGTTTTACCCTCGTTTAAAAAAAAAAGAACTGCGAAAAAGGAATTAATACTCATTTATCTAGGATCCTAATCTCACAAAATTTTAGAGCCGTTGGGGGCGCTACATCTCGTATGGCCCACATGTCATAGACACAAGAAAGCGCCTCAGGCGCCTCCTCATTGGCGCCTCTCAACGCCTCTCCTCATATTGGGCCCACATGTCATAGACACAGGAAACGCCTCCAGACGCCTCTCCAACCATTGTAAAATTTCTCTAGCAAAAAACAATGAACTTCCAGTGCTACGGAGACAGCTTTGACAATGCACAATTAGCTAAGTACTTTAAGTTTAATTGAATTAACTTTGGACTTAATATGGCCCGTAACGTTAGCACGGACAAATATACTATCGATCTAATGCATATGACATGACAACATTAGATCTAAAAATTCCTTTTAAGGTAGATTATTTTAAAATATAAATTTTTTTAAAAAAATCAATCGTGCACCGGCGACCTCGGCCTTAACTGCAGAAATTGACAGCAAAATAACTCAGTGGAAACCACATATTTTGGAAACTAACTCAAAAATGTACTTTCATCAATTGGAAAAATTGGAACCTGACACATTAATAATGCATCTATATATGTATTCACATGCAAGCAAAGGTTACGATATAAACTTACTTGTTGAAAATTCAATGCAAAATGATAAATTTCAGGTACATATGAGCTTTGAATATAAAATCTAGAAATTTTGCGTTATCATTAATGCACATGTATCTAAATTTATTATTTTTCATAAGAATTTTTTAGAAGTGATTTTGCGTCCATGTGCATACACTATGTATGTGCCAAGTTTTAAATTTACTATGTTAGAAATATGTTTTTAAAGTTGGTTTTCATATTTCAAAGTGATGGGTGACGCAACAGTGTCGCGCCAAGATCTGTGGCGCGACATTGCTCCACACAGCGGCACAGCAGCGCCTGCCACGTAAGCTGACAGCGCCGCGGCAAGGTGCCACGGTGGCACTCCCGCCCGGCGCGCCGCCATACACGGCGCTGCAGCTTCATTTGGCCGCGCCGTGCATGATGGTGTGGCCAAAAGTAGTAGTTTTTCTTTTTCTAAAAAATAAGAGGTGTTAAATTTAAAAATAGTTGTAAAAAGTGTTAATTTTTTTCAAAAAAAAAAAAACACTCAAACAGCCTTGCCACCCGAGCTGAAGCTCGATTCGCTTTGGAAACTAACGCCCACATTAAGACAAGGACGCTGATCTGGCGACAAGAACACGAAATGAAATCTGAGGAGGGACCCTTGTTGTGAGACTTACCGAGATAGACTATGCAGCATATTAGAGCGCAGAGCCACATGTGCAGGTCACCAGCGCAACCCAATGACTTACCCACAAAGATGGCAGTCGGGAGAAGAAGAAGAAGAAGAAGAAAAAAAAAAGATAAACAAAGCCCGATCAGAATGTCAGCATTAAGAAATTCGGTGCACTTTTTGGGGAAAAAAAAACGGATCGCTGTACTGTGCTACGTACTGGCTCAAGACAAAGGACCTCAGTTGGATTCCTAGTATTGGTTTTGTACCATTACTACTGTTTAATCCTCGTATAAGATTGAAACTAACTAAAAAAAAATGTATTTTTCATCAATTGGAAAACTTGAAAGCTGACACATTAATAATGCATCTATATATGTATTCACATGCGAAGAAAAGTTAGGATATAAACTTAATTGTTAAAAAATCATACCAAGATGATAAGTTTCAGGTACATATGCACTTTGAATATGAAACGTAGAAATTTTGTGTTGTAATGAATGCAGATGTATCTAAATTTATTATTTTCATATGTGTAGAAGTGAGTTTGCATCCATGTGCATCACTGTGGATATGCCACGTTTTAAATTTACTATGTTAGAAATATGTTTTTAAAGTTGGTTTTCATACATTTCATCCTAATACAATTTTCATCATATATTTTTGCTGAAATAGACGGGTAGACCGTTGGAGCACGCTCCTAGGGAGAGGGTGTCTCGATAACCTGGCGGCTCACGCGGTTATTCATGGGAGGATGATGGGAACTTGGGTGTGTTGCCCTTGCCTGTTCGTTGCCTGTTCACAGCGTAAAGACCAAGTGTAATCTATAGGCAGAAAGTCCCAGATTCCCTTTCCGGCCGGTAGTGAAGGGAAACGACAAGCATCAACGACCCTCGCCATCAGAAGAAAGGGAAACGAGCTGTCGAGCTCCACCATCCGCCACACCAAAAGCTGAACGACGCGGGCAAAGTCCTCTAATCATCATATGCATTGCGGATCAGTATGCATTGCAGATCAGTCCTTAGGGCGTCCTCAACGACTACAGGCCTTCCAAAACCTCCGTGGTCCGTGCTGCCGGCCCTATATATAACCCGGCCCCTCTATATAGCATCAGTGCATCACCACCACCGCCACCTCGTCACCTTGCCTGCAACGTCGAAAACTCAGGTGTTCCCTTTTTTCGTTTTGCATCTCCGTAGCTTCTAGGCTTTTACCCATATATTCCCAGCCACCTCGTCACCTCCTCTCCCGCGAAGATGCCGGATTCCACTTCCACCACACCTACGTGCTGTTTGGTTCACTCACAGGTAAGGGAATCGTTATTGAAAACAAATTGCGGGGGGAAAGGAATTCAATACTGTTAACTCATTTTGATTGGTTGCACATGGTAAAGGTATCAATACCATTACGGGTGTTCGGTTTGTGCTACAGTATTGTAATCATTAATCTAACATGCTGTTCAATGTGATATAATAATCCATGCTCATCAGAGCATCATTACAAGTAAAAAGAGAAACCGGCCAACATAAATGCAAGATCATCCAAAAAAATTTACGCCAGCTTAAAATTGCTGACCAGACCATCATTAGAATCTAAAATGAAATCTTTCATTTCATCTCACGAAATAAAAGTGTCTATCAAATAAAATTGACATGTCCCAAAAACATTCTACCACGTTGATCCTCTAGAAAGGTAAAAGTGACATGTCTTGAGATATCATGCCAATCATCGCAAACACTTTCACAAAAGCACGGTCAACAACCCTTTTCAACCTCCAACTGCAAGCACAATCAACATCCCTTTTCCACCTTCAACTCTTGAATGAATATGCAAACATCTTATCTTCCACCTCCTGTCCGCTTCCTTGTCTACTCCTCTACAGAAAAAAATGATTTTAAAAGTACATTAGGAATGTTGAAGATGGTACAGAGTATATGTGCATCACAAAAATAGCATAGCTCATAATGACAACAGAGTACATGCATTATTTATAAAGAGTGCTAACAACAGTCGTACCATTAAGCATGTTCAGGATGAACTCTCTCCTCAAAGACTGATCAAGAGTTAGCAACATACTCATTTGATCTGGTACTTTCACAAATATTGTAGCAGTTTTGATTTGTTCTGTCCCAGTAAACCCAAGCGTGCGCAACCAGGGCCGTCCCCTGGGGGCGTGCGGCCTGTGCGATGGCGCAGGGCCTCCGGTTCCGACAGGCCTCCAAATTTCTAGTACATACGGAGTATTTTCCTAGAAATATAGTATTGTAATAATCCATATATATAGCTAAACATGGTTTGTTTCTTTGGCCCATAAAAGGATCGCCCGCTAGAAAGCACAATAAAAATGATTTTTCGGTCGGCTGCACGATGTGGTTTTATCTCCCCTCTACTGTAATTCCAAATCTGTTCATCTCCTATCGCGAGTGAGGCAATGCCCTGGAAGGCAATACCAATCATTCATTTTTTTTGTCACAACAAGAGTAATGGATAAGTCTCCAAATTTTATTTTATTTGTTTAACCTAGGCGTCTACTCCCTCCGTCCCTTTAAGACTGTCATTTTGACTTTTAGCTCTCGAGTTTGACCATTCGTTTTATTCAAATTTTTTTTATAAATAATAAATTAAAGAAATAATTATTAAAAATATCTCTAATGATAAAATAAGTTATAATAAAATAAATAATATTTATACAAAAAAATTTGAATAAGACAGTGATCAAACAAGATGACACGGAAACCAAGGTGACACTTTCAAAAGGACTGAGGGAGGACTCTTCAAGTGATATTGTTTTGTAATTCAGCCTTCTTCCTTTCTCAATACCGGCGTTGGTACTCACGTTGTTTCCTCCTCGCCTCTTCCCTTTGTTCGTCGGACATATCATCTCGGCGATTTCAAGAATGAATAAGACACAACCAAAGTGGTATATATACCTATGAAAAACATACCTGCGATGTTGGTGATACCGCCTAGGGCTCCGTGTCTATGTCTGGACGTAGACATTGTGTTACTGTATCAAGACAGGATGTATATTAGATTAGATTGGCTGTTGTGCTGTTACGAAGGAAAAAGTTGGAATGTAAAGTGAACTAAGTAATTATCGTACATTCAACCTTGGTTTTTAGCCATCTAAAGTCAACCATTTGGTTCAGGTGCACACAAAAATCATTTTGGTTGAAACTATAGCACGTGAATTCTCTACATCTGACATGTTGTGCACATGATCAGATACATATGAGGTTATATACATTTGCATTAGCTCAAAGCTCAAAGAAAACCCCTCGATCACTGCCACCGGTTAACACAGGAAAGCACGCATCAGCAGGCAAGCACGTATGAGTCAAGATGTTTATGAGATGATCGATAAACCAACCCGCGACACCGTTGATCTACGACTGGGCCTCGTCCTTGCCGGTGATCAGATGCAGCGGCACCGTGATCGGGCGCCACGGGCGATCGCCGAACGCGCCACGCGACCCGATGCCGTCCTGGCCCCCGTTGGCGGCAATCAGTTGGATACGGTACGGTGATATGCACCTGGGGACTGGTCGTTGCCGGCGATCAGCCGCAGCGCACCGGGATCAGGTCGGCGGCCCCGGGCGAACGCGGCAAGGATGATGTCGCCCTGGACCTCTCGTCGTCGAGCATGATCAGGTGCAGCGGCACCGTGTAGTAGCGCCCTGGGCCTCTTCGTTCTTTGGCGTACAGCCCACGCCGCACACCTTTCGGCGCTGCTCGGCGATCGGGAGAAGAGTTCCCGCGTTCGCGATCCGAAACCGGGCAGTTTTAGAATCAGAAGGTTCGAAGCCTTCCTTTTTTTTCTTTTTCCATCCAATCGTGTGTGGGTTCCTTACGTGTTTTTTAACGGTCCTAGGATTGAACTGTGGTTGCCGGGAGGAACTCCGGGGGTGAACGCGTGCGGTAAGGGAAGGGGGAGGTGAGGGTGTAAGATGCATCGGTCAAACTTTCAATCTCAGCCTTCGGTTACGAGATCCATTGGTTGGTGAGCCTAGATCTAAAAATAGCATCAACTGGGACATTATAGTAGAGATAGTACATGACGATGATGGAAGTCAACATATTTCTAATGGCCATGTTTCTTCTTCGAGTTCTTGTGGTTAAAGGAAGGCTGAGCCATGATGCTGGACACAACATCAATAACAATATTAATTAAATCACTAACCATTAAAATAATCTGTAATATCCTTAGAAAATAAATGCATTGTTGCATCGTCAAAGAATTCATAGCAAGTGTCCAGCGACATATCATATTTGACATGGAGGAACAACATACAACATGGATTTTTTACATTAACTTGACAACATAGAGCATAAATGTCAATTTCATCAACCGTAGCATATGTATGGAATGGATCTGCTAGTTGGTCACTACAACACAATTGCTTGAAAGCATCAGTAGTGACATGGAACTGACAGTATGCATGAGATACTTTAATTTTGTTGGCACAATAAAAATATGTCCAATTTTATTCAAAGCTGACAGCCCCAAACATGTATTCTACTTTTGCAACTCAAGTGAATGAAACAAATGGGGATTTGAGAGGGAGAGGAAGGCAACCACGATGTCATACCTAGGGCAAGGGCGAACAACAATCGCTGGTGGTGAAGTGCTTTGGTTGCTCCACGCCACGTCCTCTTCTACGTGCAACTATCTTGACCTGAAGAAAAAACGCCATCTAGGGTTCACGAATCGTGCTGGTGTACGGGGAGAAAGAGAGAGGAAACGGGAGAGATCGAGAAGGATAGCAGATGCGGAGCAAGTGAACTTACTGGCGGCGGTTGTGGTCTCCCGCCCCGCCGCCACCGCCGCCCCGCCGTGCGGCGAGGAAGACCGTAGGGGGGAGAGAAGAAGAAGTCGTGACTTGAGCGGTGGAGACGGAGGCAGTCCCGTAATGAGATAGAGGACCGGGCTGGGCGGTATCACGGATGAACGGAGCGTTATTCCATTGCGCGGTTTGTCATAACGGGCCAGGCCCAACCAAGCGGCTGTATCGTTATTCTATCCCGGACGTAATCCGGTGCCGTTACAATTTCACGAACCAAACAGCTAGCTAGTTCTAGTCCTATATAAGCGCCCTCACGCCGTCCCCGTCTCTCCCCACCTTCCTTCCCAGCCACCTCGTCACCTCCTCTCCCGCGAAACCAAACCTCCTTTTTAACTACTGCCTTGATTGCAGGTGAAGAAAGCAAACGAAACTGGTTTGGCTAGGCCTAGGCTAGCTAATACAAGTATCTAGCTAGCTCGAGTCGGTCCAAGGCTGTGTACTGTACCCGGATGGCGACATGATGGGCCAAGCTGTTGCCCAGATGCCGATCGAGTAAGGACGTGCTTGGTTCCCGCCGCCGTGCGATGCGGTGCGCGGGAAACGCACCGTGCAGCCACGCCACGGCGAATATCCGGGGCGGACCTGGACGTGCGATGCGATGCGGTGCGCAGGAAACGCACCGTGGAGCGGCCAGGGTCATTACCGTCAAATCCTATGATTAGCCCTGCTGCGGCTGCTGGCCTCCCCTGGCTCCCCTGTGTGTATAAGAAGAGGAGCCTCCTCCTCTCCTCGTTGTCGCCGCACCGCATCCCTCTTTCCCAAGCTCAGAGGAACTCAGGCAACGGCCATATATTCCGCCAAAAAAAAGTGTAGCCGCCTCATCACAAAGCTTTCGCTTTCCTGTCCCGCCGTCGTGGCTTTTTTTTTTTCTCCTTTGAAACTGAGCTTGGCTTTTACACCTTCCTTCCCAGCCACCTCGTCACCTCCTCTCCCGCGAAGATGCCGAATTCCACCACAGCGAGTTCTAATGCTAATGCTTCTTTGACCATCCGATTTTGGTCATCCGTGTTGCCGTGGCATTGGCTATCAGTCTCTGTCTCTGTTCTAATGAAGAAACCAGCCACACTGCTAGCTGTGGTGGTGATGCTGCTGGTGACCGCCACGTGCATCGCGGCCATGTGGTACAGCAGCTTTGATCCAAGGCTCACACTGTTTTGCGCCTATCTGGGTCTGTTCTATGGGTCCTTGTACTGGTGGCGCCGGTTACTACGCGCGGGCCACCAGCACGAGGTGGTGCTCCGTCGCGGCCTTGGATATGTCGCCGTTGGGCTAGGCGTGTTTCTGTCAGCGATCTTCTTATGTAGCCTTGCCCGTGTAATTCCGTTGCCTGGGGCCATTTGTGGCTGGCTCTTCGCGGTCCTTGTAGCTTACTGCTTGTACTGCGTCATCCTACTCCACATCGAGGAGGAGGAGGGCCAACTCAACCGCGGCGTCAGGCCTCCAGTTTGAAGCTTGACTTGATGACTCGTGCACACTTCAAACATCTATGCCAAGTTGTGTCATTTACATTTATGTTTTGTTGTTTTTATTATTGTACTACTATCTTTACCCATAAATACGCGCAATGGAAACGTCATTGGTTGGGGGCTCCCACCCAGGGTTTAAATCCTAGGTGCGACACATTATCCTGGATTTATCCAGGATTTTCCGGCGCTATGCATTAAGTGGTAGGCGACGTCCTCGTCGACAGCGAGGCGCCTGTGGTGACTTCGTGAACTTCAAGACTTGCCGGCTCAGTCCTTTGAAGGTGCTTATAGGGGTAGGGTTTGCGTATGTATGTTCATAAGGGTGAGTGTGCGTGCGTGTGTGAGCGTCTACGTTGTACTTGTGTAATCTCAAAAAAAAAATCAATTTGTTGAGTTGTTTTGGTTAATTAATGTTTGGCTGAATTTATTTATAAGAAAAATAGCACAAAACATTTATAACACGAAATGAACGTGTTACAAAAATATATTTTAAGATGTACGTATCTAAATAATATATGTATTCGGTGCCCCAATTCATTTTAAATCTAGTTAAGTTTACTTTTTAAAACTTATTAAGATAAGTCGAGAAATTATTTAATTCGGGGCGGGGTGAGTATTATTATTTGTGTTAATCTACTACTAAATCTACTACTAAAAAGAACGAAAGGGAATCGTCCACGGGCAGACTCACCCCGCTCCCTCGCGGAAGTGTGCCCGGCGAATGCCCCAAAGACGCCTCGTGAGAGCGCCCGGCTTCTAAAAAAAAAACCTCCACCCCGACGCCCTTGCCCTGCTCCCTCCAACGCCCCTGCCCCCTCCGCTCTCTCCTCGACGACCACAGCCAACGGCGGTTCCCATACTCGCGGTCTCACCCGCCCCTCTGGCCCTCCACCACGACCTTCCCATCCCGTCCCGTCATCCCCGAGCCCGGGCGGCGCTTTTGGCGGCGGCTGGCGCCGGCGCCGGGCAGGCAGGACGCAAGTGGCGGGCACCGGCGCCAGGGCGCGGCGCCGGCGACAGCGAGCAGGGACCTGCAGCGAGGACGTGAGGTGGGCGGGCGAGCGGCCGGCGGGGGCGCCGGCAGTCGCGGCACGCATGGCGCAACGCTGCGCAGCAAAGCTCTTGGGGCAAGCGGCAGTAGCAGAAAGGTATTTTTTTTTAACTGTAAAATTAAGTACGACACTCCTTGATGCGTGATTGTTTGCTTGATTTATGATACATGAAGTAGTGGTAAGACTTTCGATCAACCCGATCAAAATTTTTTCCTGCCTTCGTCACTGGACGGCGGCGTTGACGTCGTCCGCAGGCTGTTCGACGCAATGCCCAAGCGGAACGTGGTTTCCTGAAACACACTATTCGGTTGGTACGTCAAGACCAGACGTCCCCAGGAAGCTCTGGAGCTCTTCGCGCGTATGCTTGAGGATGACAATGCCCACGCCAGTCAACTTCATCAATGTCTTCACTGCGGCGGGCAACCATGATCGGTCCCTCTCCTTTGTGCTCTATGGCCTCCTTGTGAAACATATGGGATGGAATATATCAATGATCTCTCCGTTGCCAGGTCGGCTATCACGATGTTCTCTGAACTCGAGGATGAGCAGTCAGCTTGGAGGGTGTTTAGCAGAACACCTGAGGTTCTGACACGATGATCACTGAGTATGTGCTGAATGGTTAATTTGCTGAAGCTATGGATCTCGTTATCCGATTGATGGGTCTAAAGAGGTTCTATTGGATGTCATGACATTCTTGTCAGCACTTACGACAGCATCACAGTCCCAGGATGGCAGATTGGGTCAGCAGTTGCATGGCTACTTGATCAAAGGAATACACGCCACTTTGCCAGTGATACTTGGTAATGCACCTGTTGTAACTTGCTCGAGATGTGGCAATGTCCAAACTGCTTTTGAGCTCTTTGACCACTTACCAGAGAAGGACATTGTTTCTTGGAACACCATGATCACTGCCTTTGAATTGTCTGGGATTGCAGGTGCTTATGTAGAGATCTTGTATCCTGATAATAATTTTTTGTGCCCATAAGCTTACACCTGTGCTAAGGTTACTGAGGCTGCCGCCATGCTCGCATGCGGGTAACTTCGTCCCCTTGACCTTGTCTTGTTTCATGGTATCTATCTGCAATGCTGATTGACACTAACTGCAGGTTTGCTGTTGGTTATGAATTTTGCCTTCTTCAATGGATCATGTGTCACTGGTATATCATCCAGTACGGTATTTGGGTTGCCTCATCTTTGCAAAAATTGTTATTTCTCTCAATACATTGGAGTTGGACCCTTTAGCTCAATAATAAGCAATTTAATTTTGAATTCAATTACGTGAGTTAGGTGGTACCTGAACAGGTTATACAAATGGTTTCAAAGTTGTTTAGGCACTTGATTTTGTTCTGTGGCCTATATATACTCTTACACGGTAGAAAATCATAGTCAATACTATTGAATTTGTGTGGGCCGGCTAAAAAGCAAGTTAGCAGTGATATTTTTTTGGGATACTGTCAATTACATGCAGCACAGTGGTTCAGATGACTCACTGATGAACAGCAGAAAGCAAAAGCTTGTCTTAGCTTTCCATCTGATGCAGAAAACGCTAGAGAGATCAGGGTTCACCTTAGGATGTGAGCCATCGGTTTGGTAGAGTAAACAACTTTTATGTTCAAGGGTCTGCACAGTGCAATTTTTTATTACCAGATTCATCATGCACAAGGTCAAAGTTGTTTTCATTTGTTCTCTCAGTATTCACTACTCAATCTTGAATTTCAGTGGAGCCATCATACCCATTTATGATGATCACTGATAACCCAGAATCTTGACAACTTTTCATCCTGAATCCTGATCCTAATAGATGGAGAAAAATCCTGAAATTAGTTTTTGCTTAGCTTTGAACATTGTATTAGGATGTCTTTGAAATACAATATTCTCAATGTAATATTAGAATGATGTGACAAATGATGATAAGATGAGACATGCAAATGTTTATGTCAAAATATTTTAGGTGCATTTTTATAGTACTCTATGTAACTCGGGTGATTTAAGTAACAATGATTCTATTGAATGCCTTTGCAGGTAAATTCAGTGATTTGATCATTTTGGTGTGATAAATTACCAAGTACAATATTTGCTCGCGACCTTAGACATTAATCAAGAATTCAAGACATTTCAGCTCTCACTGCAATGTATGTTTGCTCGAATAATCTTTTTGGACTGTAGGTGGTGCCATGGAAAACATAATTTCACCAAATGATCTTAAGAGATAATAAATTTGCTCGTAAGATAATGCGTAGTAGTACCATGGCACATGCTGAACCATTCTTTTTTAATACAGATCTCATACTAAAGTTCCCCAACTCTGATGTGAGGTTTTCTAGATTGTTCTGAAAAAAGTGAGGTTTCCTATACTAATGCGCATATGCACATGAACATCATTTGGAGACGGCTAAATTCTGCTTGTAGACATTTGGAGACAGGGTAAATAACTCATCCTGTCCATTCAGTTGTGGTCTGCGACAAGCATCAGGTAAATCTATAATTGCTAATTGCTATCCATTTTAAGGCTAACAGCTCATAAGTGTGAGTTGCACACTGTAAATTTAGTTCGGTTAAAATACTAAGTGTTCAGTCATGAGAATGACTTATTCTGTACTCCTTTCAATTAATAAATGAACAGATTTTCCAGAAGATAGAGTTGAAATTACAATCCTGCTTGCAGGCTGCAGAAGGATTTTCACCTCGGCGGTAAAAGCTGAAAAATGTTTGATTCAGCAACAAACATCACTGCAGACCTTAGAAGTTCAGTGTAACAGTGACATTTAGTCGGCGACTAGCTACAAACTGATGATGTCTTCTGTTTACTATTATTATGTTTTTTGTCTTTAATAGCTATAAACGAAGGATGAAAATGTTACTTCAATATCCACATGGACAATGAAACTCCCTGCAATTACTGTGTGTAGATGATCAAAGGAGTTCATTCTTTCTCCCTGTATGTTTGGTGTTTTCCTTAGATGTTACTGGTGAACCTTAGCATACTAAAGAGAACTACTAAAGAGAACTACTTACTTTATTTTTCAATTCTTCGGTTAGAGCATTTCTTATTTATTTTTCTGATGGTACAGTTTGTTAATTGCTTGTCTTGCCATTTGTTTCAAACTGAGTGTTGTGAGTGTCGTGGTCACCTTGATTGGCACATCATGGTTGTTGATCCATTAGTTTCAAGTCGGTCACCTCTTCTGTGTCCAAACGACATGGCAGCCTCA
Organism: Hyparrhenia diplandra; assembly: GCA_015847255.1. Classification (NCBI taxonomy): domain Eukaryota; kingdom Viridiplantae; phylum Streptophyta; class Magnoliopsida; order Poales; family Poaceae; genus Hyparrhenia; species Hyparrhenia diplandra. Next base: position 212,274 of record JADLZK010010791.1, read on the forward strand.
CGAGCATGATACATTAGACCACAAAATTTTTTGTGTTTTACAATTCATGTTATCTGGTGATTTTTTTCCCGTTGCAATGCGGGCATTTACCTAGTTGTGTTAAAATATGGATCACTCGTCATCTGTCACTTGACCTCTCTTCCTCCCCTCCCCTATCTCTCTCTCCCCCACCACCGGGATCTATGGGTTTTGGTAGCCGGCAAGTCGCCGGCCGGGAACGGTTGCCTCCTGCCGGGAATCGGTTGCGGCTGACCAGATACGGTCCCCTCCGGCCGAGATCCGTCCTCGCCCGCCCTCGTCGCGCTCGGAGGTGGCGGATTCCTCATCTCATTCGGCCCTGTCACCGGCGGCTAGCCGTCGGGCAGCCGACGTGGTGCGGGTGCCGGTGCGGTCAGGTTCCCCAGAACGCCCGCACGCCGCCCATGATCCGGGACCGCACCTTCACGGTCGGTTCCACCCCTGCTACCTCGGGGGCGCGCATCGCGTGTACCCACCACTAGAAGACTTCCCGGGGCAGGGTGCAAGTGCAGCCGCTGCCAGGTCGGTCGGCGTGGCATCCATCTGGTGTACTGTTATTCATTCATGGTTTAACATCTTGAGTTCTTCTTGTCTTCTTGCATCGCAACCATATATGTGCCTTTGATTTGCATATGACAGTAGCTAACCATCTGTGTCTGTGAATGTGGGTCCAGTGGCAAATCTGCAAACAACCCATGTTTCGAGTCCCATGTTTGCAAATTTCTCAGCCAAGGGAAGGGATGTCTGCCTGGCTTTTGTGGGCACAGGGTCTGGCAACATTACAATTATTATTGTCAAACAATTAAATTAACTGGAATGCAATGCAAATGTGCTGCCCAAATGCAAGAAGTGGGTGAATCTTTTTGTTCCTTCGTGTGTTAGTGTTTTTGATTTGATTACTCTACAGCTGAACTGTGCCAAGCTTTTCTCCATGCACCTTAGTTGCTTTATCTTCTCAAACAAGTTTCTACAATTTAATTCGACTCCTCCTTGTAACCGTACTTTGACAAGATGAAAAGAGTGTCAATATAATCAAGGAACTTCTATCTTCAAAGTTTGATTTGATTATGTAGCTTGCCTTTGACATTATGAAAAGAGTGCCAGTATAATCAAGGATCTTCTATCTTCAAAATTTGGCTTATAATCTAGTGTGCTTGACATATCTTTGTGATATGGCTACAAGGTTAGACAATTATGCATTTACTCCCAATATTCCAAATTATAAGTCATTTTGGCTTTTCTAGATACATTGCTTTTACTATCTAAAAAACCAAAATGCCTTATAATTTGGAATGAAGCGCTTTTAGTATCTCCTCCATCCAATCTGACATTTTTAATATTCTGTTACCCCTCTTTTGCGTTACAGGTCGTAAATTAGTTCCAGAATAGAACTGATAATATGTAGCATGGATCTCATATTGTAAATTTGAGTGCCTTGCCTTCGTTGACAGCTACTGCTTTGCTTCTGGATTGGGCAAAGTGACTATTTGCATTTGAATAGAGCTGCATACGTCCAATAAGTTTCTATTTCTTATCAATTCATACTTAAATCATTTGAACTCTGATCATGTAAGCTTCTATAGTTGGATACTTAAAAATTCTCAACGAAATTGTTGTTGCAGATGTCCACACCAGCTGTTTGTGAGGCTCGGGCTGCATGACAGGTCTCTTGCTGCTGTTACTAATGTGCATTAATTGTTTGGTTCTCTTCATTTTGAATCTGACATCACTTTATCCTATGAATTGTCCTTAAGATCTGGACCCTGATAATATACATGCTAATGTAGTATTTGAGGATAGATTCATTTCAATTAAAAATGAAATATAGATCTACTTCAGTTACACATAGGCACATTCTGATTGTTGCTGTAAACATTACTATTCTGGTCAGAGCATTGTGCTGATATGCATTTTGTTATTGCATTTTCTCAGTAGCTCTTGTAACCTCGTGTCGCCTTTTTTAAAATCCTCAGTACTTTCTATGCGCAGTGAAGGCATTTCTGTTTTATTTTAGTGAACCCCTGTCTATGCAGTTTCGTAAGTTGAATGCTCAGTACTTTCTATGCGGTTTCGTTAAGTTGAATATACTACATATAGATATGGAGATTACATTTGCTTGCAGATATCAATTAGGATGGCAAAGATAGTACATGCACTAATATTTGTTCCTTATAATTAGCAGTGTTAACTTTTACAGGTTTGTGTGAGTGACTGAGCATGTAGATGAAAAGGATACAGCTTGTTTCAGTTTCTGAAGATAAAAGGTAAAATCATCATACCATTCCATTTGTATGTGCTAAAAAAAGCATACCATTCCATTTGTTTCAGCTAAATTCTTAGTATTCTACAGGTTTCACCATAGTTTTTTGTCAACTTATAAACAATGATCCATTAGTGATGCTGCTGCAATAAGCAGGGATGACAATGATCCAATAGTGATGGCCTGCATACACAGAAGAATGATGCTATCCATAAAAAGTACTACACCCTGCCAGGCTGCCCAGTGAACTATGTACAGCAGGTAATATGGTTCGAGATTTCAATATTCAAAGTACAGTTCCTTTTATATAGGATTAGTGATTTCAGTTTGCTGAACTCCCTTCAGTCTGAATATAATTAAGTGGAATGTCTATATAATGGTTTTGGTCAAACTCTATTTTATGGAAAACTGAAAAGTTAGGCGAGGTGTGTTCTGACAATATCAACCAAATAATTTCAACGAAATTACTTATTCTTCCATGCTGTAGCCATATATTATTAGGTGTCATATGCTAGCTTTCATAGTAGCTAACATATGATGTAACTTCTGTTATACAGCACACTTTGTTTATATAAAGGAATGCCTTCATTCACCCCACGCTCAATCTTATTGCAGATTTTATTGAGGTGGTATGGAGCCCCAGTTCATTTTTAAATTTAGTTAAGTTTATTTTTAAAACTTAAGATAAGTCAAGAAATTAATTAATTCGGGGCGGAGTGAGTATTATTATTTGTGCTAAAATATGGATCTGTCATCTCTCACTTGACCTCTCTTCCTCCCCTCCCTCCCTCTCTCTCTCTCCACCACCGGGATCCATGGATCTTGGTAGCCGGCAAGTCACCGGCCGGGAACGGTCGCCTCCTGCCGGAATCGGTTGCGGCTGACCAGATCCGGTCCCCTCCGGCCGAGATCCGTCCTCGCCCGCCCTCATCGCGCCGGGGGTGGCGGATTCCTCATCTCCTTTGTCCTGTCACCGGCGGCTAGCCGCCGGGCAGCCGACGTGGTGCGGGTGCCAGTGCCGGTCAGGTTCCCCAGAATGCCAGGCACGCGACGCGGATCCGGGACCGCTACTTCACGGTCGGTTCCACCCCTGCTGCCTCGGGCGCCAGATCGCGTGTACCCACCACTAGAAGACTTCGCCGGGCGGGTGTGCAAGTGCAGCCGCTGCCAGGTCGGTCGGCGTGGCATCCATCTGGTGTCCTGTTATTCATTCATGGTTTAACATCTTGAGTTCTGCTTGCATATTGCATCCATACATCCTTTGATTTGCATACCTTTTCTTCAGCAAAATAGCAAACCTACGTATTGAACATCGAGAGAGGATGGCAAGGCAGGAGGAACGCACCAAGCCACTGGTCGACACTGCAACCAAGATTCAATCAGGTCGCTGGGGCCTGGAGCATTCATCACTACAATAGGTCTGGAGACATTACAAAAGTACCAAGGGAAACAATTTGGAACTCCCGTTATTACAATATGGTAACAACAACATACCTTGTCAATGTTCCCAAATTTCATGTATGAATTGATTCAAAAAGAAGGTTGCTAAGCGGTGAAGTCTTTTTCTTGTCAATAAACCTGTTCTTTTGTATCTTGCCAATCACCACAAGGGACAACGAACAGTTAGCTTTTTGTCCACCACAAATGTGTAACAGTTGTTTAGTAATCATGCCTATGACATTAGCTAACCACAACTCCACAAGTCTAGATGCACAAAGTAAGATAATAGCCAAGGAAAGGGTTGTTTGCCTGAATTTTGTGGGCACAGGGTCTAAAAACATTTCCAGTTTCACACAATTATTACTGTCAATTAAATTAAGCAACGCAATGCAAATGTGTTGACCACATGCAAGAAACGGGCAAATCTTTTTGTTCCTTCGTGTGTTAGTGTTTTTTTCTTGCTCTGCGCCTTAGTTGCTTTATCTTCTCAACAAGTTTCTACAATTTGCTTTAACTCCTGCTTGTAATTGTACTTTGACAAGATGAAAAGAGTGTCAGTATAATCAAGGAACTTCTAATCTTCAAAGTTTGATTTGATGACACAGCTTGCCTTTGACAATATGAAAAGAGTGTCAGTATAATCAAGGAACTTCTATCTTCAGATTTGGCTTATAATCTAGCGTGTTTGCCATATCTTTGTGATATATGGCTAGAAGTTAGACAATTGTGCATTTTTAATGTTCTGTTACCCCTTTTTGCGCTACAAGCCCTAACTTAGTTCCAGAATAGAACTGATAACTTGCATGGATCTCATATTGTAAATTTGAGTGCCTTGTCTTTGTTGACAGTTACTGCTTAGAGCATCTCCATTAGAGCATCTCCAACAGCTGCCTAAACTTGCTTCTAATATTTGGTTTTTAGAAAAATGAGGAAAACCCCTCTCCAACAGCTCCTATTATGTACTCCTAATATTTAAGGAGTTCGGAAAAACCCACTCATCCGCGTAAAGTTACGCCGCTCCTCCGTTAATGCGTATCCTTCTTGCTCCGACAATTCCCTCACGGGCAGTTCGTGAAAAACAGTTAGCGCCCGGCAGCAAGCTGCGTCGGTGCGGGACCAGCCGGGGCCAACCGGCTACTGCCGGCGACACGGCCGGGTGGGGGCGCGGCGCGGAAGCCGATGCAGGTGTGGGTCGACTACGACTAGCTCTAGTCCACGGTCGTCAGCGGCGGGGCGATGCACATCGGATTCTCCTCGGCGGCGGGTGTCAAGGTCACGCGACAACTACGTGCTCGGGTGTTGGATCGATTGCTCCAAGGTGTGGCATGGCAAGGTGTTGGATGTTCTGCTGCCACTTGCCACGCGCTGCTCGTGGCTGTCGCCGCCGGGAAAGCTGGCTACCGCTGCCTGGGACCTGCATTGGGATCGCCATACGAGCATGAAGGGGCGGCGCCGAGAGTTCAGCGCGACCAGCCTTTCCATATCACGCTAATTAAATGCCGACAAAAATAGACCTGTGGGACCGAATTCTCATTTTTTAGAAGTGATTTATTGGAAACTGTTGGAAATCAGCTTCTTGTTTCCTCCTAATATTTTTTAGGAGTTGTAAAACTATATGTTTTAGGAAGAAAATTTAAGGCACTCTTGGAGATGCTCTTAGCTTCTGGATTGGGCGAAGTGACTACTTACATTTGAACAGAGCTGCATACATTCCATAAATTTCCATTTCTTATCAATTCGTACTTAATCTGATTTGAACATTGACCTTGTAAGCTTCTATAGTTGGGTACTTAAAAATTCTCAATGAAATTGCTGTTGCAGATGGGCACACCAGCTGTTTGTGAGGCTCAGACTTCATAACAGGTATCTTGCTACTGCTACTAATGTGCATTAATTGTTTGGTTTAATTTGACATGACTTTCATCTATGAATTGTCCTTAAGATCTGGACCCTCATACTCCCTCCGTCTCACAAAATATGTGAATCTCGAGTTTTAAGGAAAAAAATTAGCAGAGATGTAAAATGACGCATATACCCCTAAACGTGAGCACTTCTACAGAGTTCGGACGGGAGCGCTTCTCAGTTTCTCGAAAGTGCAGGAGTACGGAGGCTTGCAACGTGTGGATGAGAGTGACCGTGGGGTGCATGGACAGGGGCGTTGTGTGGTGGATACATTCAATGCCTTTTTTTAGTAGACGGGTCCCACATGAAAAAGTAACGTTGTACAACTGCGTTTACATCCTTTCTGAGACATGATTTGAATCGCACAATTCCATCCTTTGTGAGACGGAGGGAATAATGTATATGCTAATGTAGTAACATTTTAATTTAAAATTTAAAATGAAAGTATGGATCTACTTCAGTTACACATAGGCACATGCTGATTGCTGCTGCAAATATACTCTTCTGGTCTTTTAAAGAACATTGTGCTGATATATATTTTGTTATTGCATTTGCTCAGTATCTCTTTCAACGTCGTGTCTTCATTTTAAAATGCTCAGTACTTTCTACTTTCTATGCGCACTGGATGCATTTCTGTTTTTATTTAGTCCAACCCCTGTCAATATGGTTTCATTAAAGTTGAATATACATACATGTGCGTATGCAGATTACATTCGCTTGCAGATATCATTTAGAATTGCAAAGATAGTACACACGCTAATATCTGATCCTTATAATTAGCAATGTTTAACTTTTATAGGTTTGTGTGAGTGACTGAGCAAGTATAGATGAAAAGGATGCAGCTTGTTTTGGCTTCTGAAGATAAAAGTTAAAATCATCATACCATCCCATTTAGTACAGCCTCATTTTTTTAGTATTATGCAGGTTTCACCATATTTTTTTAAAACTTATAAACAAGATGCTGCTGCAATAAGCATGGATCCAATAGTGATGGCCTGCACACACAGAAGAATGATGCTATCCATAGAAGACATGAGAATACTACACCCCGCCAGGCCGCCACAGTGAACTATATACAGCAGGTAATATGGTTCAAGATTTCAATATTCAAAGTGCAGTTCCTCTTTTATATAGGATTACTGATTTCAGTTCACTGAACTCCTTCAGTGCTGAATGTAATTTAGTGGAATGCCTATATAATGGTTTTGGCCAAACTTTTATTATATGAAAACTGAAAGGTTAGACGAGGTGTGCCCTGACAAGATTAACCAAATAATTTCCATAAAATTACTTATTGTTCCATGCTGTAGCTATATATGATTAGGTGTCATAGTTAGCTTTTCAGTGATACATCTCACTTGTTTTATAAAGGAATGCCTTCAGTTTTCCCCCACTCTATCTTATTCCAGATTTTATTGAGGTGCTACGGAGCGTGTTTGCTTCCTGTTTCATCGGTTGATGTAGTCTTACTACTCAGGCTGCAATGCTGCTTCTGATTTCATTGCTGTAGCAGTTTTGCTCTGGCTGCAGAGTTGTATGTCTGTTGTCTATGGCCTGCATTTGTTGTCCACATATGTTGTTGCTCCCTGCCTGTTTAAATTGTGCCAAGTGTGTAGTGCACCGCTCATGGGATGCAGCCTTAGCTCTGTAGTCTGATCACTATCTACATTTCAGTGTAATGAGGGTAATACTAATATGAGATGTACATGTTGTCGTGAGAACTAAAATTGCATTTTTGTTTGTTGTTGATTTGTGATTAATGATGCTTATTTTAATGCACATGTCTTTATGTGAACTATTTTACATTTCTTGTTTGTTTAAATAATAAACCGATGTACCATCTGTTCCATATCAATGTAGCATGCCAACCTGTCATTATGTGATGGAGTGTGCTGTTTGTTCTAAGTTCTAACTGCTGGAGGCCCATAGCATATGTTTTGATTGTATAACACAAGCTATTCTTCTTTTCCATGTTTGGTAGGTGCCTAATGCCTTAAGAGAAATAGTAGGCCCATATTTCTGTGAGCCCCATCTTACCATATTTTTCTCATGTAGACAGTGGATTGACATATTCGTCCAGTTTTATTTGAAGTATTAATAAAATCACACATTCCTATTCCTACGTGCCATTGGGCGCGTGCAAATTACTAGTAGGCTCTATATATAGATAGGGAGTTGTTCAATTACTTTATCAGCTTTCTCATCACACCAGGAACACAGCTGTTTTTTTCCCGTCCTGTCTCGTATCTAAATGAGTGACTAATTTATTTTTCTGTGTTTGATGTGGACATTGAACTTGAAAACTAGGTATGTTATGGCCTCTGATTCATCTATTTTCCCATGATGTTTACTTGTTTAATCTTCTGTCATTCTTTTGGGTGATAGTTGCACAATGTGTACTCTTATAAGCACTTAGTTGCACACTATGTTTATGGCATGGTAGCTTTATTCTGCAAAACAGCACTTGGTGACTTTCATTTAGTTCTTGTGGAAACAACGATCAAGTTTACTCATTTTGTTCCTTTTACTCCATTTGTTGATACCAATGGGCGCAGTATTCATTTAGTTCAATCAGATGGTGTTTTATGTTATATTTCTGGTTTTTTAGATCATCATTACTGCAGGTTTTCAGTAAGGTACTGAGAAGGCAGCAATTTTACAATTGTTTTAATTGTTGTATGATTCAGTAGGAGAGCTTCAGAGCTGGAATTCTATAAAGTAGCTATGTGAGAGTGTTTGTTATGACACTGCTGTAGAGTAAATAGTGCCACGTATCATGATGAAAACATTAAATTTTTTTTTGGAGTTTTATGGTTATACTATATCATAGGTTCTGAATCTGTCATATCCTCGTTAGGTGCTCTGTGCATTCTATAGGTTTCTTCTCGCCATCTCTTGCTTTGTGGGTCGCCGACATGATGACACTGGAGAAGTTTTTTTGCGGTAATTGACAACTATGCAAAGTGTACCCAGTTCTTTGATGCTTAGGACTGCGAGAAGCAATGAAGATTGTGGTGTGGAACGCCGGGGTTGGGAAGGAACTGCCGGGGGTTGAAACGCCCCCGGGCAGTCGGGGGCTTCTGAATTGTCGAAGTCGAAAGGCCGGATGTGATGTTCTTGTCGAAACTAAAGCTGATGAGAAAAAAGATGAATGTTTTTGCGATTGAAACTTGGGCCGGAAAACATGGAGGTGGTGGAGTGCGTGGGCAAAAGGAGGAGGTGTTCTTTGTGTTGTGGAGGAGGGGGATTGATTTGGTTTTGCGAAGTAAATCAAAAACCATATCGATATGGAGGTCCGAGGGACGTGTGGAAGTCCTTGGAGGTTCACCGGCTTCTACGGTGAATCGGATGCGTCTATGAAATATAAGACATGGAAGCTCATGGAAGACTTAGCTAGCCAACGACTAAATAATCAAGCTTGGTTGTGCGCCGGGGACTTTAACGAAGTCTTGTTCCAACACGAAAAAGAGGGGGGACCTCCTCGGTCACAGGCTTGCCTGGACCGCTTTAAGCAAGCTTTGGAGCGCTGCGAGCTGCATGATCTGGGTTTTGCAGGTGATGTGTTCACCTGGAGAAATAAGCACACGAAGGGGGACACTTATGTCAGGGAGCGGCTTGATAGAGCATTATCAAACTTTCAATGGTTGCAAATGTTTCCGCTTGGTCCATGTCAAGAATGGGGACCCCTTTTCACAAAGTGATCATCGGCCCGTGGTTATCACCACCGAGGAGTACCGCACTGGTAGAAATAGGGCCGATGGGGGTTTCAAATTTGAGGCAAACTGGCTGAAGGAGGAGGGATTTAAACAAATAGTGGAAGAAGGGTGGAATGCGGTGGAGGGAGACAATAGTTTAAGTGCCAAGATGAGAGGGGTGGCGGCGAGTTTACAAGATTGGAATAGTAACATCTTAGGTGATCTGGAGAAGAGATTAAAGAAGACAAAAAAAGGAGTTAGAAAGGTGGAGACGAGAGCCGATTAGTGATGCGTCGGTGGGCAAGGAGGCGGTTTGGTGCTTCAAGGTGGATCGGCTAGAAGAACAAGTGGAGTTGTACTGGAAACAGAGAGCCCATGTGAATTGGCTCGAGTTTGGAGATCGAAATACTAGCTACTTTCATAAGGTGTGCTCGGAGAGGCGGCGGAGGAATAGAATAGGCCGGTTAAAAAAGGAGAATGGGGGTTGGGTGGAGGAGGAGCGGGGAGAAAAAGGAGTTTATAGCTAACCACTTTGCACAAATTTTCAAGTCTAATCCGATCGATGAGGGGAACATGCAAGCAATTGCTCGATGCTGTCCAACCCCACATATCCTCGGCGATGAATGATCATCTTCTTAAAGAATTCACAGAGGAGGAGGAGGTGAAACGGGCCCCGGACAAGATCGGTGATTGCAAGGCGCCAGCCCGGACGGCATGCCCTCCGTGGTTCTACAAGAACGTGTGGGATCTAGTGGGAAGAAAGTTGATCGCCGAGGTGATGCAGTACCGCGAGGAGATAAGATCCCGGAGGGGTGGAATGATACGATAATCTCACTAATACCAAAAAAAAGATCGCCCTAAACAAGTTGCTGATTTGCGTCCGATTAGTCTACGCAATGTGACATACAAAGTCGTGTCAAAGGTCTTAGCCTGGGAGATTAAGAGATATTCGGATGAAGTAATTAGTCCTTCTCAAAGCGCCTTCGTTCTCGGTCGGATAATCTCGCACAACATTACGGTTGCCTATGAGATAACACATTACTTGTTAAATAAAAGAGAGGGTAAGTTGGGTTATGCGGCTTTGAAGCTTGATATGAGCAAGGCCTATGATCGTGTCGAATGGAGTTTTTCGAGAAGATGATGAGAAAAATGGGCTTTATGGAGCAATGGATAAAGCTCATCATGGAATGTGTGTCGACCGTTACTTATAGGATCAAGGTAAATGCAGACCCTAACGGAGACTATCACCCCCGAGAGAGGACTAAGACAAGGGGACCCCTTATCCCCGTATCTTTTTTTTCCTCCTATGCTTGTGAGAAGGGTTCTCGACCGCCTGCAAAAGCTGAACAAGATGGGAGAATAGCCGGAGTTAAAAGTCCGCCAATCGGCACCTAGTGTGTCTCACTTTATCGCTCGCCGATGATTCCTTGATCTTGATTCCGTGCGAATGGGGGACGCTCAACATCTACGAGGATATCCCGGATTTGTATGAAAGGTGCTCGGGGCAGATGATTAACAAGGCAAAATCGGCTGTTTTGTTTAGCAAGAACACAAAGAATGAAGATAGGAAAGTGGTCTGCGTGAAACACTCCATGTTACAAAAGAAACGATGAATGAAAGGTACCGGGCCTTCCCGTGCATGTTGGGAGATCGATTGGGCGTACCTTCGCCTACCCGAAAAGATAGAGTTTGGAAGCGGATTCAAGGGTGGAAGGAGAAGTTCTTATCATGGGCTGGCAAAGAAATCCTGATAAAGGCAGTGACTCAAGCTATACCAACATTTGCTATGGGCTGTTTTGATTTGACCAAGTCTCTTTGTGATCAGATTAGTAAAATGGTGTGTCGATTTTGGTGGAACCAACAAGATGGGAAACACAAAATACATTGGCTTAGTAGAGATATGCTGCAGTTGTCAAAAAAGGAGGGAGGGCTGGGCTTCCGAGACATGCATGCATTTAACCTTGCTATGCTCTCAAAGCAGTGTTGGCGACTGTGGAACAACCCGGACTCTCTCGTGCAAGAGTTCTCAAAGCAAAATACTTTGCCAACTCGACTCTCCCGAGCCAAACCAAAACAAGGTATGTCATATACCGAGAAGCATTCTCGAGGGGGTTGGAGGTAATGAAAATGGGAATGATATGGCGTGTTGGAGATGGGAGAAACATTAAGATTTGGTCCGACCCGGATACCAAGGGACATGTCTAGACGACCGATTACACCAAGAAGGGGGAGCGCCCTATCCAATGTTGATGATTTAATTGACCCCGGTACGGGCTGTTGGGATGAAGTGTCGGTACGCGGACGTATTTTGGCCGAGGATGCGGATTTAATCCTTGCGATTCGGTGATCGAGGATAGAGACAACCTACCGGGCATGGCACTTCGACGAGAAGGGTCGGTTCAGCGTTAGAAGCGCCTACAAAGTCTGCCGTGATAACCCCTGTTACGTCGGAAAGACAGGGGGTAGCGCCCTAGGCGGCAAAGAACCAAGAAAGTGATCCTATTTGGGAGAAAATCCGGAAGTCAAAATGCCCGAGTAAGATTAATCATTTTGTATGGAGGCTGGCCCATAACAGACCACCCACCGAGGAGGAACCCGTGGAGGAGAGGGTTGAAAATTGAGACGGCCCGCCCGGCCCCGCAATCGTGGCCGATGAGGATGGGGGTCACTTGTTTCTGAAATGTAAGATGGCAAGAAATATTTGGAGAGCACCGCAGATGGAAGAGACCGCAACAAGTTGAGAGAATTACCCAATGCGAAGGAAGTCGTTAACCACATCTTGCGCGAGAAAGAAGAACGCCGCAGCTCATATTTATTACCTTATATTTCATTTGGGCTGAAAGAAATCTGATTCGGGAGGAGGGTAGAAGGCTAACCGGTGGACTTAATTGTCGAGCCATTAACACTTATGCCGAAGAGATGAAAGTTTCAAGCCACTAATCGGATAGTGGACGGTCGCGGTAGAAATGAGCGATGGAAACGGCCACCGGAGGGAGTGCTAAAACTAAACTGCGATGCCTCCTTTATCCCGGCCGAGCGATGTGGAGGATGGGGGTTTTGATCCGAGATAGTGAAGGAGACGTGGTGCTGAATGGCTGGGGAAGGGTCAATCACATGTTGAATGCCTTCCAAGCTGAAATTATTGCGTGTGCGCAAGGGGTCCAAGCTGCCAGCAACCTTGGTATTGGAAGATTAATTCTGGAGACCGACGCCCGAATGTGAAACAGGCCCGGGAGCAGCGGGCCGTTGATCCGTTAGCAAGCGGGATCCCGATGGAAGAGTTAAAGTCTCTTACTTCAGCAAATTTTATTAGTTTTGAGTTTGATCATGTTCCTAGAGTTTGTAACAAAGCAGCTCATGTTCTTGCTGCATTAGGTGTGGGTAGCACCGAAGGAGCGGAGCACATTTTCGTGCGACGCTCGATAGTGTCAATGTAATCGTTGTTGACGATATGTCAACCACAGTGCAATGAGAAACTACCTGTGATTCAAAAAAAAAAAAAAAAGCAGGTAAAACGACCGCATGCTGTGTTTTCATTTCATTTCTCGAACTCTTTCTTGCAAGGCTTATGATTTTGTCATAAAAAGGCTCGTTTGAGGTAATAAACTGCCCACGACTTTATCCTTCAGGACTGTTGACTGGAATATTTCTCAGTCCACCTTGTGTATTCAGTTTTCTGTTTTCCCCCTGCTGAATGCAGCCATCAGTCGGCTCTCCTATCTTCTCTCAGCTGCCTATTCCAAGGACAGTGTAATTGTTTGCTTGGTCGATGATGCATTTGTTGCAAACTATAAAAGAAAACAACCTAATTCATGAACCCATTGCTGCAGCTACTTGCTGATGAATCTTGCTGGTGCATTATGATTCCAGGCAGGGCACGTGGAACGGGCCAAGCTGACATGGGCACGCGTGGTAGCAGTTTCATTCACGAGAAGACTTAGTGGTGGGGCTCAGAATTTTGAGACTGGATTTGAAATGTGAAACGCTACAGTTTTTTTGTCAACCTAAAGTCTAATATTTGATATGTATAACACACAACTGTAATGTACAATACATAGCAGATATAACACATAATTGAGCATGGTTTCTTATATTCGTAAGCATGATTTGAAATTGTATAACATATGGAAATACTTTGTTCGATGTATCAAAATGGCAACATCTAAATCTAAAATATCTAAAGTATATGAAACATCTAAATAATAAGAAATCTTACAAATATGTAGTATCGCTTCCTTTTTTTCTCTTCGTATCGAAGACCTAATAACAATTAAATAAACTACTTAAATTAGTAAAATATTCAAATGAATGGTCACTGCTGGTGGAGATGCTCTTCCAAATGATTCACAAATTCAAATCCATAATGTATTGATTAGACAAATTGACCGAATTGTAACTTACAAATTTAATTCATACTTCAAAAAGTGGCGACTCTAATCGTCGTGGAAGCTCCTGGCGGCTGGCCACCCATAAGTTTGGCGAGGTATGCTCCTGCGCCGCTGCCGGCTGGCCATAGCCGCAGACTGCTCGGCGCCCCTGTGCTCGGCGTTGGCTGCTGATCCAGGCTCTGCTCGCAATCCTGTGAGGCCATTCCTGCTGTGCGAGGGTTTGAAGTTGGGCCATTGGCCACCATTGGGCCTTGTTGGGCCATATTGTAGGGAATCTGAGCGATACAAGGATATTTGTTTTGGGCTCAAATCATGAATACACAGTTATATTTGCTTTGTTTTTCTTTCTTCAATCTATATATATAATTCGAAAAAAAATGTATGCACTATATGTATACAATTTTTTGATAAAAAAACAATAGGTATTTAACTGAATACCCTTGAATATAAGTGGGCTCATAGACATAACAAGTCTCCAAAGCCATTGGCCACCATTGTAAGAATAGTGCTTTAGTATTCCCGTGGTGAGCGCCAGTAGTAGCTATATATGGAGGGTAATGGCTTTAATGGATCTATGCCTGTTGTGGGATTAGAGTGTTCCGCACTTCAAATTATGAAGTTTGGACAATAGCATGTTTGTAGAATTGATACTAGAGGCCTGTTTGACGCAGACGCTCACAACACACGTCACCCTTACAAACATATGCATGTAAACCCTACCCCTATGAGCACCTTCAAAGACGAAATTGATGAAATCACAACAGGCACCTCGCTCTTGACGGTAACGTTGCCTACCACTAAAAGCACAAAGCCGCTAAAGCCTATAATATTTGCTTCTGTTGGGAGTCGAAACTATGATCTTAGGTGCTACTGAGACTCTTAACTACACAGGTCCTTTTGCACTGAGGCTATTATTGTAAGGTAAGATTGGCTGAATTGTATACGTACCCCACTGGCCAATGTACATTCGACAGGGGATGGCATGCTTTATGGCATTTCAAGGGAGCACTAAATAATTTCAGAGAAGAGAATATGTGGATCAGTATGAATCAATATTTAAAATCGCGGGCTATAGAACTTAGCGGGAGCTTGGCCAAAACGTTATAACGGCGCTATTTTGACGCTATTCGGCGCTAATGAGCATCGCGACAGTTGCTTCTGGCCGCTATAGCGGCGCTATAACGCACTTTTTTTTACAGTGGTATGAATAATGAGTAATTATTAAATTATCCATCACTGTTCATTCAGCTTTACAATTGTGTCTTCCAGTTCTTCCTCTCGACAAAAAAATATCTTCCAATTTGGGTGGATTATCTAAGAGCAACTCGGTGGAGGGCCTCAAATTAAGCCCTCAAATTTTCATTTGCATGCCAAACTAAAATAAATAGGGGCCTAATTTATGCTTTCACTCCAGCGGTGGCACCCAAATTAAAGCCCTCAAGTTCTGCTGGTAGCCACCGACACATGGGCCCCTACCTGTCGGGGACCCTCCCTCTTCCTCTTCTTCGTTATACGTTCGCCGCCGCCGCCGGAGACCGGAGCTACGAGGGGAGGAGAGTGGAGATCGAGCACCGGAGGGAGGGGAGCAGCGCGTGGAGGTGGAGGCGAACCCCATCTCGACGGGCGCCTGCCGTATCCCGGCGCCGCCCCGGCCGGCGAGGCTCAGGCCGCCGCGCCCACAAGCGGGCGAGCCCCCCATCTTGGCGTGCGCCCCCGGCCGGGAGGTTCAAGGTCGCCCGTGCCAAGCGGGTGAGCCGCGATCAAGATGGCGCGCCGGCCGGCGTGCCACATCGACGGCGCCCGGACCAACCCGGCAGCGCTCCCACGGCCGGCGTGCCCCCATCCCGACGGTGCCTGAGACCGCCCGGCGGCGCCCGGTCGGCGTGCCCCAGCCATCCCGACGGCGCCCTGCCCATCCCGGCGGCGCCCAGGCCGACGGCCGGCGGCGCGAACGACCGGCGGCGCCCATAGCCGGCGTGCCTAAGCCCGACGCGCCCGCCCATCCCGGCGGCGCCCACCGGGCCGAGATGGTGGATGGCCGCCATCGCGGACCGCGTGCACGGCAGGCGGCGGTGGACAGCAGTGATCCGGAGGACGGCAGCGGCGCGCAGCAAAGCGGGGTATTGCGGGCGGGCGTGGTGGCGGCGGCGGGCGGCGCTATGCGAGCGAACGCACAGGTGGAGGAGCTTTGCGAACCGAAGAAAAAGTGGGACCCACAGGGGGAATAGGAGGGATCCAGATCGGGGGGTTCAAACTAAAATTTGGGGTTTTATAAAATTTGAGGTCTCATTAAGGGGCTCCATTGGAGTTGATTTTTTGTCAAAGTCCCTAGAATTTAGGGTAGGGGCTCAAATAGGGGGTGGGTTGGAGTTGCTCTAATGACATCTATGCTACTATAGGTCCAGCTTTTATGCATAATAAATACCACTGCCATTCAACCTATGCTTCCTTTTTTGGAGTATCAGTACTCACTATTTGTAATGCGCTCCATGCGTGTTATGACTGACTGACTTTCGTATATGAATGAATCACTGATCTTCGTCAACTCTATGTTGACTACGTACATACTGGCTGTGTAATTAAATTTGGATTTTGCTACGTACATCTTCGTCAACTCTAGGTCAACTCTAGGTTGACTACGTACATCTTCGTCAACTCTAGGTCGATCGAACGAGGAAGTAGTAGCACGTACTGAGCAAAGTGTTGACGTCATACGTACGTAATGGATTGTTTTGGGGAAAAGAATATGTTCATGGGCACGTACTATGGCCGGGACGGTGGATAAGATTCTTGATGTTTTTTTTGAGACGACGGAATTGAACATGCACGGTTCCATTTGGCTTTCTTAAATGGTAATTCTGCACAATATATATACTCATGTGTTTTGGAGCAATCCAACACTCGATTTGATCTCTTCTCTGTCTCTCCCCCTCTTCTCCAAATCCGATGGCCTTAGAAGAATCTTTTTGAGAGGCATGTCAGTCAGGCGGTGGGAACGGCGGGAGGGTGATGGTTAGGGTTCGGCGGGGTGGGAGGCGCCGAGTCAAGTCGGCGGGGGCGACCATGCCTCTGCCGTTAAGCGCCGTGCCGCTGCCGCTGTTCCGCACGCACGCACGGACACGCCGTGGCCCCGCCCAACCGCTAGCTGCCAGCGGCGTGGCGTGGGCCCGTTTATGCACGGGAAACCGTAACGGCGCCATGACTTAAACGCTCACGTGGCATGCACGTAGAGGAAGAAGGAATCTAGCGCGTGGTCAGTCTCGCTCAGTCAATTGCATTTGCATTGACGTACGTACACCACTGCCAGTCTGCCAGCAGGGATCAG
Organism: Hyparrhenia diplandra; assembly: GCA_015847255.1. Classification (NCBI taxonomy): domain Eukaryota; kingdom Viridiplantae; phylum Streptophyta; class Magnoliopsida; order Poales; family Poaceae; genus Hyparrhenia; species Hyparrhenia diplandra. The sequence goes on from JADLZK010010791.1 coordinate 229,302, forward strand.
CGCATATATATAGTGGGAGATAAAACCAGGGTGGATTATTGGCCATGCATCCGAATACGGCGAGCTTTTATTCTGTTGTGTGAGGCAAAGGGCAAGCTGCCGGCTCCGCACCCGTGCCAAGAGGTAAGTAAGGTGAGCGTAGGGGTGGTAAAGGACCCTTTAGTTTAGGCTAACAAATTTAAGGATCGGACCGGATTAGGATCGGATCATAAAACTATACAATTTTGAACTAAGAATGAAAAGGGTCAAATGAGATTGTGAAAGAAGGCAAAAGGGCCGGATCCATTACCACCCCTAGGTGAGCGGCAAAGCCACGGACAGGGACACTAGCTAGGGGTGCGCTTGGGATCATGCATGCACCTAGCTAGTGTGCAAGGGTTGCGCAATCATCTTTATTTTTAAAGGCGCGCCGTTAGATTTGATAGGGTTTTAATTTAGGTCGGCTCCCAGGTGCTCTGGCTCCTCCTAGAAAAATACTATAGCAGCACTATTTAGCACTGTAGTGAGGGAGTCGTTTTGGATTTTGTGGCAGACAATGAAACGAGAAGAAGAGGAACCGGCGGATACAGTGCCAGAGTACATACGGTCCCATATCGCGATCTCACCATCTAAAATGGTTAGAGCTCCTCCTAGCAAATTTAAAGGCCAGCTACTCGGTTTCACAGTTTACGGCTGAAAATCAAACTAGCTTACTCGGAAAGTTTAAAAAGTACGTAAAACGATGTACTTTGCCTCTTCTTTTTGAAAAGGTACTTCAACTCTTTTTAATAATATAAATAAATGGTATCATGAGGTGTCATCATCATATCATATAATCTATCCCGGCCAAACTTTTGGCGGGCCCAACCAAGCAAAAAGGCCACGTTTGTCCTGGTGTGGTAACATGTTGGTAGTAGATACCCGATCCGATGACGACTTCATGACTACACTACTACTGGTAAATTAACGGCGTACGGCGTCATCGTTCACACACATGCACGACACAAAACGTGCGTGCACCCGCAATGGACACCAACCCGGCCTGCGCATCGTTGTATGCATGTTTATATAAATCTGCACGCATCCTGCCTCCTTCCTTCCCAACTAGCTACTAACTGCAATCGCGCGCCAATATAATGCATGCAATTGCAATGGCTATAGGAGGAGGAGCTGATAAGCACGCTGGTGCTGGGGCTTCATCGTCACCTCATGACCCTCCTCCCCCGAATGCTGCTGCTGTGAGTACTGTGCGCAGCCGCATAAGCCGGTCCCTCAAGCGAATGGCCGTCACCTATTCCACTACACTTCTGGCAGCACAGGCCGTGGCACTTGCGAACTCGCTCTTCATCGTGGCCATACTCCGCTATAGGTCAGTGGCGAAGCTACGTTTACTAGACGGGGTCGTCCGACACCGATGACTTTGCCGTCGTACGTGCCCCAGCACAAATTTTTACCGTGGTAGACCCCGGCAAAAAAATATTTAGACCCCGGCGGCCTGGCAGAGCAGCAGCTAAGCCCATTAGCAGTAGTCCAATTATCTATTGAGCCCATCGTAATATCGTACTTCCTTCCTAGTCAGCCTGGCGGCACGGCGCACGGCCGCACGCCCTAAGCCAGATCTTCGGCTAATCGTACTCTCGCATCTCAAATCCGCAAATCCTAGGGCCACGCGGGCAGCCGGCGGCGGCAAAAACCTTCGTGGCCTGGCCTCCATGATCTAATGCTGCTGTGATCCTCCGTGATCAAGTCATCAAGATGCCAGGTATGTCCGTATGTATGCAATATGCTAATTTACTAGTTCTAACTAGTTCAGTACGGCTTGCTTTTTAGCATCTATTATATATTTATATTCTTTTATGATGACTAATAACTAGATGGATTCCTCGCGCGTTGCTGAATTATAACATTTTTTCAGTACGGCTAATTTGGTTTTTTGGTTTGTGAGTTATAACATTTTTTAGTTAGTTCAAACAGTGGGGTTCGCCGCCGGATGTTATGGTCTTAGTGCGGTTGCTGAGATGACATGGTTGCATGTCGAAAGAACTCCTTAGTGGGAGTTCTCTATATAAGTGTAGTAGATTTGATAGGCAATCAAAGCAAACTGAAAGGGTTCTTTAAAAGGAAATTGCCACCAGCCGACGATGATGAGAATAATAATGGAGACACTTAGCAAGAAGATATGGAGATGTTTGTGTCCCTGCAGCAAACAGTAACTGTATTACTCAGCGCACTTCGCGATCTCACAATATGAGGTAATTTTGATGAGCTTCCATATGATCCAGCACATAGAAGGGCACTATAAGATGGAGGATCGTAGTTGTCGAGGTACACTATAAGAGGTAACTACTATTATGATTTGTAACAATTTATTTGTCACAATATTCAATATTACCATGGTAATTTATGTTTTATAGGGTATTATATTATCACAACCTATAAGTCAATGCTTGGTTAGTTTTGAGTACTGACCCCGGCGGCCATTTTTCCTGGCTTCGCCGCTGCTATAGGTACGGTATTTTTTTTTCGAATTATACATTACAACACAGACACTCACAACACACGTACACTAAGTATGGTACTGATTGTGGTTTATATATATATAGTATATATAACAAGTGCACTAGTTTGATGAGTCATTCCTCACGGGATCCAAGAAAAAGATCGAGAGAAAAAATTAACTCACTACTCCTTCAGTCCTATCCTATCCCCGTTGGGTCAGTACATGTATCCTAAGTAGCTCTAAGTCTCTAACAAATCTGCTCCATTGCACATGGGTACAGACAATTGTGGTAGTTTTAACAGGCAACATTTTTGGAGCTCACTTTATAAACAATCGCAGTACTAGCTAGGGGCATGGCCTTATCATATTTACAGAGAGGAGAGAGGTGTAGACGAGCGCCGCTCAACCGATGTGCGGGAGAAGGATCAAGGGACGGGAGGTAATTGGATTTTATTATTTTGTTAAGTATGGGTAGTTGCATTTTGGGAGTATGAAATTTGTCCAATTACCTGCTGACATCGGGCCGACTCTTACCACCTGTATATGTAAGATACCGTGCTGATGCCCTAACTATAAGGAAGGAACTAGGACAGAGTAGCTACTCTCTTCATTGCGAATTTTAATTCATTTTGGCTTTAGTTTTCTAGATATATAGTTTTTGTTATGCACTTAAATATATATAATAATAATAATAACTATAAATCTAGAAAACTCAAAACAACTTACTATTTGAACGGAGGGAGGATATATGTGAGGCCTTCGCCAACAATATATACATGGCTAAAGCGGTTTAGCTATTGTAGAATAATATGATACTCTATCTGACTAAACCAACCTCTAGCATCACTTTAGTTTTCTCTCTTTTTATTCTATCTACTATATATCTCCTATATGTTACATCTCTTTTAAAAATGCTCTGCGATACTGCAGGCAGGAGCCACGTTTGGTGCTCTTGTACTTGGCGTTTGTCAACTTCTACACCGCTCTCTACTTTCCGACGCCGGCTCCTCCGTCACCGTTATCGCCATGTGACGACGCTCGTCCTTCTTCGCCGCTGGCCTCGGATACTTGGCCATCTTCCTTGGCGCGTTTCTGCTGGCGCTTTTCTTCTACAGCTTTGCCCAAGCCGGCATAACGCTACCACAGGTGGCCGGCGTCGGGGGCTCGTCATCGCCGTGGGCGGCGTACTTCTTTCGACACGTTTCATTGTGCTCCACCTTGAGGATGACGAAGAGCAGGAAATGCATGTCGAGATTCTTCGCCGAGGCCTCCCATTTGAGTTAAATTTGCAGGGCCATCCATTAGATTTATTATATATGTGTCATTGCTCATCATCGAGTGTAACATCAATTTCTGCTTTATTTGTTTAGATCTTAGTTGATCCAAACAGCCTAACTAATTATAAGGGCTTGTTTGATCAACTAGCTAGGGATAGCATTTTGCAAGTAGTTAGGGGCTTGGCTAAAAGATTAGCCTACCTATTAGCCTCAGGTGTGGATTGATTTTGACGGTATTGTTAGTTTAATTAACGTCCGTAATTGGGGTTGGGTTAAACCAAACGGTATCTACATTTCTTAGTGGTCTTGTAACTTATCCATGGTTTTTATGAAATTTTTTGTTCGAAATTCACTGTGCAACACTACTATATAAAAAAATCTTTTTGCGTGATGTTTTTATTTTTATTTCCGAGGCGGGCGGGAAAGACCGAGTGTGGGATACCTATCCTCGGGGTACCAAGGACGAGGAGACATTCTAAAGCAAGGCCAGCGGCGACAGGCCCAACCAACAAGCGAGGCCAAGTAGGGCGGCAGTGCAGCCACGAGCTGGGGAGACGGGCGGCGACCCCCGCCTCGAACGGCTTCGGTCCGCCTCGGCGAGCCGGTCCGTCTCGAGCGAGCTCGAGTCCGACGCGGCCCAGCGAGCCGCGGCTCGTCTCGACCCGGCGGCTGCGAACCCGACCCGGCGAGCTGTCTTCCGCTCGAGCGAGCTCCGAAGGCCGTACCACAAAACTCCGTCTCGAACAAGCTCGGGGAGACCTCCGGGGTCTCGAGCTCGTAAAGGTAACTCGAGCTCGCGAGAACTCGGCCCCTCGGGGAAGACAAAGGCAGAGGAACGCCACCAAGACTTGTCACGAGCTCGAGCCCAGGTCGGCTCTTCGCCCGATCCGTCGATGTCGAGAACCACCCGGCAGGATCCTCCCAGCGGGCGGCCCCGGATCGGGGCCTGCGGCGACGGCGCCCGGGCGCGATCGAGTGCGGGATAGCGCTGCGGCGCCGCCCAACGGCGGATGTCGGTGCTTCAGAGCGGCCTTGGCAGCGCGGCGACCTGTCGGAACGGGCGGACCGCGCCAAGCGCTACGTCAAGCACACGAGAGACAAGAGCTACACGCTCCCCAGCTGCTCAATCCACGTGCTCGTGTGTGGCAGCCGCAGCCTACCGCCTAGCTAACCACAGTGCGATACAGCGCCGGGCGGCGCGGAGCTGCGTGCGTGCGGCCGAACAAGGCGCCGCCACGCCATTACACGGCGATGGCGTCAGCGGGGAGCACGCCGGCCCGCGACACTTTCGGTTCAGCGAGCTCGAGCTCGCTGGCCGGGCCCGGATCGAAAACATGGCGCCGCACCCTACGGGCCGCCCCGACAACAACGAAACGTACTACGAGTAGACTTCACGGCGCGCTGGCGTATCGGCCGGCGCCGCACGCGTATCTGACCGATCGGCGTGCCCCCGCCACCCGGCGAAGTTTACATTCGACTCCTTGTACTTTATTCCCCTCTCACTTTAGGTCCTTCCCCGGTGGCTCCATGTATCGCCCCCTTACGACTATAAAAGGGACCCTTTGCCATGGGAGAAGGCAAGCTTTTCTCGCTACGGGTTCTCGGACTCTCAAGTTCACTTCACACACCACGCACACAGACCTGGGAGCTCTCCTCCCTCTCTCGAATCAGCTTGTACTCGCCCCGTATGAGCGCCTTGAGCTCGGATAGTGCAAACATGTGTTTGCTTAGACCAAATTGTTCATAATAGGGGTAAGCAATAACGTGGTTTTTTGGATAGTGTGACACACACTTTAGAATCCACCGACAAAAGGATAAAGAAAATAGATAAAGAATAAATGAATAACCTAATGGAGTAATTCTAATGTATCTAGTCATGGCCATACAAATGAATAGTTAGGATCATATGCAAAACCGATTTAATCATGGTTAGGTCTAGGATACCGGGAGACCCCACCGGGAAGTCCGCTTCCCACCAAGGCATTCTGAACTCCTACAAAGACATACGAACGTGGGTGGATTTCAAGGGACGGTCAAGGCTTGTCACGCGACCAAGCCGCCTACCCCTCAACCGTGGCATGCACTCATATTCGCAGGTGTCGTAATACCCGGGCACCATGCCCGCATATTAGAGCACTACTCTTGTCCCCCCAGGATCCCCACTCGTCGAATGGACGGACTAGAACAAGAGCAAACCCGAAGGAACAACGAACCGATATCCCACCTCTAATCAAGTTAGGCATATGATGATCGGTGATGAACCGAGATGAACATGTCAAGATTATGATATGTAAACTATATGCTAGTTCATATACCAACACAAGAACATGATCAAGACTATACTCTAGTTCATAAGTTAGGCCAAGAACATAGATATAAGACTTGCAAATAGAAGAATGCTCCATAGAGAAGATATATTACCAAGGCACTTTCTTCTAGGAGACAAGCCCTCCTTGTAGCTCTTCTACTCCAAGTGCTAACCAAGAACTAAGAAGAAGAAGAAAGAAGAAGTAGAAGAAGAGAGAGAGGTAGAGGTGGTAGAGAGAGGAAGATTGCTGGTTTGCTGGACTCCAAGTAGTGTGTGTTGAGAGAGGAGGAGAGGGGGTCTACTTATACACTTGGAGGAGGGGCCTAAGTGCTAAATTACATCAAAACCGACCTGGTAAACCTTCCTAATCCGAGCAAACCGACCATCCCACGGCGGTAACACCCATTTGGTAAGTGCATGAACCGCCCCCCGAGGTTTCTTGGCACAAGCCAGGGGGCTCGGCCTCGGCCCGGGTCTCGGTGGGTTGTCGTCTTCCGTCTTGAAAAGTTGTGGGCCGGGCTTGGCTCGCCCAATTTTGATGTTTTGGGTCGATTTGCTCCTGGGCTTGTGTTTTGTAATAATGCGCTTTCCGGATGGCGTACTTTGGTCGATTTTCCACTTGCTTTTATTATAAATCTGCAAAATAAAATACTAGACACTACAAGTGGAATTTATTAGTGATAAATGCATATGAGTATAAAAAGGCATAGTTTTACTCCCTTTATGGCAATAAGTTGACGGAAAAAATATGTCGTTGGTGACCATCAACAATGACCGCCCCGCGCGCTCCTACAACAAGAGACGGGGAGGCCGCTACGACACGACCTAAGAGGACGCGGCCGGAGTCTGACCCCGGAAAGGAGGCGAGCTCGGAGTCCTCCCCCGAGGAGAGGACGCCGGAGCCCGACGCCGGACGAAAGGAGACCGAGGGCCTTTGGATCGCGCATCCACAACGCCCGTTCCCTCCCACTTCCGAGCTCCAACCTCGGTGCAGAAGTACAACGGGAGACGGACCCCGCACATGGCTCGAGGATTATCGCCGGCCGCCAATCGGGAGGAGCCAACAACGACCTCTTCATCATCCACAACCTCCCCTCTATCTTGCAGATTCGGGCGCATGCGTGGCTTGAGCCCTCCCGGCGAGGTCGATCAACGACTGGTACGAACTCCGTGACGTCTTCATCGGCAATTTCCAGGGTACCTACACCAGGCCGAGTACCGCGTGGGACCTGCGCGGATGCAAGCAGAGGAAGGGGGAAAGCCTGCGTGACTACATCAGGCGCTTCTCCAAACTCTGCAACAACCTCTCCGAGACCTCCGACGCCGAGATCATCACGGCGTTCACCTTCGGCATGACCTGCGAGACCCTCATCCACGAGCTCGGCGTGCGCAAGCCCAAGTCCGTGAAGGATCTCCTCAACCTCGCCACCACACCCGCGGGTGTACACCGGATGTTGGCGCTAGAAGGAGGGCCAGAACAAGCGCGCCCGTCGCGGCGAGGGACGACGACGAGTTCGTGGCCGTGGCGGACAAGAAGAAAGCTAGCGCTAGGCCGGCCAAGCCATTCGTCGCCAAGAACCCCTTCGACAAGATGCTCGAGGGACCATGCCCGCACCATGAGGGCCCGTCAAGCATAAGATGAAGGGCGCAACCTCATGAAGAAGCACGTGATGGGCGCGTTGCGGGGCGGGAGGCTTAGGGCGGCGGTAGGGGACGCCCGACAAGGATGCGGCGGCGGTGGCGGCGGGACATCTGCGCCGGGGCCGGCGCCGTCAACGCCGTGCGCGAAGGCCCGCCCGGAATGAGTCAAGCGCCAGCGTAGCTGGCGCGGCGAGGCCCTCTTCACCGAGCCGGCGACGCCCGCATACCTCAAGTGGTCGAGCTCGCCAATCACCTTCGACAAGACCGACCACCGGCGTCACATCCGCGGCCGGGCGATTCCGCTTCGTCGTCGACCCGTCGTCGGCACCAAGCGCCTCAACAAGGTGGCGATGGGACTCGCGGCGGCGGCCTCAACCCTCTATGTCGGCGCCCTTCAAGCTCACCGGCATCCTGCGAGCTCGCTGCGCCCATCCACGAGATCCAATCCACGCGAGTCATGCCGGAAGCGGATGGTCCCGTCGGGCGAATCAACCTCCGTCACGTTCGGCACCCCGGACAACTTTTAAGGAGGTGCTCACGTTCGAGGTGCTCCCTTTCGGGATGGCGTACCACGCGCGCTCCGGGCCGGCCATGCTATACGAGAGTTCATGGCCGCCCCCCAACTCCCCACCTACCTTAAGCTCAAGATGCCCGGGCCGAAGAGGGTGATCACCGTCGACTCCGCCTTGGCCGCGTTAGCGTTCGGGCGTTTAACGCCGCCGTGTAATGCGCCGACGCGCGCCATCGAGATCGAGGAGATGCTACCCAAGATGGCGGCTTTGGGCCGGGTGCCGGGGACTCCAGCAAGCTCAAGAAGGCCGGCGAAGCTTGAGCTCGTCCGGGCGAGCTTCGCGAAGGTCGCCGCACGCGTTCAAGCCCGAAGGACGCCAAGGAGGTCGCAGATCGGCGGGGAGGGGCGCACTCTCCACGTGGGGCGAGCTCACCCCCAAATAAAGCGAGCTTGTCGACTTCCTCCACACGAACCTCAACGTGTTCGCGTGGAGGGCCTCGGATATGCCCGCATACCGAGGGAAGTCGCCGAAAGCACTCCTGAACATTAAACCCGGCTCTCGGCCGGGGTGAAGCGAGAGGCTCCGGCGTTTCGGCGACACCGGCGCCAAGCAATCGGCCGAGGAGATAGATAAGCTATTAGCCGCTAGGTTTATCAAGGAGGTGTATCATCCCGAGTGGATAGCCAACCCCGTACTAGTTAAGAAGAAGAATGGGAAATGGAGAATGTGTGTTGATTACACGAGTCTCAACAAGGCATGCCCAAAGGATCCGTTTCCTTTGCCGCGCATCGACCAAATCGTTGACTCCACCTTCGGTGCGAGACACTTTTTTTCTCGACGCGTACTCCAGCTATCACCAGATCGCGATGAACGAGCTCGATCAGCTCACCACCTCCTTCATCACTCCGTTTGGTGCATTACGTTACGTAACAATGCCCCTTCCGGTTTGAAAAACGCTGGCGCCACCTTCCAAAGGTGCATGCAAAAAGTCTTCAAAGAGCTCCTCGGAAAGCTTGTTGAAGCTTACGTCGGCGACATCGAAGTCAAGACAAAGCGCTTCCCGGCGAGCTCGTTCCGACCTCGAGCAAGTCTTCGCCAAGCTACTGGAAGTTCGAGTCAAGCTTAACCCCGAAAAATGCGTTTTTCGGGGTACCGAGGGGCAAGCTCCTCGGCTTTGTCGTGTCGGAACGCTGCATCGAAGCCAACCCCGAAAAAATCACCGCCATCACGAGCATGGGGCCGATCAAGAATGTCAAGGGGCGTGCGGCGGCTCACGGGATGTCTCGGCTGCCCTCGGTCGATTCATAGCTCGACTTGGGGAATGCAGCCTTCCGTTGTACAAGCTGTTGAAGAAGTCGGAGCGCTTTGTCTGGACCGATGAGACCCAGCCCGGGCTCGATTTGTTGAAGCAGACTCCTTTATAACCCGCCCGTGCTCACCGCACCAACACCAAGTGAACCCATCCTCCTCTACATCTTGGCAACCTCCTAGGTCGTGAGCACCGTGCTCGTGGTCGAGCACGAGGAGGAGGGGCACTCACTCTGAGTTTAGTGCCTGGTCTACTTCATTAGCGAGGTCCTCTCCGACACCAAGACCAGGTTCACGCAACTCGAAAAGCTTCGTGTACGTATTGCCGATCACCGGCGGAAGCTCCGCCACTACTCGGGCGCACCCCATCACCGTCGTCTCCAAGTACCCGCTCGGTGAAGTCGCCCGCAGCCCCGAGGTCGCAGGACGCATGGCCAAGTGGTCCGCCGAGCCGATGGGGAGCCGACATCACGTATGCGCCAAAGGGACTCCATCAAGTCGCAGCGCTTGCCGACTCGTCGCCCGAATGGACCGAGATCGAGCAGCCAGCCAAACCCGACAATGTGGAATACCGGGTGATGTACTTCGATGGCTCCGTGAAGAAGTACGGCGCGGGGGCTGGGTTGGTCTTCATCTCTCCGAGCAAGGTACGCATGAAGTATTCAATCCGTCTCCATTTCCCGCCTCCAACAACGCCGCCGAGTCACGAAGCCCCCGGTGAACGGCCTACGACGCCATCGAAGCTCGGCATCCAGCACCTCGAGGTCCGGGGCGACTCCAAGCTCGTCAAGAACCGGTCATGAAGGAGGCCGACCGCGTGTCAACCCCAAGATGATTGTGTATCGTCGAAGGTGCGCGAGCTCGAAGAGTTTTTCCCACGGGCTCGAAGCTCAACCACATCCACCGGAACTACAACAACGACGTTGACGCCCTCGCCAAGCTTCGTGATCGGACCAGGAGCCCGCCCCACCGGGCGTCTTCATGCCCGATCAACGCCGCCCTCAATACGGCTCGAGGGCGAGTCCGTGAAGTCCTGTGCGAGCTCGGACTTGCCTTCGAACGGCCCAAGCTCGGACAACATGGAGGTCGACGTTCAGAGCTCGAGCTCCCCGAGCTCGACAGCATGCATGGCCGTGAGCACGAGCTCGACTCCCAAGGTTTTGGGCCGGGCGGATTCCGCCTCCTAGAGTGGATGAGGGAAGGCAAGCTGCCCCCGTGCGAGGAGGAGCGTCGCCCAGCTCGCCGAGCTAAGTCCTTCGTCCTCATCGGGAGGAGCTCTCACCGGCGTAGCGCATCCGGCATCCTACGGCTGCGTCACCTTCGAGCAAGGCGAGGAGCTCGCCAAGGAGGTCCACGAGGAGAATGCGGACACCACGCGGCCCCGCGCGCACTTTCGTCGGAAAGGTGTTCCGCAAGGCTTCTCATCGGGCCGACGGCCATCGCAGATGCTAACCAGTCGTCCGTTATTGCAAGGGTTGCCGATTCTTCGCCCGCCAGACGCATCTCCCCGCGCAAGCGCCCTGCACGATCCCGCTCACCGGGTCCTTCGCGGTGCAGGGCCTCAACATTGTGGGCCCTCTCACGAAGATGCCCGCTGCACCCCACCGCCGTCTCCATCGACAAGTTCTCGGTGGATCGGTGATGCCCATCTCCCGATGTCGAGCTGAAGAGACGGTCAAGTTCTTCACCGGCATCATCCATCGGTTTGGGGTCCCGAACTCCATCATCACCGACAACGGCACCAACTTCGTGGGAGGCGTCTTCCTCAACTCGCGACAACCACGGCATCCGTGGACATGGTGGCGGTCGACCACCCGAGGACCAACGGGCAGGTCGAGTGAGCTAATGGGATGATCTTGAAAGGCCCGAAGCCACGCATCTTCAAGCGTTTCAAGAAGTTTGGTGGCCGATGGCTCGCCGAGCTCCCCGCCGTCATATGGAGTCTGCGGACCACCCCCGGGGCCACGAGGGTGCATGCCATTCTTCCTCATCTTCGGCTCCCGAGGCCGTGCTCCCCACCGACCTCGAGTACGGCTCGCCACGCAATTCAAGCATACAATGACGGCGGCAACCGGGCATCACTCGAAGACGCCGTGGATCAGCTCGACGAAGCCCGCGACATCGCCGCTCCTTCACTCGGCCAAGTACCTGCGGTCGATGCGCCGCTACCATAGCCGCCACGTGCGAGGTCGAGCTTTCAGCGTCGGCGACCTCGTGCTACGACGAGTTCAGAGCTCTTAGGACCGCCACAAGCTCTCCGCACCGTGGGAAGGTCCCTTCACCATCGACCAAGTCTTGAGGCCGGGCATGTACAAGATGAATGATGGGAACGATTGAGTCCTCAACAACGCCTGGAACATCGAACAACTACGCCGCTTTTACCCCCGAATGTACTTGAATTGTTATAGCCGCGAGCTCTAATAAAAAGTACTCATCGATTCAATGCGTCAATTTGTGCAAGCATTCGAATGTTTTCACTTTTTCGGCTGTTAAGCAACGGCTGCCCTCGCTTCCGGTGTGAGGCCAGCCCTTGCTTGGGGGCTACAGAGGGACGGGGCGCATACCCCGCATCTTTTACGAACTCTTTTTGGCAAAAACCTCGCGACCTCGAGCTCTAACCACGAGCTCGTCCCAGGTCCCCTCGACCTCGTGTTCGTTTCCTCTCCGGGTCGCATACTTCGTTAATCGTCTCCAAGTTTTGAGATCGCCATCGCAAGGCATGGCGCGACTGCCTATCGACCTCCCGCACCCCCGCGGCCAGCGAGGAACGGCCCGCCACTCATTCTACCGAGACACGAGCTCGAATCCAGACAATTAACAAAAAATGCAACCAAGGAAAAGAAGCGAACACCTGATCACTCAATACGACTCAAAGTAATATTTACATTACATTATGCCCCGAGCTCGGGGACTTTGTTGTTCGAAATAACTAAAGAAAGGCCATGCCTCGCTACTTCTACTCGTTTACAAAGGGGTCCTCGCGGCGGCGCCGAGTTCTCCAGCGGGGAGGAATGAAGAGCTCGAGCTCTTCACGAGCGAGGTTGCGAGCTTCGGCGGGCGAGCTCCTCCGCGTCGGCCTCGGCGGTCGCGATCACCTGCTCAAGGTTCACCCCTTCCTCAACTACCGGCCGCCCTTCACCCATGACCGGCCTGTCCAGCTTAGGGAAGTGAGCGAGATCACGCTCACCGCCTTGTGCACCATGAGACAAGACTGCTCCCTCACCGTTGGAGGGATGAGGAGGACGCGGTGCGCTAGATTCTCGCCTCGCCGATGGAAGCTCATTGCAGACGGCCTGAACGTCCGAGGACGAGCTCATCTTCCGACGCGTTGCGACACCGCCCGGTGTGGCCTCGGCCATCGACAGACGCTGATGGGCATCCGCGAGCTCGCCCTCCTTGAAACGAGCTCCCGGGCCTTCGTGCGCAGCTCGCCCGTTTTGGTTTGCGACTCGGCTGCGCCGCTTCAAATTGCCCTCCATGGCAGAGAGCTCGCACTCCTTGCCGCTGAGCCGCCGAAAGTCAGCCCTTATTGTCTTCTCCTTCTCAGCCGCAATCAGAGTCAAAGGCTAAGATGACGAGCTCGCAGGAGAAAGGGAAGACAGAGGCCGCCCGCTTACACATGAGGACGGCGTATGCCTCCTCGTTGGATTCCCACAACGACCAATTCTCCGTGTCGACCCTTATCCTCGTGTGCTCTGAGGCGTGGTACACAACTGTTGGTATTTGTTAAGCCTACAGAAATATTTATACTTTGTATAATCCGCAAGCGAACGGATATCGGTGAGCACTTCACCCGGGAGAGGGTTTTAATATCGAATCCACAGGGAGAATGATGTGAGGTTTAACTGAGGCATATAGCTAATCCATCTAATTCATATAACTAAGCAGCAATCAAGGGATGAGAAGATAAAGAGGTAAGGAGATTTCTACGGTTGTCTAGTTCTTATCCTTATAAGCTATGTTGATATTGTCTTAGGGGGACGTACTCAAAGGAAAGCAGGGACGAAACGTGCAATGCTCCAGCAACATGGTCCTACTTGTCCTATCAACGGGATGTGGACTACAGAGGAATAACGCAGCTGTCACCTACGTTAACTACCACTCTCCGGAAGGTAGGGTGCATTCACAGGCAACCTCGGTCTAAGCACCACGCCTACACCTAAGTTACTCCTCTAATCTAAGGAGTCCTATAGATTAAAGTACTCAAACAAGAGCTGTGAACAATAAGAACAATAGGAACATTTACTTACTCAAATAAGAAGTTGATCCACCATCGGAGTCTCAGAGTAGGCCCCAGTGCTAATGGGACTTGATCCCCAAGGTACAAGATGTAGAGAAGTCACCGACAGTCCAGGTGCTTCCTCGCCAGCTCTTCCCTTCACCCACGCTTTTAGCTCTCCGAAGAAGATTAGCTCTAGTCTCTCTCATGGGAACTATGGCTCTAATCTCTCTTGACGCTTGCTCTCAACTCACTCTAGGGCTTCTAGTTCTACATGGTGTTCTAGTCTAGATTGGAACTAGAGAGGAGAGGTCAGGACCTCAGCCTGTTGAGTATTGAGTTGAATGAATTCGGGTTTCACCCTGGGGTCAGGGGGTCTGTTTATATAGTCCTTGGCGATGAACGATGGCCCTTGGATCAAACCGACCTTGAGCAACGGCGTAGATGCAACCTCAATGTCGGTTAGAAACCGACCTAAAAAGTTGACTGGAATGGGTTCCAACTCTGGCGGTCGCCAGGATTGGGCCCGCCGCCGCGGGGGCCCCCCGTGCCTGCTGGGCTTCGGCCTTCTTCTGGTGCCTTCTCGTGTCTTCTAGAATGCTTTAGTCCACTTTTTGGATTGGTTTGTTCCACGGTCAAGTCTCTTCATCGTATAGGATGCAAACTCTTGGGCTTTTCCTGCTTTTAGCTGTTAAGTCCCTGAAAAGATATAAATCACCAAAGCTCGTGGAATTATGTTAGTAAAGCCCCTAGTCTATGTGTTTATTCATTTTATACCCTTATTTCATGTTTATTTGACTAGTAATATTATGCTATAACAGGTGTCAACAAGCTTCCCCAAGCTTACCTCTTGCTAGTCCCTAGCAAGACTTACTTTTTATATTATTGTTAGATCAGGAGTTGCTACAATGCTTTCACGCCTCAAAAAGTACACATGCTTTTCGAACAAAATTTCTCTCCGATAAGAATAAACTGTTTTCAACTTTCAACTTACCCATATTACCTTTAACCATGGAGCTTATAGCTTTTTCTTGGGATCTTGGGTAATTGAAAGATAGAACAATCAAGTCAAGCACTATATCTCGAACTCTTTGTTCAACTATCATTCTGGAGTTTTTGCAAGTTTTCAAAATAAAACTCAAAAGTTCCTTTGTATGACCCTCTCAAGTCTCTCATTTGTGATATTTGTGGATCCTCACTAAGGCAACAAGGTTGTCTTGCCTTTCTCTCATAATATGTGATATTTTTGGACTAAGGCAGTAGGACACTATGCCTTCTTCTCTCTCACCCTATATCTAAGGCTTATATCGGAGCTCATAGGTGGGAGAAAAACTACATCTACTTACTAAGCATATATTGTAAGTTCAAGCAATGGATCCAAAGTCACGAGTCATACCGATCAAGTGATGCATGTGTATGGTGGAAAGAATATGGTGGTAGATGAATAATGAGAACAAAGGCGATGAGGTGTCTCTAATGAGTGAGGGGAAAGCCTAATTCTACTTTTGCTCCTTGAAGAATCTTCTCTCTTTGGAATCTTGAATATTTATGAGAACTTGGGTTGTATACTCTTTTTTCTATCTTTTCTCATCATTTTTTTTTATTTTATTTCATCATTTTTTATGGAGAGGCGGGCATCTAAGTACCCATTGTTTTCAGCGGACACTTGTCCATTTTTTTTAACTCTCCTTTTTCTCTCTTTTTCTCTTTCTTTTTTTTAGAACACAACCCAAATCTCTTTTGCAATAACTTTTGAGAGATAGACGTAAGTAATGGAGCTTTGTAAAATGTTGGCCGGATATGGATGAGTGGATGGGTGTAGGAAATATTTTTGGTTGCTCTATCCCAGGATAGGATTAGAACATTTTTGGTGGATATATAGTGGATGTTTATGGTGGTGGATGCGTACTTCCGGGTGGAAATAGCATATGAATGAGTGAAGTCGAGTGGAGTGGAATGAGATGGAATGGTGGTGGAGTGTACCTGATCAAGATGACAAGTTTCTAAGGGTCAACAAAGATTGAACAAACTCAATGCAAAGCAAGCAGCCTATATATATGTCAAAAGTTTTCCTAATCTAGGGAGCATGTATATATGGCTATGGTAGGAGGTTCAACACTCATGTCACACAGGACCTTATCTTGTGCACTTTTAAATTTTCAGAATAAATCTCCGAAATCTAGTGTCACTAGGAGTAAGATCAATAGCATCTCAGACTCTCATATATCATATCCGTCAATTACCTAGACTTTGGAGCAAGCAATTTGCAACCCACGTGTTTCGAGGTTCGAGAGTAAATCTCAAGTCAAAGCAGTTTTGTATTTAAGGCTCAAGAGAAATTAAGCTTGAAAGCTAGGTAATCAAAAAAAAAAGGAATTACACGGCGGAGCAACTATTCATCATCTCCAAGTTGTCACTTTTATCTTGGCAGAAACAACTTCTTGTACACTCTCTATACTTATTTATTTATTCTCAAACCTAAAGATCACACTCTACTAAAGACTCTTTTAACGACTTTATGAACTAAACTCTTAGCAAACTAAGCAAACCAAGCAAACCAAATATTTAGCTAATAATAATAATAATATAGTAGAATAGAGATACTTATCGGGATAATTGGGGGTTCTCTCCTCCAAGCTAGACTGAAGTGTCGGATTTGTTGATGTGAAAGTTGAGGTAGATGATGACGATGAAGTCGACCTATCATGTCTCTCTTCCTTCAAATCCTGCTGAACTCAAATAGACAATAGAGCTTTGTGGAACTTGATTAAGCGTTAGTGGTTGGCCACATAGACCTCATGTATCTAGAGATTTTCAAGATGGATCATGATTATTCTAGATAGAACTTCAGCAAGATTTCTCTTCTAGATATTTTTTTGGAGTTTTATATATTTGTATGCATGCAAAGAACTATGATGCAAATGCAACTAAATGAATGCATAATTATTTTTATGCCACCACGGTGAATATCTTTATGGGTTGTTACACACCACAAGATTATTCACATGGGTCTTTAAGGTTTTTCAATGTAATGTTAATGCAAAAATTAAATATGCTAAAAGAAAAATGATTATGCAAAAGAAGTAAATATGCTAATGCAAGATGCGAGAAAGATAAATATGATATGCAATTAAATATGCAATGCTAAGAATTAAATATGGATAACTACCGAGTTACCTTTCGGCGATGGTTCAATGTTTTAAGTCCTCTCGAACAGGACTACTTACCTTGTTCACTCCTAAAAGCGTGTCATCGATCTTAATAGCCGCATCTCCTAAGATGGTGATTCCGTGGATGTTGTCACCCATATTTTTTTCTTTGGTCCAACATTTTGAAGTGAAATTTTGATAGTGGGGGTTGGCAGCCTCTTGTTTTTTGTGTGCATGCCTTGTGGGTTCAGGTCATTCACTTGTAGAATTTTGAGGGAGTGACAAACTCCTCCATATTTTGCTCAAAGTGTGTCCTGCGTACAAAGACAAGGTAGAGATCAAGTGCATGGGCCCCTGTTGGTGGGGAAAACACCAATGTAACCAAAAACTTTATTTGTTCTTTTCTAACCTTAGGCACATTAAACAAGACAGAGTTAATGTTTATTTGTTTCCTTTATTTAAGACAATGTTAAAAGATCAGGAGATTGAGCATCAACGTTTTAATGATTGGAGCTATCTTCCGAGAGCAGGATGTGCAATATTTTAGTTTACTTGGTTGGGGGCTATGGGATCAGGAGAGTGGTGTTTAGGAACAAAGAATTAAACATGTGGAGTTTTAAGCAATGGATAAGGTTGGATTCTAACATGTTTGATTATTTATTTAAGAGCATGCCATAATTAGGGAAAAGCTTAGTTAATGATGACTTACCTCAAGATGTTACCTTTTATTGGAGCGTGTCGGCACCGTAACACCTTGTGGTGATTATTACCTTTTGCTTGGAGCTTTCCTCATTTGGCCTCTTGTATATCTTGCTCCTAACTTGTCTCCCTTTATTGCATCATCCTTTCTTTCTTCTCCTTTGAATTGTGCTAGGACCTTTTTGCTCCTCTCATAGTTTTATTCCTCAAGGTCATTAGTGGACTACACATACCCGAAGGAATATACAAGTAATAACGAGGATAGTATTGTCACGAGGGCTAAAGGTCACTTTCTATGCTACTGAGAAAAGTCTAGTTGAAAATTTTAGCATAGATCTTTTATCTCATGTTTCACCTTGCTTTCTTAAAGGAATGATTTTAGTGAACCTTAAGTTTGCTTTTCATGCATCGAAATCATTCGAACTTGTAGAAAAGAGTAATAGTGAATAGGGAAGTTGCAAACCAGCGTGTAGAGTGAGAGGTCACATGTGAGGAAGAGCATGATTGGATTAATCCTTGGTGGAGTTGGTCTTTTCTCTTACATGTGCTGATCACCTTTGAGTTCATCCTTGAGCAAGTGCTTTTGTTTGTAGACTTTGTTTGTGGCACTCCTCTTCTTTCTCTTGCTTCATCTCTAATGTGAGTTTCTCTCAGGACTTCCCCAAGCTTATTTGAGAGTTTCTTTTTTTTTTCTGTAGGGGTTAGTTCAACAAAATATCCAATATCCACAATAGCATACCATTGGCTCAAAAATCAACCTAGACACCACGTCTAATTTGACTTAGGAGGGCATTTTAACCTAAGCACCATGCTTAATTTAAAAGACCTTTGGAGGTAAGATCATAATTCCTAAACTAGGCACCATGCTTCATTTAAGAGATGTATGAACTTATTCCAAACCCGAGCATACTAAAGCAGACAAACTATAGCATGAAGGCATTACAAAGATTTACTCAAATAGAGATGAAAAAAAGTGTAGCAACTTGAGCATGTCTTAAAGGTAAAAATAACCAAGATAGTGCAGCAACATGACAAGGAAGATTTCTATACATATGATTTCATGTTGCACAATGATTGGTTGGACATACCTTACATTGTCTTCCTTCATTCTCTTTGCTCTTGACCTGTAATGGTTAGCGGCAAAAATACCCGAAGGAATATTCACAATTATATCTCTATGATCACTACACAGGGGTATTATAGCAAAAGATTTACACTGATGTTCTTTTCCCCTAGAGTGCTTGTTTTAGGACAAAAAGCTCATCCTTGGGAAACCTTCAAACATGATTCAAGCTGATGAAGAGGTTTTCCCTTATATCACCAATCTCAAAATTCAAGCCAATGAGATCAACAACCACCCTTTCTAAATCTTTATAAGCAATTATCTCAAGGGAGTTTGAGATCTTGTAGGTGGCAAGATTAGAGATGGCAATTAATTCAGGAGTTTGCTCACATGGGCAAGGATTGGATAGAATATTTAGGATGTAACTCCCATGCTCATGGATGTTCTCCGCCTAATGATAATGCTCTCTTTGGTCTATATTAGATCCTTCATCATGTCTATACTTGGGATTTCTAGGATCGTAGGTAGACTCAAGAAAAAGAACACTAGAGGATTCATTAGGGTCAAGGATGAGATTGAAGATGGGTTTGGATAAATTATCTGGTCTGAAATAGAAGAGGACATGAATGTATTCTAGATAGCTTCGCTCTCCTTCTATAGCGTCATTAGATATGCCATCCTTGGGTTCCCAATGTCCTTTGTAAGGATAAGGATACTTTCTAAGAGACTCTTCTCTAAGAGGATTTGGTTTATAGGCACTCAATGGTCTCCTATGAAGCTAGAAGTTTGTCTCCCAAAGTCATCGCTATAAAAGATTCAAGGGTAGAATCACTTCTTCCCTTGAAGGGGTTTAGAGTATTGATGATTTAGGATTGGTAGCTAACGGATGAAAAGATTATGATCTGGCTATCAAAACTTCTTCTTTGGTCGAGAGGATGATTCCTTTTTCTTTCTTTGGGTGTTCATGATAAATTCTAAGAAAAAGATCACACCCGGCCGAGTTTATCAAGGACAAACCTTGCTTTAGAAAAGGACAAAATAGTTCCTCCAGAAAACTCGCATGATGGTCATGCGAACAACTTTTCTAGGATGAGCCCAAATACATTATCCTTTTCTTAAGGGTAGGATCTGGCCTCCGAGATTAACTATGGTCTCCCAAGCTCGTCACTTCTTCCTTTATGCTCGATTGGTTCCACGGTAAGCTTTTCCTTTCTAAAGGAAAAGGATGTGTCAATGAATTACCCTCGAACTTGTGTAGAAAGAAGGACAGAATTCTCTCCTATAATGGGTTGTTTCATGATCATTTAGATCAACCGTAGGCACAGTTCATAGCCAGGGGGTAGGATAGGTTCTAAAGATTCTAGTGGCCTGAACTTATGCTTACGGATGCAGCATAAGGATAGGTGTGAAATCCGAGGATCCCATAAAGATATAAATGGAAAAGAAAATATAAAAAGAAAGACTACACTAAGGTATGGTACAAGATTAGTTATAGTCAATGTTTTCTCAAGAACCATTCTCCTCAGCAACGGTGCCGTAAAATGCTTGTTGGTATTTGTTAAGCCTACTGTAAATATTTATACTTTGTATAATCCGCAAGCGAATGGATACCGGTGAGCACTTCACCCGGGAGAGGGTTTTAATATCGAATCCACAGGGAGAATGATGTGAGGTTTAACTGAGGCATATAACTAATCCATCTAATTCATATAACTAAGCAAAGCAATCAAGGGATGAGAAGATAAAGAGGTAAGGAGATTCCTACGGTTGTCTAGTTCTTATCCTTATAAGCTATGTTGATATTGTCTTAGGGGGACGTACTCAAAGGAAAGCAGGGACGAAACGTGCAATGCTCCAGCAACATGGTCCTACTTGTCCTATCAACGGGATGTGGACTACAGAGGAATAACGCAGCTATCACCTATGTTAACTACCACTCTCCGGAAGGTAGGGTGCATTCACAGGCAACCTCGGTCTAAGCACCATGCCTACACCTAAGTTACTCCTCTAATCTAAGGAGTCCTATAGATTAAAGTACTCAAACAAGAGGCGTGAACAATAAGAACATTTACTTACTCAAATAAGAAGTTGATCCACCATCGGAGTCTCGTAAGTAGGCCCCAAAGTGCTAATGGGACTTGATCCCAGAAAGGTACAAGATGTAGAGGAGTCACCGACAAGTCCGGTGCTTCCTCGCCAGCTCTTCCCTTCACCCACGCTTTTAGCTCTCAGAAGAAGATTAGCTCTAGTCTCTCTCATGGGAACTATGGCTCTAATCTCTCTTGACGCTTGCTCTCAACTCACTCTAGGGCTTCTAGTTCTACATGGTGTTCTAGTCTAGATTGGAACTAGAGAGGGAGAGGTTAGGACCTCAACCTATTGAGTATTGAGTTGAATGAATTCGGGTTTCACCTCGGGGTCGGGGTTACATTTATATAGTCCTTGGCGATGAACCATGGCCCTTGGATCAAACCGACCTTGAGCAACAACGTAGATACAACCTCAATGTCGGTTAGAAACCGACCTAAAAAGTTGACAGGAATTGTTCCAACTCCCGGCGGTCGCCGGAGATTGGGCCTCGCCGACGCCGAGGGGCCCCCGTACTCGTTGGGCTTCGCCTTCTTTCTCGTGCCTTCTCGTATCTTCTAGAACGTTTTAGTCCACTTTTTCGGATTGGTTTGTTACACGGTCAAGTCTCTTCATCGTATAGGATGCAAACTCTTGGGCTTTTCATGCTTTTAGCTGTTAAGTCCCTGAAAAGATATAAATCACCAAAGCTCATGGAATTATGTCAGTAAAGCCCCTAGTCTATGTGTTTATTCATTTTATACCCTTATTTCATGTTTAGTTGACTAGTAATATTATGCTATAACAGGTGTCAACAACAACCCCTAGCTCGAGAAGTCACGGTCGTAAACTACTCCGCCAACGCAACTGATCAAACCCGAGCTCAGAAGAGAAGTCAAACGAGGAGTTTGAAAAGGCGCTTACCGGCTAGCTCGGCGTCGCGGTCCTTAAGCATCTTCTCGGCATCGGCCTTCTCCTTCTCGCGGCAGGTTGGCCGCTGCTCTCAAGGAATTGGCGGCCGAGCTCTTTGTCCTCAACAGCTTTTGGAGCTTGGCGAGCTCCTCTTCCATCTGGCGGCGTGGCGGCGGTGGCCCCGATTCAGCTTCCTCCGCCGCCGTTGCCGCCTCTTTGACCTCGCGCCGGCGCGGCGGCGTGCCGCCTTCTCCTCGGTGTCCCGAGCGGCTCGCGCAGCGACCGTCGATTGAACCCTCGGCCTCCTCCATGGCCAGCCTGGCCTGGCCCTCAAAGGATTTGGTCGGCGAGGTCGTATTCGACCGACCGGAAGAATTTGGCGGCCTTTCTTGAAGAGCTCCTCCAACTCACGCCCGGTGGCCACTTTGCATCTCCACGGGCCACCCCGAGGAGCCTCATGTTCTGCCGAGACAAGAGAAACGGCACAGTGGCGACACGATTATAAACAAAGGAGATCGACGAAGATCGAGCGACGCTTACCTCCGGGACCTGCGTGCTCGGTGGCGCCACCTGCCGACGGTCATGGACTCGACGCCCCCGCGACGACTCGTCGATGCCGGCTGCGATCTCCTCCTCGGCCACTGGAAGAGCTCTGGGGACGAGCTCCGACCCGAGCCCGCGGTGGTAGATGCAATGAGGGGCGGTGAGGGCTGGCGGACGTCGGGTCTGTCGACCAGCGGCCAGCGCTGCCTCCGCTGGTTTCCTCAGTCCCACCGCGTCTCCGGAGTCCCACCGGACCGACGGCGCGCTGATGATCACCGGGCGCGCCGCCGGCCGGCGAGCGCGCGCAGGGACCGCGGGACAACCGGCGGCGCGGACCGAGGCTCGGGGGGCACGGCACGGCCCCCTCGACCGCCTCTCTCAACGCGCCGCTCCGCTTTCCCCACCCCTCGGCCGGCACCCGGAGATGGCAAGGGCGTCGACGCTCGTGAAGGACGCCGGCGACGTCGCCAAGTTCACTGCCTCTCTGGTTCGCAGTCTCTTCACTGGGTTCGGCGTGGGAAGAGGAGCGGCTTTCCTGCCAAACAACGAAAACCAAGAAGGCGAAGTTAGAGCTCGAGCTCGACAAAGATGGAAGATCACGAAGAGCGAAAACTTACAAGGTCGCGATGCGCCTCTTCTTGGGGACCCGCGCCCCGGGCTCTTGATGACCCCCAGTTGTTGCGCCGCGAGCTCGAGCCGAGCCCGGCCTCGGGGCCCATCACGCTTGGGTCCCAGCCATGCTCGACCGGCGTCCTCCTTCATAAGCGTCGGCCTCGCTCCGCCGAGGCCGACGAGGACATCATGGTGTTGGCGGTCAAAATCATACATTTCATACCGCCAACTTAGCTCTAAATAAGAGGGAAAACACACTTATGTCAAATAAACATTTACTACTCACCTAGTTCCACTTGTATTTGAAGAATATTTTTTTTTGCAGAACAAACACGGAACAGGTGAAAGTACGCAAAATAAAAGAGTGAAACGCAACTCGGGGAATGCGCTTTGCCAAGGGGAACGTGACTGCATTCAAGACCGACGCATAACGGACCAAAACACCTCCGGAAGGCCGACCTAGAGTGGGCCACCACCCCACGTAGCGAAGGGTTTGGCACCGCGGCGGGCCAAACCTGGGCCGGCCGCCCAGTGCGGCGGCCGCCGTGGCCTACCCCCGATCCCGCCGCGCCTTGTCTCGATCCCGACTCCGGAGGAGTAGAGGCGGTGCATGGTGGTGTTTTTTCGGCGTGATTGGCGCCAAAACTCCCGCCAAGAACACCTTTCACTCTACTATAAATAAGAGGCCACACCCCCTTCCTAAACACAACACACACCCTTGAGCACTTCACTCACTTTCTATAGTTCTAGTTGTAGTTTTGAGCAAGGTTGAGCTTCAAGGAGGGCTTGTCTCCTTGGAAGGATCTTTTGGTAATATTAATATTATTATGGAGTTCCTTTCAACACTCAGTCTCTATATTCATATTGCAATGCGTTCGAGCTAGAGTATAGTTACCCTCATGTTATCTTATTAATGTGTGAACTATGGTCTAGTTAACATGTTAAAAGATTGGACTTGGCTAACTATAGGATTAACTGCTCATATGTCGACTCGCTAGAGATTGGTCGGCTTATGTAGATTATGATGGTTTGGTGTACCTTCGGGTTTACCTTTATCCTTGCTTGTCGATCCGTAGGGTCTGAGTCCCGGGGATTTAGGTAGTTTTCTATACGCGTGGACGTGGTGTCTGTGTATATAGTAACCATCGAAATGTTGGCATTCCACGGTAGTGAGGTAGGGGGCGGTGGTGACAGCCCTGTTCCGCCCATCGTACTCTCTCCACGTTCGGATGTTGAGTTGGAGTTACGAAAGTGTCCATCGGCTAGCGTGCACTAGCCGCGGGCATCTCCTCATCATAAGATCGTAAACCCATCATGATTTAGCCTCCTCATATGCAAACTAGAGTTCACCCATGTGCAATATTTAGAACCACCTTCTCATTGTAGATTCTCTTTTATCCTTTTCCTCCCCTAGTGGTGTATTAGCTTATGTGTGTTTGTCACTATCCCGAATATCATTTCCTTACCCTCGCATTTGACTAATGGTTATTCATAAATACATTGTGGATCATTATCATCATTATGCTAGCAATTACACAAGCCTGCCTTCCCTTGGGAAAATATAAATCACGATACCCGAATACCACCGGGTGAAATGCTACAATGATAGATCCGTGCGCTTGCGGATTGACTATCGCAAACATATGAATCCATCTATCATCTAATGTTTCTTAACGTGGTCACTAAGAATATTATTTATTCTTAGTGATTGCACTATGAAATGCCAACAAGCATTTCGGTGCCGTTACCGAAATAGGTTATTATCTATTTCTAGTAATGTCATTAAGAAATATCAACACATGGCCCCTTGGCTCGAGCTCGCAGCCACCGGCCCCGAAGCTCGAGCGCGGCGCCGCGGAAGTCGCGCCCCGGTCGCCGATCACCGTAGGTCGTCGGATGAGCTGCGCCGGGCCCGGATGCCGTCACATGGGGATCCCCAATCACCCCCATGGCCGGGGTTCTCCGGGAATGGCGGCGACATATGGGGAGGTCGATCTTCCCTACCCGCATAGAATCGTGAAGGACAAATGTCGAGCCCGACCACCGAATCGACGAAAGGAAGAGAAAGGAAAGCGCGAACTCACCAATTGGCTTCAGAGGCCCGATTAGGCAAAGACGAAGCGGATCGCGTGCCGCCTTGGGCGGCCGCTACGTGCCAACTCCGATGATGTCCTGCACCCACGCCACGACCTCGTCGGCCGTGCGGGAGGTCACGTTGGCCGTCCCCGTGAACGGCGCCTTGTCGGGCGCCACGCCCACAATCGCAGCCAAGGTGCATCGGGGGAGGGACTCTCCGGGCATCTAGCACGCCGCCAGAGTGGCTCCATTAGCCCGGCCTCACGCACCGCTTCGCACCTTCTCCGCCACCGCCGTGACTTTCGGCAATAGCGCTTCATGGCCACCTCCCTCCGGATGGCCTTGACCGGGTGAAGACCTGGCCGGTGTACACCGGGAGCGGGCGCGTGTTGACATTTCTTAACGCAATCACCAAAAAGGCAATCACGCTTAGAAATGTCTCATTTGGTATTCTCGCAACGTTACGTAACAAGTCCGCAAGCCGCACGGAAATACCGTTGTAGCATTTCACCCTAAGTATTCGTGGTATCGTTATTTATATTTTTCCCAAAGGAAGGCATGGTGTAAAAGTCTCTAATTCGACATGGTCAAGATAACACGAATGTATAATAGACCAATGCTCATAATAGGGGTAAAACAGGATAGGTAGTAGGATAACTTGACACACACACTCAAGCCAATCTCAAGGATAAAGGTAAAAGAAAGAATAAAAGAATAAGTCCAATATGGAGCGGGCATATCCTAGATAGTCATGTCAAGATAGCAGATACACACATGTTTTTCATGTTAGAGATTCTAAGTCAAGATAGCCAAGGTCTCTGTTGAATTACTTGGGGCACGCAATCGCCCAAACGGGATGGAGACCGGCAATTGCACGCTGCGCCACACCGAACGTGGGAGGATTAAAAGGGACGGACAAGGCTGTCACAACCCAGCCGCCTACCCCCTCAACCGTATGGTGTGCCACAAAAGATAGATAACCCCTAGCCTAGACACCACGTCTACACTAGTGATTATTACTCTAGCGTGTTAACAAGGCTTACCCGTCCCCGGGGTCCTTCTACTAGAGCAATGCCCCGAAGGAACAACTATCAATCCCGCAACCCAACATCAACCAAGTCTAACTTTAGATAGAACTCATCATAACAATCTAGCTCTTGGTCTAAACATGTATGCATGAAAGATTAAGCACAATGTTCTGTATGACAAGATCATGATATAGAAACTATATACTAGTTCATCAATCAAGATTATATCAAAAGAACTTTGCTCTAATTCAAGAACATGACAATATTGATAAAATGAGAGCAAGAACAAAATGGAACTCTTGATATTATTCATACCGAAAGATACAAGATGCCCAAGCTCTCCAAGATAGCTCATTACCTTTCTCCTTTATTCTACTACTACTAACCTACAAAGAAGAAGAAGAAGAAGGAAGAGGAAGAGTGGCTCTCTTGTGTGGTGTGTGTTGAGAGAGGGAGAGGGGAGAGCTATTTATACACAAAGGAGAGGGGGCTAAAAGACCACACTACCCCTAAACCGACCTTGGCAGCACGTCTAGGTACATTGAACCGGCCGATCCACCAGCGCACCGCCCTCCATACGACTTAATGTACCGCCTCGCCAAACCTGGGCTCGAACCGCCTCAGGATGGGTGCGGCCGCACCCCCCTGGGCTCGGCTCGGCCCGGGCCTCAGCAGGGTGGTGTTGTTGGGCCTGAAAAGTCTGCTAGTGGTGTTTGCTCGGCCCAACTCTCGGGCGTTCGGTCCATTTTACCCCCTGGGCTTGTAATCTTCTAAAGTACGCTTTCCAGGGTTGCGCCTTTTGGTCGTATTTCCACCTGTTTTTATTATAAATCCTGCAAAATGTATTTTGGACACTACAAGTGGAAATATGTGAGTAATAAATGTATATGAGTATGAAAAGGTATAGTTTCACTCTCTTTATGGTAGAATGTTGACGTTAAAAATGTGTTGTTAGTGATGGCCGTCAGCTTGGCGAAGTGGTCGTTCTTGAGATAGAACCACTCCTGATGCCACGCCCCGTTGTTCGAAGGCACCTTGGCCTCCGTGAACTGCGTGTTCGCCCGGATCGTAGGCTGGATCATCACCGGGCCGGCGTCCGCTGCCGCCTTTGAGCCGTCGGGCGCCCCTAGATCTTCATCGTGAAAAAGTAATTGAAGAGCTCCAGTTGGGCTTCATGCCCAGACCACCCCTCACAGGCGGCGAAGGCCGAGAGGTGGAGCACGCCATTGGGGGTGAGGTGGTGAAGCTCGATCCCCCCCAGGGCGAGGAGCCGCCGGAGGAACTCGTCGGCGGGCACCATGAATGCGCCGAGTGTGGAAAGACACGAGTGAGACGATGTAGCCCGTCGGGCGGGTTGGGCCTCGTGGTCCGCATCCGGCACTTTCCACTCCACCGCTCCATCGGTGGACGGAAGCGCGCCGTGCTCAACCAACCACTCCAATCGCGGCTGGGTCACCGACGACGCCGCCCAGCCGCTCATGGTTGCAGACCTCCCTCTCCTCTGCTCTCTTCTTGGCGGAAGGACGCCGGCGAATTTTTTCGGCTCACCGTCTCTCTCCCTCCCCCTCCGGCTCGGGTGGGGTGGAGGAAGAAGAAGGAGGAGATTGGATCTGGGAATTGGGGAAAGGGCAAGGCAAAAGGTAAAACCGTTCCCTCCCGTCCGCTCTCTTACTTATAGGTGGAAGGGGGGACGCGTGGCGGAGCGGCGCATCACGGCCTGGGAACGCCGCCGCGCACCGCGCCCAAAAGGCGCACCCCGGTCAGGCGACGTGGCGGCTGGGAGGTGAACGGGCGAAGGCCGCAGAACGGTCATTTTACAACGGCTCATAACGGTCATTTTACCGCAGGGGCGAACTCATCTCTGCCGAACGACAACGGTCAATTTTCGAAATCCAGACGGCGGCGAGCTCGTCTCTAAACCGCCTCGGCCCGAAGGTCGGCCCATCGAGGGCTCGACGGTCGCCTAGGGCATCTCGGCGAGGGACACGATGCCGTAGCGGTCTCGGTGGCCTTCGCCTCGAGCTCGGCGTCGAGCTCGGGGCTCGCAAAATGTGCGTTCAAGTCACCGAGACGATAACGGCGACCTTGGGTTGCCCTCCCGATGAGGAGGCGTCGAGCCCTCGAGATCCGAACAAGATCTCGAGAACCAATCGGGTCGCGTTGCGGAATATGAGGTCGATCCACCAGCCGATCGGCCGAACGAGCTCGCGCCGAAAGTGAGCTCGGGCCTCACTCGAACAACCCGCTAGCAGCTCAAACGGCGCCGATTCGGCCTACGAGGCAAGATCGAGTCCGAGCTCGACCCACCCCCTCGACGCTTGAGGAAGAATGGGCAAAACGAAACATCTAAAGCCTCCGCGAGAACATCACGTTCTCCGCGGGCCTCGGGGGCTACACCGGCGGATGCTTCGCGCGCACCCGCCTGAAGAGTTCGACCGACGACCTCGACCTCAACTTCTACACCGCACTCTACTTCCGACGCCGGCTCCTCCCCGTCACCGTTATCGCCATGTGACGACGCCGTCCTTCTTCGCGGCCCTCGGATACTTGGCCATCTTCCTTGGCGCGTTGGCCGGGCGCTTTTCTTCTACAGCTTGCCCAAGCCGGCATAACGCTACCGCAGGTGGCGGCATCCGGGCTCGTCATCGCCGTGGCGGCGTACTTCTTCTACCGTGTCATTGTGCTCCACCTTGAGGATGACGAAGAGCAGGAAATGCATGTCGAGATTCTTCGCTCGAGGCCTCCCATTTGAGTTAAATTTGCAGGGCCATCCATTAGATTTATTATATATGTGTCATTGCTCATCATCGAGTGTAACATCAATTTCTGCTTTATTTGTTTAGATCTTAGTTGATCCAAACAGCCTAACTAATTATAAGGGCTTGTTTGATCAACTAGCTAGGGATAGCATTTGCAAGTAGTTAGGGGCTTGGCTAAAAGATTAGCCTACCTATTAGTCTCAGGTGTGGATTGATTTTGACGGTATTGTTAGTTTAATTAACGTCCGTAATTGGGGTTGGGTTAAACCAAACGGTATCTACATTTCTTAGTGGTCTTGTAACTTATCCATGGTTTTTTATGAAATTTTTTGTTCGAAATTCACTGTACAACACTACTATATAAAATCTTTTTGCGTGATGTTTTCATTTTTATTTCCGAGGCGGGCAGGAAGGACCGAGTGTGGGATACCTATCCTCGGGGTACCCAAGGACGAGAGACATTCTAAAGCAAAGGCCAGTGGCGACCAGGCCCAACCAACAAGCGAAGCCCAAGTAGGGCGACAGTGCAGCCCACGAGCTGGGGAGACGGACGACGACTCCCCGCCTCGAACGAGCTCGGTCCGCCTCGGCGAGCTCGGTCCGTCTCGGCGAGCCCGAGTCCGACGCGGCCGCGCGAGCCGCGAGCTCGTCTCGACCCGTGCGAAGCCGCGAACCCACCCGACGAGCTGTCTTCCGCCCCTCGAACGAGCTCGAAGGTCGTACACAAAACTCCGTCTCGAACGAGCTCGGGGAGACCTCCGGGAGTCTCGAGCTCGTAAAGGTAACCCGAGCTCGCCCGAGCTCACGGGCCCGCCTCCGGAAGACAAGACGCATTTAACGCCACCAAGACTCGTCGAGCTCGAGCTTCGGTCGAGCTCGCCGATCCATACTGATGTCGGAACCACCGACGGGATCCTCCCCAACGGGCGCCGGATTCAGGCCTACGGCGACAAAGATTCGCGCGATCGAGTGCGGAAGGTAGCGCCTGCGCGCCCCCAACGACCGGATATCGGTCTTTCGGCGCAGCGCCGACGGCTGTCGAACGGGCGGACCGCGCCAAACGCCACGCCCAAACACTACGAGACAAAAACGAAGCTCGCTCCCAAGCTCGCCGTCCACACGCTCCGTGACGAGGCAGCCGCAGCCTACCGCCTAGCTTACAGTGCGATATAGCGCGCCGCGGCGGACAGGGAGGCGTGCGTGCGACGGCAGAACAAAGCGCCGCCCCGGCCATTGCACTCAATGGTGTCGAAAGCAGGGCACGCCGACTGACACTCGGGTTCAGCGAGCTCCCGAGCTCGCTGAGCCGGGCCCCTGGATATCGAAAAACATGGCGCCCGCACCCTACGGGCCGTCCGACAACAGCGAATAGACTACGAGTAGACTACGGGGCGCACGCAGCGTCCGGGCCAGCGCACGCGTATCGGGCCGATCGGCGTGCCCCGCCACCCGGCGAGTTTACATTCGACTCCTTGTACTTTATTCCTCTCACTTTAGGTCCTTCCCGGTGGCTCCATGTATCCCCCCCTTACGACTATAAAGGGGACCCTTGCCACCGGGAGAAGGCAAGCTTTTTCGCTACAGGTTCTCGGACTCTCAAGTTCACTTCACACACCATGCACACAAAGACACAGGAGCTCTCCTCCCTCTCTCGAATCAGCTTGTACTGTCTTTCCCGATGACGAGCGCCTTGAGCTTCGGATAGTGCAAACACTAGACTAGGGAGCGCCCGATTAGCCCCGAACCAGTATAAATCCCGTGTCATTGTCCCTCGAGCTAGGCCATCTTAGCACACACTAGCCAGTTGATTACTGTGACGGTGGTATTAGACCACGACACCGAGGTAGTCAATTTTTATTAATCGAGGCATTTATAAGAAGCCGCCTTGCAATATCTATTAACGGAGATTCTTGCTTCTAAGAAAACCAAGTTTTGAGTTGGCAATGAAGAAGAGGAACAAAACGATGGGCATGGAATAGGAGCCATGTTTGTTAGGAAGACCATGTTTTATACTTCTGTTAAACTCTGGATGATGAAGGGTTAGATGTCTTTTGGGGGATAGCTGGATTCGTGCGGTCATCGGCAGCCATCTGTTGCTTCGCGCTTTGGTTCTTGTTTGGGTCCGTGTCCTCTTGCGCTGGGGAGGTTAAGTGCAGTTTGTGAGTTGTCGTGCCACCCAAGCTGGGTTGGCACCCAAGCTGGGTTGGCGTCTCTGCTTTTGTTCTTAGAACTACCTTCTCTTTTTCTTGCTTCTGAAACATCTATATGATGCTTGTATTTCTGTTCTTTTGAATGGGAGTGGGGGTGCCCTGAGTTTTTATTTAAAACATGATTTTAGGAAAACTAAGTCTAAATCTAGTTTTGTATCGTTCGCTTTAGCTTAGATAAATTTATATGAATTTTGTATGATGGGATAAAATTATTTTTATATCCTATATAGTAGTACCAAATATTTAAATTGGATTTGGTATTTTTTAATTGCATTAAATATTTAGAAAATATTTTTTTGGAAAAAAATTATTTTTTTATAAAGTCTATTTGCCTTCGTGAACTATTAACATATTTTGAGTTACATCCCTTGTGGCTGATATGGTGTCGCGTCAACAAAAACTACTTTCAAAATCGTCCAAGGATCAAAATCAGAGGTGTTCAGAAAATGTAGGAGTCAAAAAAAAAAAAAAAAGTTTCGGACAGGGACTGCCATCAATTGGACATTTTCCTGGTAGGGAATAAACAATTGGTGATATCCTATTTTTCTTATGGCTGCGTATTCATATGTACGGAGTACTACTGCATTTATGAACATTGAACAATTGGTGATAAGCCTGTCTGTTGCTGGAGAGCCGACAGGACTGTCGGCAGCCCAGATGCCGACAAGTATGGTAGGCCTTCGTCGGCTGCCACCCCGGCCTTCCAGGGGCACACCATCGCCGCCACAGCGATTGTGTGTGGTGCTGATGCCGTTCCAGATCTGTGGCTGCACCTCAATTGCTCACCGTCGAGAATCAGCGGATCTTCCTCCTCCGAACCAGCACCATCGAGCCTTCTGTTGTCGTGCGGATAGTCGTTGTCAAAAGTCGGCCTCCTCTGCTCAATCTTGGCTCGGGCCTGTGCGTTGAGCGAGCTCCTCTGCATCCGCCGCCGCCAGCCGGGTTGAGGTTGACGAGGTCGTCGTCGACACTCGACACCAAAAATTCTTCGGGCGGAATCAGCTCTTCTAGTCTTGTTCATCTCATCGAGTGTCGTGTGATTGGGCTCCTTCTCATCGAGACCGGCGTTCACCCACCGTGAAGGTATGGTCAAGATCTGCACTGCTGGTGGAGACCGAGGTAGTTCACGTCAGCCCTCGCGTGTGTGCGCGCCTCTGGTCTCGCAGTGTGTGCAGGGGCCCGAAGAGGAGGCGCCACCCGTTGCCGCTGCCGGGGAAGCACTGAGAGTTTCCTTTGATGAGGTCTTAGATTAATATATGCAGTGCAAACAATGCAGGTAAGAAACGCCTTTCTTTTCACAGTTATGTGATGTGATTTATAGGTTTCAGATAACCTAGGAGGATAAACCAAGCATGTTTTGTTTTGCTTTCTGCAGTGCCGCTGCTCCCAGTGTCGGGGCCTGAAGGTGCTCATCTATTTTTTTTTTTCTCGAATACGCAAAAGACTTGCATATCTTTGTATTTAAGAGAAGAGTTTTTACATCCACGCTTTCGCGTTGTCGCGCTTTCGCGCGTTCCCGGGAGTTAGGATATTACAATAAGCGCCACTCCCAAACCTTTCTTTCTAAGCGGATTACTCACGGATTAGACAACCTAAATTGCGCACACCGGCACGGATCCGTTGATCGGCGGTGCGCTCATGCGCGGGGGTCGCGCCGCCCACGGGACTGCCAAGGGCGTGCGAGGTCCAGGAAGAGCTCCCGTAACGACTCGCAATCCGCGACCGCGGGGTCGCCGCCTAACATGGCCTCGTACTCAGCTTGGCCTCCGCCGTCGTTTTCCCCTCGGGCCGCCGAAGCCGCTGTAAAGATGAGGACTTTCCTCGCTTGGCGACCGGGATGTTCGCGGCGGCTGCTGCGCTTATCCCTCGCGCTCCCGAGGGGGTAGCCGGACGAGGTGGTCGTAGACCTTGGTCCATGCGATGGTGTTGCGGGCGTCATAGCCAGGTGCGGCGGCCTTCTTAAGCACCCGCCGGTGAACCCCTCAATGTGCCCGCTGAGCGCTGCATCCTCGCCGCCATCGCACGGCGGCGCGTCCCGGTCCATCCCGGCGCCTTGTATGCGTGGCACGGGAAGCCCGGTGGTGGCGAGCAACATCACGTCGTCATCGCCCGGCGCGCCACTCTCCCGGGTGGCGGTCGCCGCCAACACGGGGATCTCGACCACACCGCCCAAGTGGCGCGACCTCTCCCTCATGCCCGACAACCACGACCCCAACGTTGGCGGCCGCGGTGGCCGTCGTCGCCGGAGCCGGCGTGCCTTCGAGCCGGCGTCCACCGTGGTCGCGGCCATGTCGTGCTGCTCGCCCGCTCGCCGATCGCGCCGATGAGTCCGCGGCTGGGGCCTCCAGATCAACGCACCTCCGCTGGTGCTGGCTCAGTCACCCCAGCTCTGGGTGCTTCGCAGGTGGGACAGAGGGTCCCGAAGATGCTCCTTCCGGTGGCCGCGAGAGCGCGCAGCGGGCCCTCCGGGACCGCAATCCGGGAGGTAGGCTTAAGGTGGATCCGCTGGCTGGCCACCGACGTCGTCGGCTCGTGGGCGTCCTTCCCCTGGATCGACCGGTGCTCGGCGCCCGAGCGATGGCAGCGGACCTTCGAGGATGATGGTCCAAGCCACGTCCCTCCAGGTGGCCATCGGATCTGCAGAGGTCGGTGATTGAAGCCGATCCCTCAATCGGGCGCGGTCGATGCTCCAGCCGCAGGGCGAGTAGACCGTGGACGCCAAACCATGGAAGCTTGGTTGGCGTTGGTCGCCCGCTTCCTCTTCGCTGCGGCGCTCGTGCTTGCTCGGCGGAGACCGCGGGCGCCACGGTGGAGGAGCATGGGGTCAACGCACCTCTAGGATCCGCAGCCACACAACCGCCGCCCCATTCCCCACACCACCGCCGCATCGTTGCCGAACTTCTCGCCTTGCCCATCATCGATGCACCTCGGCCTCCCCGCAATCCGATGCAACGTGGCCAAGGTTGTGGCAAGCGGAGGCATCGCCAAGGTAGGTTCTTTGGTGGCAATCGCGATGCCCCACCGCCGCACACTTGAAGTAGCGCCCGCCGGCGGCCGGAACTGCCGCAGCCCCGCTATGCCCTCCGGTCGTCTCCCCATGGTGTTGCCGCGACCGCGCCGCCGCGTCGGCCGACGGGTAGGGTGTTGGGGGAGCACGCCGCCACCCATCGGCATCCGGCGCCGCCGGCGCGTCCGGCCGAGCCGCAGTGGATGGGGATCCGCTCGCACGACGCGGCCAGTGACCAACCGCCCGCCACGCTTGCACCGTCCGGATCGCCGCCGTGCGGGGCATGACCCTCCACCGCCGCGGGGATGCCGCTCACCCGGTGGGGACGAGGTCGATCGCGCGCCTCCGCCTTTCGGGGACCGCTCCGCCCGCGAGACGCCCTTGCCACGGCCGGGAGGCCCGGCCGGCTTTAGCCTTGTGGCGGCTCCCCGGCGGCGCCGACGGCCTCGGTGCCCGGCGGGCAGCGAGCTAAATAAGACAAAGGGCTGCTCGTTGCGGACGCCGCGCGCCGTCTTTGTCCGCCCACCGCCGATGTTTTGAGCGCCCCCGCGTGCAGCTCCGGGATGGAATGGCGAGGCATTGGGAGACGAGGGACGAGGGCGGGCTCGGGACGGGGCGGACCGGGTTGAGGAAGGCGTCGAGGCCGGAGGCACTCCGCCCACTTCCCGATGTCACGTCATCATCGTCCTCGGGGACGTCCTCCATGATGAGCAGGAGGAGTCGGCCCCGGCTTGCCCGTCTGTCGGAGGATAGCGGAGGACCTCGTCCTCGACGCCCTCCTCGATGGTTGTGCCCGGCGGTGGCACTGTGTGGGCATGCTCGCGGGGTTGCGTGCAGAGGACCCCGTCCTCAACGCCGGCCGCCGCAGCGGCACAGTCTACCTTGATGGGTGGCCCTCGATGCCCACCTCGGCGGTTGCACCGGGCTGTGGTCTTTGTGGGTGCACCCAGCGGCGTGCGGAGGACCTCGTCCTCAACGCCGGCCGCCATAGCGGCGCAAGGGTCCATCTGCTGGGCGCGGAGGTGAAGAGGTCGAAGACAGGGAACCCCCGGCGCGGCCGGGTCATCGTCCTTCAGCACCGGACGAGCTCCCACGGCGGCGGGGCGGGACGGCGGTTTCTGGCGTCTCCGCCCGAGCTCAGCCCCTGTTGCAGCGTGGCCTGGGCAAGGGCGTCCCAGCGGGCGTCCGCGCCCGGATCCCAGCGGGTGAAGGACATCGGCCCGCTCAGCCTCGCCGCAGCGGCGAGGCGAGGGCCATCTGGCGACGCCGGTCTCTTCCGCAGCGCGCCGGCGGCCGGCCATCGCCGGAGACCGCAGCAACGGTGCCCGTTGACGCCGGCGGCGGGGACGCGGCGGAGGACATCCATGGCGGAGCGAGGCCGTGGAGGTCCGCCGGGACCGATGCGCTGGATTCTGACCATGATGGCCGCGGATCTGCAGCCACCAGCGCAGAACGACGGCGAGAAGCGGCCTCAACCGTCGCCGCCCGGCTTATCGACCGGCGAGGGCGAGCGGCGCGGAGCTACCTCGCATGGCGAACCTGAGGGCTGGAGCCGGGAGGGGAGGAGGACGGGGGGAGGACGGGAGGGAGGGGCTGGGGGGCGTGGGCGCCAGCGGCCGCCGGGCGCTGCGGGCGAGCCCCGCCCGCCCGCTACGGGTGCGGGTGTGGGGGCTGTTTCAAAATCCACCGTCCAGGTGCTCATCTATCAATCAATGATAAAATAAGCTTTCAGATTGTTTTTCATGTGACATGAATTTGGATTTTCTTGTATTGCCATTTGTCATTTAATTTTCAGGCTCAGAGGATCAGCTGCATTAATCCAGAGAATAATTAACCAAAGTGGACCTCAGGTACCAGGTAACAGTTAAAGAAGTTGTATCTGACTGACAACATTGAGGTTCACTGCTTGGACAGCCTGATTAAGGTATGACATCTGTCAGCCTCAAACAACTGCAAAACTATATTTCAGCTACAATGTCATTCACTTGTAGTTAACAGATTTTGAACATACACCCAGTTTTCCATATTTTCCAACTGAAGAAAGCTGTGTCTCCCCATCATTAGGTGAGCATCGAATTGCCTGACTCAACATCCGAGAAGGTGGAGAGGCTCATACCAGTACTTGATTATGGAGATGAGGAATTGGGCTGGCCCAGGGCAGGGTTTTATAAGGTTGGGCTGCGTTTGCGCTCACGGTGAGTGATATGTGGGACCCGCCTGGTAGCTCCTCTCCATATCCGCCTATGCGGTCGGTCCAGGGGTCAACGGCAACACGAGGTTAGAGGATAATTTAGACAGGAGAAGGCATGGGAATTCATAAGCATATCTTTAGTCGCGAAAGCACAAGCTTAATGTGGCAAAATAATTAATCAAGCCAAAAACATGTTAGTCTAAAATAAATATACTTCAATGCGAAAGACAACCTGATTTAAAAGTTCTTCACTCTAAACTGAAATACCAAAATATCAAAACACCACAAACGCACTGAATCAGTTGGGTAGAGGCCTCGCTGTTCGTGGGCAGGTTGACCCGAAGCCAGCACGGGGTCTTCGATTACGTGACACGTCAGCTGTTTTGGCGCTGGGTGGGGTTTGCATGTGTCTGCCTGGTGGGACCGGTATTGATGTTCGTTGAGATTTCCATGATCCCATCATCCGCCCGGTTGAGCTCTGGCTCTGAATAGCCGCCCTTCATCATATATAACTAGAAAATTTTGCGCGCTCCGTGGCGCCCTACCTAGCAAAGGTCTAAAATAGTCTGGGGCATCTAATTTGCGAACCATCCGACAGGCAAGAGATACAAAGCCAAATAGAATAAAAACACATTTCAACAAATTAGACTTATATAAATGGAGAAAGAAGGAACCATCATTCTTGGTTCAGTAGATATATCACCATCTATATTTTTCTCTGTTGTTTAAGTAGCACCGACAGGTCATACTTGAAGATTGTAAAGATGTGCAGACTGATATGCTATTCAACAAATGTATCATATATATATGGTAAAACTGCACTCCTTTCAGCAAGGGCATACTTCGATAGCTTCAATTGCACCGTGGTGATAAAAATGAAAAGCTCTTGCCGGCAACTTTCACAAATAAACAAATTTGATTTCTATAAGCCGAACTGTAATCACATAAAAAAATTACCAGAAATATCACATATTCACATAAAACAAATTTAAGTTAACCAGTATATCACATTGCGACGACAAGTATGACAATTTTGAATTTTTAACCATTGATGCCTAAGATTGGTAGAGAACAAAGATGGGCTTCCTTGGCTTGTGTCCAACCGTATCAAATGGCCACAAGGTCAAACTGAAAGCACCAAGCTTTTGGACACTTTGCAAAATAAAATAAAAAAAAAAACTTCACAACAGGTCTACAAGTGCCTTCAGACTCGGCAAAAGTATGCAGCATGTAATATAATACTGTAGAATACGTTCCCTTTTGCTTCGTTGGTCAATGCCATAGTTTCTTTGTGCATAGACTGGCTGAAGCGTTCTCTAACAACTCTTTTTTAATATACTACTGTACTATAGTATTATATAGGAATACAGTACAGTAACAACAACTCATTGTAAATACATCTGACCCCTCGTGTATTTGTATTTTGTATACATCATTACAAAAGAGATATTCTGTAGAAAAAAACATAACAAAATTAAGCAGCAACAGTAAGTGGTAAAATATAATCAACGGCGAGCGTGACAGCATCGGTGCATATAGGAGCATGTAGCTACGGGGAAAAAAAATTCGGTGGGACATTTCCCATGGGGCAATCGGACAACCGGACACGTATCACTAACGAAATTTTGTTCTGACGGCGGAGGCTAGACTTGGGCATGCACGTGCATTTGCATGGCTTCCTCTTCCTCATCGAGGTGAAGCACGAGGAGGCAGTAGAAGAAGTACTCTCCCACGGCGAGCAGACCAAGGCAGACGCCAACACGAAGGGGCGACGACGGCATCGGCATGCTACTAGATGGAGGGAAACTGTAGAGTACGAACAAAATCATGAACGAGGCGCCCAGAACGATGGCCGCGTACCCAAGGCCGCAGCGGAGCCATCGTTGCTGGTGACGCCGGAGCCATGGGCGCAGGTGATGGCGGTGGAGTCCCGCCGGCCCGTGGTGGAGGAGCCGGCGTCGGAAGTAGAGGGCGGCGTTGAAGAACATGAAGGCGAAGTACATGAGGATCAAACGGACCTCGTACCGGTACTTGATTATGCAGACGATGAACGGCAAGGTCACGACAAGTATTGCGAGCG
Organism: Hyparrhenia diplandra; assembly: GCA_015847255.1. Classification (NCBI taxonomy): domain Eukaryota; kingdom Viridiplantae; phylum Streptophyta; class Magnoliopsida; order Poales; family Poaceae; genus Hyparrhenia; species Hyparrhenia diplandra. Next base: position 267,442 of record JADLZK010010791.1, read on the forward strand.
CCGAGAGCAGCATGGTCGAATGATCCGCTGCTGCATAAGCCACTCGCTCGAACCACTGGTTTCTCCGAGTACCCGCAGCAATGGGAGGCGGAGGAGGCGCAGCCCAAGATTCAGGACGAGCACGCTGAGCTTCTTCTTCCATTAATAATCGAGGATCTTGCTACTTGCCTAGCTTGGCTGCTGCTGGGCGAGAGCTAAGCAAAGGATTTGGTGGTGCGCGCCCGGTGAGGAATTGCTGGGCTGGCCCTGGGCAGCCGGGCCGGTTTTATAAGCTAAGGGCAGCTCCAGTGTAAACATCGAACCAAGGCAGGAGCCCTCGGGAAACCAATAACAAAGTCGTAGGCGATCCCGAGGGATTTGCTGCCCTTTTGCTTCCCCCGCACCCCACCCAACCAGTCCGGAGAGGGTACTTAAGGTACCCGATGCCTTTTTCCTCTTGTGAGCAGCTGGGAGGCACGCGGTGCAATTAGGCCATATTCTATTGTAAGCACCACGCTAAACATCACATGATCACCACCATTTGGAAAAGAAACAAGGATGTTGTGTGTGGAGGGTGGGGCCCGCCCCACTCCCCTAATGACCCCTTTTTAGCCCAGCACAGCAGGTGTTTGTGTGTCTCATCTAGCTAGTGTGGTGGGTACTTAAGATATACTGCCTAGTGATCTTGAGACTGTACTCAAGGTTAGGAATGCATGTGGTCAATTGTTCCAAACCTAAGGTTAGGAATGGAGGTGGTCAATTGTTCAAAACCTCAAGGTTTCAGGCATGCATGTCGTCAGAGGCGCACAGCGACAGGAGGAGTGGAACCATGAAATGACGGAGACGACGATACCCACCACTAGCGCCGGCCCTCGTGGCTGCCCGGTGCCAACGTGGCTGCTGTCATGTGAGGCGCGTCCGTAGGCAGGTATGGTTTGGGTGAAAGGAGGGGTTGGTGGTCACGATAGACAGCTGAAATATTGCGTAGCAACTTGAAGGTCCGGCTTGGAAAGACAGTAGTACATTCCTGCTCTATATATTATATCAGTACATTCCTGCTGTCCAATATTTCTTCAAGGATGGATCAGGCTTGGAAAGACAGTAGAGACGGAATGGTCTGAGTCTGACACATGGGTACGGATGGATGCGGGAGGAGGGAAAGGGAGGGGTGGGGCAGACAGTTGACCGGCGCGCGAATCTTGAAGCTGATTTGACGGTGCGCGATAGGTTAGGCGGCTGCCGTTTGTGGTGACGGCAGCTTAAGCGCCAAGCAACGCGTGCAACGCAGTGGCGAAGCTACGTTTACTAGACGGGGTCGTCCGACACCGATGACTTTGCCGTCGTACGTGCCCCAGCACAAATTTTTACCGTGGTAGACCCCGGCAAAAAAATATTTAGACCCCGGCGGCCTGGCAGAGCAGCAGCTAAGCCCATTAGCAGTAGTCCAATTATCTATTGAGCCCATCGTAATATCGTACTTCCTTCCTAGTCAGCCTGGCGGCACGGCGCACGGCCGCACGCCCTAAGCCAGATCTTCGGCTAATCGTACTCTCGCATCTCAAATCCGCAAATCCTAGGGCCACGCGGGCAGCCGGCGGCGGCAAAACCTTCGTGGCCTGGCCTCCATGATCTAATGCTGCTGTGATCCTCCGTGATCAAGTCATCAAGATGCCAGGTATGTCCGTATGTATGCAATATGCTAATTTACTAGTTCTAACTAGTTCAGTACGGCTTGCTTTAGCATCTATTATATATTTATATTCTTTTATGATGACTAATAACTAGATGGATTCCTCGTAGCGTTGCTGAATTATAACATTTTTGATGCGGCTAATTTGGTTTTTGGTTTGTGAGTTATAACATTTTTAGTTAGTTCAAACAGTGGGGTTTAGCGCCGGATGTTATGGTCTTAGATGCGGTTGCTGAGATGACATGGTTGCATGTCGAAAGAACTCCTTAGTGGGAGTTCTCTATATAAGTGTAGTAGATTTGATAGGCAATCAAAGCAAACTGAAAGGGTTCTTTAAAGGAAATTGCCACCAGCCGGCGATGATGAGAATAATAATGGAGACACTTAGCAAGAAGATATGGAGATGTTTGTGTCCCTGCAGCAAACAGTAACTGTATTACTCAGCGCGCCAGCGATCTCACAATATGAGGTAATTTTGATGAGCTTCCATATGATCCAGCACATAGAAGGGCACTATAAGATGGAGGATCGTAGTTGTCGAGGTACACTATAAGAGGTAACTACTATTATGATTTGTAACAATTTATTTGTCACAATATTCAATATTACCATGGTAATTTATGTTTTATAGGGTATTATATTATCACAACCTATAAGTCAATGCTTGGTTAGTTTTGAGTACTGACCCCGGCGGCCATTTTTCCTGGCTTCGCCGCTGGTGCAACGGGGCTCCTTTTCTTCAACACAGCGTTAACACGACAATATTTGCTCCCTTCGAACCAGAACGCCCTGCCCTAGCTGTCTAAACTTCCTCGCCTCCCTCCGTCTCCTATAATAAATTCATCTCTCCTCGAGTTGCACCGGTAGTCCAAAGCAGGGTCTAAATAGCGTCCGCATGCGCGCTGGTGCTGCCGACACCGAGACCTACACGTACTAGGGGGCGATCGACGTACATGGCAAACTCGGCAATTCTGCTGGCGGCGGTGGCTGCACTGTTCGTCAACGTCATGGTCATCGCAGCCATGCTCCACTGCCAGTTCGTTCGACCTGAGGGTGACGCTCTCATACGCCTCCTCGCTGCTCCGTCCTGCTGTACACGGCGCTCTAATACCTGTGGCGCCGGCTCCGTGAGCAGCGCTAGGCTACCAGCACGCCGTGCTCCGTCGCGGCCTCGATCGGGTACGCGGCAAAATCGGGCTCGGCGCTCTTCTTCTACAGCTTCGCCCCTGGCATTTCTCCATTGCCGGTTGCCGTTGCTGCCTGGCTCCTGCTAGCTGTGCCTGCAGCCTACTGCTTGTACCGCGTCATTGTGCTCCACCTCGCGAGGAGGGTTTGCGGGTGCAGGTGGTGATACAAGAGCAAGTCCACGTGGAGCCAGCCAGCTCCGGTTTGAGTTTGACTACCGTAAATTCGCATTCGCATGGGACTTTTTGTGAAATTTTGCCTTTTTTTTTAAAAGAAATTTCAAATCTGTCCCTAGTTTAAAATAATTTGCACCGGGTATCCCTTTTTTTGTCGCGCCAGTCCCGGTGGCGTGATTTACACACATGTCGCGCCACCGCATGGTGGCGACGGTCGGTATCCACGGTGGCGGGTGGCGTTGACCGGTCTTTGGCGTGGCTGGCGTGGGAGCCCGTCACGTCGCGCCGGTGCATGTGGCGCGACGGTGCAGGGATGTTACATATATGGCTATGTTTATATCCATAGAACTTGAGAAAAAATGTCACATCGAGACACTATAGTACTTTTGCTTATTTGTTGTAATTGTTGTCTGCTATAACCTAACTAGGCTCAAAAGATTAGGTCTCGCCGTGTACATCAAAACTATATAATTAGTTTTTAATTTAACTACATTTAATGCTTCATGCATTAGATAAAAGATTTAATGTGATAGGTCAATAGTGAATTTTGAAGATAAAATTTTTGAAGCGGGTGGTTGTCATCTCACTTAATTGGGCGGACTTTTGCGTGCGCAGTGTCTTTTTGCTGCAAGCCTGCACTGCACTTGTATTGCGTGGGCACGCTGCTGTGATTGATCGGTGAAAAGGGACGCATCCATCCTGATCTTCCGAAAGGTTCGATAACTCGATTTGGTGGAAGCGAGACACAATTCGATCCGGCTTCGAACAACTCGATCGAAACCCCGCAATCGCAGCACCACGTCTCCTACGGTTATCAACCGGCGTTGCACGGTTGACCTCGCCAAGAAGGCTAAGTCCTTTGCCTGCGAATCGAAGAACACAAGCAAGAACAAGGAAGAATGCAACCAATTTCTGGATGAATGATTAATCTCACGAGTTGGGGTCTCACAAACCGATGAAACGGCGAAAGCTGTTCTTGCCGGGAATAATCTAAGCAAAACCCGAAACCTAACGAGAGAGACGGCGGCTGAATATATAGGTCTAAGGGTCGTCACCACCCTTGGGCGCGCCCCTAATGGGCTCAACATCGATACACGGTCCGTTGGACCAAAAGCGGTGACGCAGCACCGAAACGGATTCTGGACGCTGACTTGTTTTGGCGTTTCCGACGACTCGAATGAGTTTGGACCTGAAACCAACGCCATTGGTTTCCTTATGAAATTATCTTTCCAACCAAGGGTGGATTGTAGAAAAGCGAAGCCCGGATGCGTCCTGGACGTCCGTTTTACTCCTTGCTGGTCCTGAACTCGAAAGCAGGCTCGAAATCGACTTCGGTTTGGGTCTCCACCTTGTCTTGGGCGCCCTTCCTGATCCTCCACGCCTCCAAGCCATCCCTTATGCACACTCTGGTCCTCTCCATGATTCCTAAGCACAATACAATCATTAGGTAGCAATCTATTCTCAAAATCATATAAAGACTTGCTTAGGAAAGAGCTCACTGTAAATTTAATTGTAGATGCTTGGCGTGCTCTTGTAATTGGACCTTGAATGTCCAACATAGGTTCATCTTGTGCATCCGAAAAAGAGTGATGTCCTCATCACATCCATCCATCACTGCATGCAGATGCAGGAGCATCTAACAACAGCATTGTTACAGTAGCAGCAGTAAAAAAATTTATTACTCTCTTTTCCAAAACTCTTGCAATTCCGTTTCCCGAATAATAATGTACCGGCAATTATATTAAAATATATAAATATTTATACTAAGTAATTAGTATCATCGAAAAGATTTTAAGTCTAGTTTTTAACAAATTTATTAGAGATATAAATGTTGCATTTATTTTTAAAAATTTAGCCAAAAGTTGATGATACGTTTCCCACACTTTGCGAGTTTTGAAGCGGAGGGAGTACAAATCCACTCATCGCTCTCTAGCGGTCCAGCCATGCTACAGTACTAGCACAGTGCATGCATGTCAGCATTGGGTATAGCCTATAGGACGGACGCAACACACTGTAGCAGCACACTGCGCACGCAAAGTCCGCCCAATTAAACTGCCGTTCTAAAATTCTCTCTCTAAAATTCACTATTGACTTATCACATTAAGTCTTTTATCTAATGTATGAAGTATTTAAATGTAGTTAAATTAAAAAATAATTATATAATTTTGATGTACCGCCAGAGGCGAATCTTTTAAGCCTAGTTGGGTTATAGCGGGACAACAATTACAATAAATAAGCAAAAAGTGCTATAGTTTGATGTGACATTTTTTCCACGTTCTATGGATATAAATATAGCCATATATTATCACACCATGCCCTGCATCGTCGCGCCGCATGCGGCGCGACGTGGCGGGCCCCACGCCTTCGACCACGCCGGCACCGGTCAACGCCACCCGCCACCCGTGGATGCACGGTCGCGCCACACGCGGTGGCGCGACATGTAATAAAAATCACGCCACGGGACTGGCGCGACAAAAGGATACACCGCAGTGCAAATTGTTTCAAACTAGGGTCGGATTTGAAATTTCTTTTAAAAAAAGGCAAAATTTCACAAAAAGTCCATTCGCATGGTGCTCCTCGGAATGGTTAATATTTAATAGTGTAAGTTAGATGATCTTTCCCCCCCTCTTTTGGAGGCAGAAGGAAGCCAGATGCATGTTATTAGTATCTAGCAAGATTAATTTGTGCTTCAGTTAATGCTGCTAGCTAGCTAGTCCACGTATGTACTGGAGTGCTATCTTTGTTAGCAGTACGTACATATGGTGTAGTATTTGACTGATGCTACACTACAGTTCGTCGTTGCTGTGAAACCCCACTAGATGGGCCAATTTGGGCCGGTCTGATTGGGCTGGGCTGAATGGCCGAGTTACTGTAGCACAGAGGTGGTGCGGGTCCTGTGGCTGCGCGGCTTTAGTCCCAAACTGCTTGCTCAGAGAGAGTTCGACCAGCTTAAAAGCCTGGCTCCAGGAGGCTATTAACTCCGGTTGTAATCTTTTGCGCGAAGCGAGGACGAAAGCGCAAGAGAGTTAATTTGCAGGTGTGGTCCACTCAACGTGTAGAGTGGATTTTAGCCGTCATCTCGGGTCGGGGCGTTACAAATGGTATTCAGAGCCAACTCTTGAGGTTTCACGGACGTATGGATCGGGAGCTCGGAAAAGTTGCGCATAGCCCCGTAGAGGGCATGGCAAATAGGCCGAGGAGCTGGTAATACGTACGTGAGCCAAGAGAGTTGATCCTGGACATTTGTCCCGTATGGGTAAGCTGGTTCGACGAGGACGTCGAGTCCTTTAAGGGTGGGTGGATGTGAAACCCCACTAGATGGGCCAATTTGGGCTGGGTTGAATGGCGATTCTTGAAACCTGTGACGTGGTGGTGCGAGAGAGAGTTCGACCGACTTAAAAGCGGCTCGGGGAGGCTATTAACTCCGGTTGCAACGCTTTTTGGCGCGGCGGGGACGAAAGCGTAAGAGAGTTAATTAGCGGGGTGTGATCCACATTTAAGCGTGTAGAGTGGATCTTGGCCGTCATCCCGGGTCGGGCGTTACAGTTGCCCAGCAGCTACGCAAATTCTACAGCTATTTGGTTATGGTTATTGCAGACTACACCGGGAGCCCACAGCCCAGAAGCTTAATTGTCAGCGGCAGGGGCTCTGAACGGCCGGGCTGCTGCGGGTTTAGTTCACCGACGGGTGAGGAAGCACGGATCGCTGGATCGGGTACGACTACAAAGCTTAGGCTGATTCGATTCGATGGCCCTTTTTGTACGTCGTGTTGACGTTGGGCTCGGGCTCCTCGGCGTGCGAGCGGGCCTTCGAATCAGGCACGGCGGCGCTGCGCGCGGATCCAATCCGAGCCTACAGGCTACAGCCTAGCGCGAGTCTGCCACGCCACCTGCGCCTGTTTTTTTTTTCCCCCGAGCACTTCGCACCTGCGCCTGGTGAACGAACACGGAACGGAAAGTGACTGACGCTGACGACCTGGTCTGCTAGTTGGGTCACGGCCCATTATGGTGGGGAGCGCGCGAGTGGGATGGGCCAGAAGGTTGCTGCTGGTAGCCGTGACGTGGGGCTGCCAACTGGCCAAGGCCCACGAACTGCAGAGCGCGCACGCGAGACAGAGAGAAAAGGCCAGGCCGGTGTGCGGGGTTGAGGCAGCTTGGCCCAGCAGACCGAATTTACCTCCTTCAACTATTAACGGTCGTCCAATTTTTCCAATTTTACATGGAAATATAATGTAATTAAAAACTCTAATAAAACCTTGTCTAATCTTGAAAATTAATAAAAAAATTATTTTAGATCATAAATTATGAGTCTTGTTTCAAAATTTTCTAAAATCATGCTCTATGTTATGGTGTCTATGTTGAAATTGTTTGAATCTTGCTGGTGGACTCATTTTGGTGCTTATTTTCTAGTACAAGCTCTCTCATATCTATTATACCTGGTCGATTTTAAAGTATCTATGTTAGCCTCCGTGGCTGCATACTCCCTGCCACACACATGCAGAGGCATTTACACAAGCTACCAAAAAATTGCAGCACCGGGATGCACAATGTAACACACCAAAAAAACTGAAATATTTGCATCTAGGTTTTAGAGTAATTTAAACATGACTTGTAGCTTCTCATATTTTTAACACATCAGCACTGGGATGCACAATGTAACACATCAATACTGGGATGCATAATTTAAGCATTTGTTTAAACTGAAATATTTAATCGCTATCCATATTTTTAGATAATCAGAGGTGAGACCTTGCTTCTCGTAGGTGCAACTGAAATATTAATCACTATTCATATTTTTTAGATAATCAGAGGTGAGACCTTGCTTCTCATATGTACATGTACTCTTTGAATGCCAATTTATGCGGTGAAGATAGCAACATAGTGCTCGTTTGGGGCTAATGCCAAAAAGTTTCATGCAATGTCTTGTCATATTAGCAAAACACTGAACTTCCAGTGCTATGGAAACAACTTTGACAAAAGCACAATTAGCTAAGTACTTTAAGTTTAATAGAAATATAATTAACTTTGGACTTGACGTGGCCCATAGCGTTAGACAGGACAAATATACTATGGATCTAATGCATATGACATGACAACATTAAATCTAAAAATTCTTTTTAAGGTAGATTATCTTTAAAATATAAAAAGGTTTAAAAATTCAATCGTGCACTAGCGACCATGACGTAACTGCAGAAATTGACGGCAAAATATCTCAGTAGAAACCACATATTTTGGAAACTAACTAAAAAAAAATATATTTCCATCAATTGGAATAACTGGCAACCTGCCGCATTCATAATGCATCTATATCTATATGTGTATTCACATGCAAACAAAAGTTAGGATAAAAACTTACTTGTTAAAAATTCATACCAAAATGATAAGTTTCATGTACACATGCACTTTGAATATAAAGTGTAGAAATTCTGTGTTCTAATTAATGCACATGCATCTGAATTTATTATTTTCATATGAATTTTGTAGAAGTGAGTTTGCATCCATGTGAATTTATTATTTTCATATGCCGAGTTTTAAATTTATTGTGTTAGAAATATGTTTTTAAAGTTGTTTTTCATATTTGAATCGAATACAGCTCTCATCACATATTTTTGCTGAAATATAAATATACGGCTAGAACGGTGGAGTACATTGTACGGAGTACATACATACGCTAGGGAGGATCTCTAGATAAGCTGGCAGCTGAACGCGGGATGGGAATATACAGTACGTATAAGCGTAGGCGGGCCCTACGTCTGTTCGCCGAATCCCTGCCGAGGGCAAGGGCAATCTAGGCAGAACACTTTGGCCCTTTTGAGTCTGTGTGTACCCATCCAACCAAGATTTTTTTTTTTAATTTTAACCCTTTTTAAAGAAAATCTATTTTTGACCGGGCCAAACTTAAATTCAGATCTAACCCTTTTGGCGCCACGATTGAATGTCTTGGGATTTGTACCTTTGCCGCACACCATGCATGTGGCGCGGCGAGGCAGCTCACATGGCAAGTCCGCATCCCGGCCGGGCCTAACGTGGCGGAATCTGCCGCGCCCCGGATCAAGGCGCGGCAGTGCTATGCCAAGATCTGGGGCGCGGCAGTAGTTCAGCGGCAGTAGTTCAGTAGTGGTGCGTGGCTGTGGGAGTGCAGAGCAGGTGGGCCTAGTGATGGGATTGCTATTGCATGCCATGGAAGTCGTGTGGGAGATGTGAGAGAAGGGAAGAGTGGGTGGGCACGGTTGCTCTTGTCACATATGTGTTGAGTGGGTCGACAAAGGGAGAAGCCTATGACAATACTTGGTCGAATCGATTTAGAAATCTTTAAATATTTTATTAAACAAACTAAATTAAAAGATCTTTACAAAGTATACTACTTATTTATGTTTTTAGATATATATTTTTATCAAAATTATTTATCAAGAAGCACACAAGATAAATATTTTGGAGCGAAGAAAATAAATCGAGATACAAATCATAGCCCCTAAAACTCCTCACACCCACTGACATACACCACTCTCTCTCAGGTCACATCACACCATCCCACCTCCACTGCCATCATTTGTAGTAACTCTCGTCCTAGGGACAAGAACAGTGAGTCGCTCTCGGAAAAATGTATCCAATAAAATGTAGTACTCCCTTCGTCCCAAAATAAATGTAATTTTTGACTCGTAGAAAGCGTATTTAACCTCATGTCTTATTCAACTTTTTTTTAAAAATATTATCACTTTTGTTATGACTTATTACATCACTAAAAGATATTATAATAATATTTTATTTATTTCATAATTTACATAAAAAATTTGAATAAAATGAGTGGTCAAACATAGTTTCTAAAAGTCAAAGAATTATGTTTATTTTGAAACGGAGAGAGTAATCTCGCAATTAAATTGCAAACATACATACACTCTACGTCTCACAAATAAAAGTCCATTTTTGACTTTTACAATCCATGTTTGACCATTCGTCTTATTCAAAAAAGTTTCAAAAAAATTTAATTGTTTTGTTATGACTTATTTTATCGTTTGATATACTTTCATAATAATTTATTTATTTTATTATTTGCATAAAAAACTTAAATAAGATAAATGGTCAAACAAGGATTATTAAAGTCAAAAACGAAATTTTATTTCTGGAACCGAGGAAGTATGAACTGTGGTAGGGGCTACCTGTTGTGGTATGCATGGCAAGGTGTCGTGGGTGAGAAAATGGCAGAGCAGCCAGCAGGCGCATGCTGCCCCTACGTATGGGCCAGCTACAGTACACCTCCTAAAAAAAGCTAGGTACACCACTCCTCTATTCATGAAAAGTGAACCCAAAAAATCTTTGCGGTATCCGTTAGTGTTGGAATATTAGGCAATTTTCAGATTAATTCCATAATATAAATCATGATGAACGATCTACTAGAATAAGCATGTGAAGCAAACAAGCATGATTCAAAAACATATAACAGATTATAGCATGATTGAACAACATAAAACATGGCACGATCATGGCAACTGGTGTAGACACAACTAGCACAAAGACATACACGGATAGATTGAATAGATTGAACATGTTGGATAATAAGATTAAATTACAAATGTAAATACGCGATGTAGAAGTACATGGTGATGAAGATGCAAACGGTGATCGCACGCCCTTGTAGATGATCCCGTGCGCGAGCCTTACGACGACGAGACGGCGTGATGAGATTTGGGAGCGGTCGCACAAGAGCGCTTCCCAAAAACCTTATTCGCCTTCTCCCGGTGCGGGATCGCAAAGACGGCGGTTTTCGGAGACTGCTCGCCCGGCCGGTGGTGCACGCGAACGATCGGGTCGGAGACTTGGCAACGGCGGCGCCAGCGAGTGAGAAGAGGAAAATACTATTTTACTACTTTAGGATTTTCTAATTCAAACTCCTAATTGTAGTTGTTATGTTGTGTCAATTCCCGGGAGGCTTGGTACAAATATATAGGGAGGAAAACTCTCTACCTCCATATCAACTAGCAATATGGTACTAATTGATATTGCACCTCCCACCTTTGCTCATGGGCTAAAACAATAAAGCCCATTAGGGAACACAAATATTGGGCCTTTGAGATTTATCGAATTTCTTGATATGAATTTTAAGGGAACTATTCATATATAAATTCTAACATCCGTCACATCAAATCTTTTAGCGCATAAATAAATTACTAAATATAGTTAAAAAAAAAAAAACTAATTGCATAGTTTGACCGAAAAGTGCGAGACAAATCTTTTTGAGCCTAGTTAGTCTATGGTTGGAAAATAATTAACAAATACAAACAAAAAATGCTACAATAGCCGAACCCAAAATATTTCACCAACTAAACAAAATACTAGGAGAGAGAAGAGAGAACTTTTTGCCGTAGAAAACACGGCTGACATTGCAGTACCGTTGAAATGACAAGTTGACCAACTTTTTACAACTATAGAAATTATGCGGCTCGCCGTGGATATATGCGAGACACCGCCGTGCCCGATGTCGGGGGGGGCGGGGGACATGCCACGTCAGCCCGGCCGGCATGCGCACTTGCCACGTGGTGTCTCGCCGCGCCCACATGCATGGGCGCCGGTAAAGTGTACAAATCCCGCACATTAAAGCGTAGGCGTGGCCAAAAGGGTTAGATCTGAAATTTAAGTTTGGTCCGGGTTAAAAATAGATTTTCTTTAAAAAAAGGGTTAAAATTAAAAAAAATTCGTCCAACCAATCCCCGTACGCCGTATCAGACTACCGCTCGATTCGTAGCGCCAACGGTCCCGATCCATCTTCCAAAGACCTTCCTCGTATCGTATATAGATAGACTTTTCTTCCCTCGCTCTAGTTCTCTCCAGCTTCAAGCGTACTCTGATGCGACCTGGGCGAGTGATCTCACTGATCGGTACTCTCTCTCAGCTTATTGTGTTTTCCTTGGCTGCTCCTTAATTGCCTGGAAAACCAAGAAGCGATCGCAGATTTCCAGCGCCGAGTGCTGAGGCTGAGCTGCGTGCTATGGCGACTGTGACTGCGGAGGTGACATGGCTCCGATGGCTTCTTGAGGATTTTGGTGTGCCTGCCACTTTGCACCCACTCCTCTTTCTACCGACAGCACCGGTGCGATTAGTATTGCTCGGGATGCCGTCAAGCATGAGCTCACCAAACACATTGGTGTTGATGCTTCCTACATGAGATCACAGGTGCACGATCAGGTTGTGTCACTCCACCACGTGCCTTCCGAGGTTCAGCTAGCGGATTTCTTCACCAAGGCACAAACTCAGGCTCATCATCGATTCTTGCTCTCCAAACTCAGTGTTGTAGATCCACCATGTGTTTGAGGGGTGTTAGATGTATAAATGTATCTCTATTTTCCCTCTCCTTGGAGGACCTCTTTGCATATATGTACACATGTATATTGCCCCTTTGGGCCTAGCAATACAAGCCGGTTGGCCAAGCTATTCTAACATAGGTGTCATATGCTAGCTTTTGTAGTAGCTAGCATGTGATGAACTTCAGTGATACAGTGCACTTGGTTTATAAAGGAATGCCTTCATTTTTCCCCTGCTCTATCTTATTCCAGATTTATTGAGGTGCTATGGAGCGTATGGATTGGCTTGCTTCCTGTTTTATCAGTTGCTGTATCCAGCATGGTGTAGTCTTACCACTCAGGCGGCAATGTTGCTTCCGATTTCGTCAGTGTTTGTATCTGGCATGCTGTAGTAGTTTCGCTCTGGCTGCAGAGTTGTAGTTGTCTATGGCCTGCATTTGTTGTCCACATATGGTGTTGCTCCCTGCCTCTTTAAATTGTGCAAAGTGCGCCACTCATGGGATGCAGCCTTAGCTCTGTGGTCTGATTACTATCTACATTTCCGTGCACTGAAGGTAATACTGATATGCGATATGTTGTCGTGAGAACTAAATTTGCATTTGTTGTTTGTTGTTGATTTGTGATTGGGGATGGTTATTTTAATGCACACGTCATTATGAGAACTAAATCTACATTTGTTGTTTGTTTAAATAATAAACCGATGTACCATCGGTTCCATATCAATATAACATGCCAACCTGCCAATATGCGATGAAGTGGGCTGTTTGTGCTAAGTTCTAACTGCTGGAGGTCCATAGCATATGTTTCGATTTAACACAAGCTATTCTTTGTTTTATGTGTTTGGTAGGTGCCTAACGCCTTCTTAAGAGAAATAGAAGGCCCATATTTCTGTGAGCCCCATCTTACCAAATTTTTTTCTCATGTAGACAATGGATTGACAGATTCATCCAGTTTTATTTGAAGCTTTAATAGAACCACACATTCCTACGTACTGTGGGCGCGTGCAAATTACTAGTAGGCTCTATATCTGGATTGGGAGTTGTTCAATTACTTTGCCAGCTTTCTCATCACACCAGGAACACAGCTGTTTTATCCTTCCTGTCTCGTATCTAAGTGATTAACTAAATTTATCTTTCTGTGATATTGCAATGGCATGTGCTTGATGTGGACATTAAACTTGAAGATCAGGTATGTTACGGCCTCTGTTTCATCTATTTTCCCATGATATTTACTTGTTCAATATGTACTGTCATTCTTTTAGGTGATAGTTGCACAATGTGTACTCTTATAAGCACTTAGTTGCACACTATGTTTATGGCACGGTAGCTTTACTCTGCAAAACAGCATTTGGTGACTTTTATTTAGTTATTGTGGAAACAACGATCAAGTTTACTCATTTGGTGACTTCTACTCATTTGTTGATACCAATGGGCGTAGTATTCATTTAGTTCAATCAGATGGCATTTGGCGTTTTATGTTATATTACTCATTTAGTCGTTTTTTGAGATCATGATTACTACAGGTTTTCAGTAAGGTACTGAGAAGGCAGCTGTTTTGGACTCATTGTTCTAATTGTTGTATGATGCAGTAGGAAAGCTTCAGAGCTGATAAGCCGATGGAATTCTATGAAGTGGCTATGTGAGAGTGTTTGTTATGACACTGTACACTAAATAGTGCCACGTATCATGATGAAAACATTAAATTTTTGAAGTTTTATGGTTATATCATAGGTTCTGAATCTGTGATATCCTGTTAGGTGCTCTGTGCCTTCTATAGATTTCTTACTGCCATCTCTTGCTTTGTGGCTGTCAGACATGAGACTGGAGAAGTTTTTGCCGTAATTGAGAATTATGCATCGTACCCAGTTGTCTATATTACCAGCATGTAAAACGACCACATGCTGTTATCATTTCATTTCTCGACTCTTTGCAAGGCCTATGATTTTTTAATAAAAGGCTTGTTTGAGGTAAACTGCCCATGGTTTTATCCTTCATGAGTGTTTACTGGTATATTTATCAGTCCACCTTGTGTATTCAGTTTTCTGTTGCGCCGAGAACCGAGCAGTACTCGGGTGGCTAGCACAGCCGGTGTGCGTGCAGCCGGCGTGAGTTCGATTCTCAGGAACCGCACTCACGTCTCTCACCGGGTTTCGCCCCTAATAAATTTCGTTGCCTCTCACGCGTGGAGCCACAAAGGGAATGCGATGCGCCTGTCGTCTATGGAGTCATGGATGTTAGAACCATAGGATCGTTACTAGGTGCAGATTGAGATGGGGTTTTCATTTGCATTTGGGATAACAGCATAAATCCAGAGAATAAGAACGATAGAGAAGAAATTGGAGAGAGGTGATGTACGTGCCGGTGGGCTTGACGGTGGAGGTGCTCATCATCGACGTTGTCGATGTAGGGGTAGAGGTCGCCGGCGTGATGCAGGGGAGAACGATGGCGGCGGCGATGGGTCCATCCCGTCGCTGGCAGCCCTTCCCTCGCGATCGGACAGGGTGTGGAGGTGGGGAGTCTAGCGGCGTAGTAGAACCTCATAACCTAAACAAAGTGGCCCCACCTCCTCTTTATAGGGGCTGCGCGACAGGGGCCCACCAGCCTTGTCTTGGGCTGAACGCCCGATCGGGCGTGAAACCAAGGGCCTAGTTGACCATTGGGCCAACTGGTGGAGATCAAACTAACATTCTCCCCCTTGATCTCAACATATACTTTTAACTTTATAACATTTACTTCTTTTCTTATTCCAATACAAATTGGTGCATAGAATCGCCGTCGTCACGGTCAATCGCCGATGGACTTAACAGCTACAATACACGTCTCTGTTTTGAAACGACTTCTTTAACATTAGGCCCTTTATTGTCCGGAAGTTATAGACCATACCATAAACCCATGTCGATTGTGGTGTTCTCTCGAACGACCGGGCGGTAAGCCTTTGTAAACGGATCCACAAGCACTTTCTATTCTTTGTATGTTCAATACTTTTCTGTTCCTTATGTGCTCAATACTTTTAATATGATTCCAGACTTTCTCCTTTACAACATATAACTCTGTGTCAATGTGTTTGGCAGCACACTTGACCCGTTGTCACAGGAGTAAAACAGCTTAAATGGTTATTGCTGTTGTTAACCATTATCAACTCCGGGTAAAATTCTTTTGATTACCTTTGCCTGTCCCTCGAAGCCTCATAACAAGTTATATCATGCGATGCATCATCGGTGACACCACAACAAGTTTCATTCGAGCTTTTCCACAACAAACTCCAATCGCGAAAGTGTCGGTGACTAGTGTGGAATTCACCGCACATCTCGCCAAATCTCAACATTTGTACCCACAACTATATGAGAGTACTTGCTCTTTTCTTACTCGATATGAGCTTTCAGCACTTTATAAATTCGCAATACATTCTTAACTCCATTCCAAAGTGATCTATATCCGGACTGGACTTTCGCCAAATTATCCAGGATATGTGAACTCGTAGGGTAATGTCACACTTATGCATTCATTAAGCTTCCAACAAATTGAAGCATGTGGTACCACATATTTATTTGATCTATTTCACATTGTCTCTTGGAACACTAAAGTTCCCAAATCCATTACCCTTGACTATGAGAACAGGCATAGGTTTTCTTGCATGCATACTTTATTTCTTTAGAATCTTTTCTAAGTATGCCTTTACAACAGTCCTAATACCCTCTTCTTATACCTCGGTGAATATTCAATTCTTATTATAAGAGGTATTTCACCGAGACCATTCTCGTTGAATCTTGAGGACAATAACTTCTTTTCCAACTATAGATTGGCACCACTACTAGCAAGCAAGGTGCTATCCAAGATGTATGATTAGGAAAATGAATTTTCCCTTCTTAAACCTTTTATAATACTATTGTCCTTCTCATTCTCTTTAAAACCCAAACTGCTCTAATTGACTCTTCAACTTTAAAACTCTACTTTCTAGAGACTTGCTCTAACCTTTAAGACATTTCTTCAGCGGCATCCCATATGTTCTTTTTACTCTCACGACAAAGCCATTAGGTTGTGTCATGTATTCATTTTCATACAAATCTCGTTAGGAATGCCGTCTCTACATCCATATGATGTAATTCAAAACCATAATGTGCCATTACCATTCATTGTAATCTATTCATTCTTTATATATATAAATCTTCTCGCCACAAGTGGCGCTCTATATCTTTACATATTTCCTTTGGAGTCACATTTCGCCGTGTAGACCCTTATGTAGCCTACTATTTTGGCTCCATTAGGAATTACTTCTATGTCCCAAACATCGTTGGTATTTTTCAAATTCATTTCACTTTACATAGCTTCTTGCCATTTAGACAAGTGAGCACTTCTCATGGCTCTTTAAATAAGGTGGGATCACCCTTCATTTGAATCTCATTAACATAGACTTTATAGTCATCGAGAAAAAATGCTTTTCTCAATCTTTGAGACCTTCGGGGTCCTTAGCTATTGGCACTTCTTTCATGTGGGGTTGTTGTTGCTCTTTTATTGCACAGAGGCAATTAATTCTACAAGGTCCCATATCTAGAATCCTTGTTTACTCATACAATTATAACATGGTATTTCAAAACCATGTGTCTCTGGATACCATGCTCCCCCAGATTACTCCATCTTCTAAAGATAGAGTATCATCACTTTTCTTATTTTGGGTTTGATCGCTAAACTCATATGGCGCCATAAGCACCACTTTAATAACTCTGAAACTTACTCTGTCATTACTTTTCTTAGGGGTATAACCCGATCGTTGTACTCCCTCAACGATCACATTCATCTTTTATAGATCACTTTTGTCTTCAATGCACAATATGCACCGCATTATTCGAACTATAGGGGAGTATATTTCTTAATCGTCTTTTTTCTTCTTCACATCTTTTTGAATTTATCTCATATTTCTCCCCTCGGAATGTGGCATGAACTTTTCTACCACAGTTTCAAACTATTCAAACTCTTATGAAGGAGGAAACTTTGATTACTTTATTCATCCACATGATTATGTCATGTAGAATAAAATTAATTCTCAACTCATATGGGAGTACTTTTTCCTCGTTTCACTTCAAGAACTTAGCAAAAGTCCTTTGTTATTAATACTTTTGCAAGTCACACTCGCACATTATACTTATCGAGAGGTTCATACATAACTTTCTCTTCACTTTACACTCATGAAGTGCTTAACTATGACACAATATTAGTGCACAGTCAATTCTAGGATAGCACAAGAGCTACCCATACCTTTTTCTCGCTATGCGAGACTCATCACAACATGAGTCATCATAATTTCTCCTGCCATGAAGGACAGGCACTATGCTAATTTTACCTTGCTATGCAAGATAAGCATTGTGCCAACTTTACCCCGCCATGCGGGTATTATCTCAATCTTTTTTCCCGCCATGCGGGATAATTCCCTCGAAGGGACATCAATGCCGGGGATTGGCTCATTTCAATCATCAATTTCAGAAATAAATCTGAATATTTCGTAACACACATGTTTAATCCAACGTTGGTCAAATTAAACATGAGTGTGACTCTTTACAACTCTTATCATAATAACTCAAAATGAAATATATTATTCTTCATAGAGAGTACATGAAAACATTTCTCAAACTAAACTTTAATATCAACTTTGACGTCATTGGCGACTCTTATTCATTGCTTTATCATCTTTTTCGAGTCATAAATGCCCAGCTCATTTTCTTTCTGCCTTCAAGAACAAAATCATGAAGCTCTTTTGTCCTCAAAAATATTCAACAATAGTCAACAATAATGAGCATGAAATAACCCTATGCTGATCTGGTTAAGACATGCGCATTAAACCTTTTTTTAAAACTTTAAACTTTTTAAAACTTTAAACTTTTTAAAACTTTAAACTTTTTAAAACTTTAAAATCTTTTAAATTCTATTCTATATCACCGTTGGGAAGAAATAGAATAAAAAACGCCATACTTTATTCATTAATTCCACATCACCGTTGGGCAGAAATGGAATAAATGTCTAGAAAACTCAATAATCTTGAAAGCATATAATCACTCCTCACAATTAGAGGACGATCAACTTTATTGCAGCGGAAACATAAAAATACTTTTCTTTAATCTTTATACGTTCTAGAATCGAATAATTGGTCACTTTGATACAAAATTTGTCAAAGATTTACACTTTAAACATAAACTCATAAATAACTTATAATATTGTTATCATCAACGTTGGTCGAGGAAAATAACAACACTATAATTAACTTTAAACAAATATCTTTTCTCCTCCTCTAATTAAATTTTCTCGTTGGTTCCAATTTAATTAGAGGATGAAACTTTTACTTTGCAGCGGAAACTTTAACATTCTCATAATCAATTTTCCGTAAACATTAATATATTATTCTTTCCTCGGTGCAAAATTGTCGTTGCGACAAAAATTTGCACAAAAGTTCAATTGAAATTGATCAAAACAAGCATCAAATAGTTTTGGAAAAAAGAAAATGGAAAAGCTTTTCTTTTTTTGCTTATATGGGCCGGGCGAACCATTTGGCCCTTGGTCGAATGCGCCCCAAGGCCTACCACTACGCTGGCGGGCGCTGGATGCCCTTTGGGCCAAAATCCCACTGGCCCGGCTAGCACTTTGGTGAGATCCGAGCCGTCCAGTTAGATCGATGGACAACCTTTCATTTCGAGGAGGAACCAAACCACGTGAGCCACTTTCGAAACCCTAACCCTAAAATCCTTTTTCATTTTTCTTTATCCTCGGCCACCGGCAAGAGCGGCGGCAAGACAGAAACCCGGCCGCTGCCGGCTGTCCGCGGCGGTGGGTACCGGGAGCTCGTCCCTAGGGCGGCTCCCCTTTCCCTTCTTCTTTCTGCATCCCGGTGGCGAGAGACACGGCGGCGGTGCTCGGAGGCCGCGGCGCGGTAGGCGGGGCCCCTCCGCGACCGTCTTGCTGTGGCACTTGCTCTGTCCTTTTCTTTCTTTGTTCTCCTCCCTCCCTTTCTTCTCATGCGCCAAAGAATAACGAAATAACTAACGCCCATGGCGGCTCGGCTCGTTGTGCCTTGCGGTGGCAATCGATGAGGAGCCCGAGGCGCCGCCGTGGCACCTCTCGCTGGTGTGCGCGTCTGGGGCCCGAGTCGCGCGCGGCGGCGCCGAGTGGCACCGCGGTGGTGCCCTTGCGGCTGCGCCTTTGCATGAACGTAGGCGGATCTCGGCAAGCCGGCCATTTCTTTCCATGCTCCGGCGGTAGCGAATGGGCGGGGAAAAGTGCCCAGGTTGGGTCCCGTCCCTCCATCCGTTCTTTCTATTTTCCTTAGGGTTAGGGTTACAATCGCAAATCAATTTGATTTGGACATTTTCACTTTTACTGTTCGTTTGATTTTTCGATTCGAGATCGAAGACATTCTTCCTTTTCTTTCCCCGATCTGGGGTTAGGTTTACGATCCGGATCGAATCGAATCCTCTCTTTGAACCCTATCCGGATCATCACGCTAGTGCAACCTCGCTCGTGATACCATTGTTAGAACCATAGGATCGTTACTAGGTGCAGATCGAGATGGGGTTTTCATTTGCATTTGGGATAACAGCATAAATCCATAGAATAAGAACGATAGAGAAGAAATTGGAGAGAGGTGATGTACGTACCAGTGGGCTTGACAGTGGAGGTGCTCATCATCGACGTTGTCGATGTAGGGGTAGAGGTCGCCGGCGTGATGCAGGGGAGAATGATGGCGGCGGCGATGGGTCCATCCCGTCGCTGGCAGCCCTTCCCTCGCGATCGGACAGGGTGTGGAGGTGGGGAGTCTAGCGGCGTAGTAGAACCTCATAACCTAAACAGTGGCCCCCACCTCCTCTTTATAGGGCTGCACGACGGGGCCCACCAGCCTTGTCTTGGGCTGAACGCCCCCCGATCAGGGCGTGAAACCAAGGGCCCAGTTGATCGTTGGGCCAACTGGTGGAGATCAAACTAACAATGGATGGACCTGGTGATCTCACAAAGGACGCGATCTAGTGATTTGAGTGTAGTTGTAGGTTTGTTTGTGTTCGAGTGGTGAGTTTGTATATGAACAGATTCGATAACTGTACCCAGATGAGAGGTTTTCTGTTGTGCCCCCACCATCAGTCGGCTCTCCTATCTTCTCTCAACTGCCTATATTCCACCTTGTGTAAGTGTTTGCTTGGTCGATGGTGCATTTGTTGCAAACTATAAAAGAAAACAACCTAATTCATGAACCGATTGCTGCAGCTACTTGCTGATGCATCTTGCTGGTGCATAATGATTACAGGCAGGGCATGTGGAACGGGCCAGGCTGACATGGGCAAGCGTGGCATAGGGCGGTGCTGTGCTTGGGCCGGGCGAAGACTACGGGCCATGGGCCCCAGGCTTTCTGGGCATCTATGGGTGTGTTTGGTTTCATGATTTAGTTGTAGCCTGGCTAGGCTAAACCTGGTTCGAGTAAACCAACGTAAGGTTGTTTGGTTGTCTGTCTTGTCTAAGCCTGGCTAGCCTCAAAGCATCTTTGGTTGTCTGGTTTGTTTTGATATAGTCATCTCGTCTCTGAATTGGTAAGTTTACTCCCTTTGAGGGATTTTGTCGAACATGTGTTTGATCTGCACCGAGATGAATCCACGCTCCACCGCCGCGGCGCCGGCCGCTTGTTCCGAGCCATTCACGTCCGCCGTCAATGAGATGAGTTGTGGCGTCGCTATTGCCGACGGAGGGAGGAAGGCTCGCCACCATGGGGCGCAACCGCCCTTGGGATGAGTGGAGACGCCATCGGATGCATTGGGCGTCGCGTCGCCGGATCTAGGGGGCCCCGGAGCCGTCGTCACCGATCCATCGGGCACCAAGGGAGAGGCCGCGACGGGTGTCTCCTCGCCTTGGCTAGTGGGTGACGGCATAGTCGCCATGAGTCGGGTGGAGGAGGACTACCGAGGCAATCGTCGGGGTCGGGGTGGTGGAGGATGGAGGTGTCGTCAGCGCCGGGCGTCGCCATCGCCGGGGCGTGGAAGAGGACCGCGAAGGAGCAGAGGTGAGTGGTGAGGAGCAGGGGGCGGTGAGGAGACGCGCGGGCTAGGCCTGGCCAAGCCAGGCTCTAGAAAAACACCCGCCCCTTGCGTTCTTTCCTGGCCAGGCCAGGGGCGTATGGATGGACCCCTGAAGCCAGGCCCCAACCCATCTACAGCCAACCAAACAAGCCATCTTGGCTCCAGGAACCAGTCCAGGGATTGGCCACCTAACCTGTTTGGTTTGCACCCAAATCCCCTTGGCCAGGGCTTAGTTGGGCCAAGAAAATCTTGTTTGGTTGCAAATCTAGGCTCCTTAGCCGGGCTTGGGCTATGCAGCCGTACTGCTGGAGGGCAGGCTTCCTAGAAAGCGGCGAGGGGGCGTTCTCGCGTAACTTGTCTTGGGCCAGCTCCGGTGGAAGTCTCGTCACCGCGTGAGGTGCCTTTCTCCACCGAAGCACGTCGTCCTGTTCGTACTCCACCTCCTTCTCACCACCGCCTCCCCATGTGTCCTGCCCGTCGTCCCTGCGGAGCACCACGGCGACCTCCCCTCCCGACCCGCCCGGTGTTCCTCCTCCTCCCCCTCGCGGGATCTGGAGGTTCGCCCTCGTGGCGTCCCCACCTCGACTACGGGGCGGGCCCGCGCGTGCGTGGCTCGGGGAACGCCCGGCATCGCCCGGGCCGGGCTGTTCAGGTGGAGGTGGCGCTCGCGGCGAGGTTAGGTACCGGCGCACGTCACCAAATGCAAGCTGGCCGCGATGTGCCCGCTGAAGCTGCAGCTTGCGCCGCCGGGACGACGACCGCCGTCTTCCGAAGGTCGAATGCAAACTCGCCAAGCCTGACAAGAACTGCTAGCTAGCTAGCCGACCGATGGCAGGCTGTTGCTTAATTTGTTATTTTTGTTTGGTTGAAGGGACCGATGAGCTAGTGATTGACGATTGTGCTGGATTTTCTAAGAATTTGTAGGCATGGGCAGTAATTTCTTCGAATTGAGATTGTTGGTAAATTTCTGGATTGAATTGCAGTGTCGAGTCTTGTTTGATAGCAGCTGAGTTTGTGTATTTCTTGACTTGTTTGTCGAGGGGATTTCGCAAACTGGTAATTCTTGATAGTATCGCGGCGGATGCGGAGCACAAGCAGCCAGGGTGTTCGATGAAATGTCTCCAAGGAGGTAAACTTACCAATTCACAGATCACAGAAGATGTGACTGTATCAAACCAGACCATGCAACCAAACACACCTCTGCTAGCGGGACCTAGCTAGGCCTAGCTAGTACGAGACAACCAAACAATCACTTGTTGGCTTGTTAGAGCCTGGCTTCAGCTAGCCCTGGCTGAGTTGGGATAGCCAGGCTAGCTCAAGCCAGCTAACAAACACACCCATATAGCCAGGCTCCCATATACCGACTAGAGGGAGCCGAACAGGGCCATGAGCTCAGGATGGAGCCGAACATGTCCCCTCCCAATGCGCTTGCACCGGAACCATAATTTTTTAGACTCAATCCCAGTAATTGGACGCAAATGCATGAGACGCATATTAGAACTGGGTAGGACGAGGACACATACTCCGAGTGGAGGTTTATTCGTACCAGACACCGATACGTGAGCAGGGATTGAGATTTGGTATCACCGGGTTAGACGATGCCGTTATAGTTTTTTAGGTTCAGAGAAGAGATATATGATCACGGTTGATGAGTTCGGGTTACATACGAAACATGTAGAAATAGTGGTATGGAAGAAGTTTTTCATTATCCGGATAGTTAGGGAGGCGAAATAGTGGGATGGAAGAAGTTTCTCATTATCCGGATAGTTAGGAGGCGGACGAAAAAAAATGAGATGAAATTTTAACTCTTTAATCTTAGGTATAGATTAACGTGGTGGTACTAGTGGCCTAGTGGGTTGGTTTAAGGTCTGTTGAGTGGGCCTAGGGCCTATATTCAAAACCGTTGGACTCGTCCCAGATTACAAAAGATAACAATACCATCTAGTAGCAAATCTATATCTATGTATATACCATAATAAGGAGCGAAATTTTCTTCGTGCTAATTTGGAAGATGGAACTTCCCTTGAAAATCAAGATCTTTATGTGGTTTCTTGAAAATGGAGTTCCCTATACTCATTTCACAAGTGAATAGCATACATCATCAATGAACTAGAAATTTTGCTCGCTCTGCGGAGCCCCTTCTAGCCAGATTGTGAAGCACCAATATAAAGAAACCCTGGAAAGGCAATGGCAGACGTGGAGAAATCAGAAAATATACTGCAATATAAAAGAAAAGTGACCTCCAATACACATGTGCCAGTTAAGAAGATAACGATAATTTCAATCGACACTCCCTCCGTACTCAAAAAAGAAAGTCGTTTAGGACAAATACACGGTCTCCAAAACACAACTTTGACCTCTTGTTATTATAAAAATATTTATAGAAAAGTGATATATGTATACTTTTATGAAAGTATTTTCCAAGACAAATCTGTTCATATAATTTTCACATTTACAAACTCAACAACTTAAAAGTTATTGATGATTTATATTCCCAATGTTTGACTCAAACCTTATCCAAAACGACTTCCTTTTACGAAAGTACAAAGGGAGTACTAGAAAAGCATAAGAGTATGGGAATATTCAAGTTACCAGAGCACAAGAACGTGCCAAGGATGGCAATAGCAGCACTTAAGATTATTGAAAGGATATAGGCTTCATTGTATAAGTCGTAGATCACAATCTGAGTAGCAATCCACCTATAAGATATCAACAGCAACATATTAAAAATACCAAAATATGAAATGCCATGATATAAGATGACCACAAATCCAACATTATATACCAGTCCTCAGTAAGGGCAGCATCAAAACATGATTCTATCTCACATGCATGGAAACTACAACCTGAATTTACCTCATCCATTTTCAAAGAAGTCCAATTTGACAAGGAAGTCATACTACCCACTTAACCGACAAGCATATTGAGAGCCCCAGGCCTTTTCACAAAAGACAAGCATATTGAGAGCGCAGGCCTTTTTGTGAGAGCATCAGGAACCGTATGACAAATGCGCCCGCCCAGAGATAGAAAGAAAATGCACCGGTTAACATGCCTAGAAAACATATATACCGGTTAACCAATGCAAGTAACAAAATTAATTAAGGGCTCCTTTGCCAAGGCTTCTGGAGCGGCTCCGGTTCTAGTTGAAGCCCTGCCAAACGGCCATCCAAAAAACAGTCCGGCAAAGAAATCCGAAGGAGCCAGAGTCATTTTCCTATTGAGGAGCCGAAGCCACGAAAACATGGCTTTTTCAGTCTCCTCACAAATTTGGCATAAATTATATCAAAACTGTGATCAGAGCCGTTTTTGCCAAAGGTTGTCCAAAGCGGCTTTAGCTCCATTAGAGAAGCTGGTCCATGCCAAACTAGACCTATAGCATACTCATGCTCACCATAGGCTATAGCTCTCAGTCCACATTATATGTGTAGATGGAGAGATATATACATATATAGCTTGGAGAAATGTACATAAACGGGGCGTGAGTTTCTTATTGGCCCTAAATTAAATTAGACTACTTCATGCGAGCAGTTAGTCAAGCACGAGGAAAGGAGCACCGAGTGGCCGAGGGAATTGTAGAAAGAGGGAATGGAGATAAGATGCTTTCATCTTTCTGCTATCCTTTCAATGTTAAGTGTACGTCGGAATTCAAGGCGCGGGATTCGTGAGATGAGGATCAAAAGGCCCAGCCAGAAATGTGTGACGAATGACCTGAGAATCGCCAGCCCTGACCAACTGTCCCGGCTCTTTTTTTTTTTTTGTTCTCTAATCCAAAGATACTGTGGCAGTCAGCTCATCAGTGGCCTTGTCGTTACAAGAAAAAAATAGCGCTCAGATGCCTTTGTATATCCAACGGAGACAACAGCTATTTATACCCTTTCCCACGGCGCACGGCAGCCTCCTCCCCTCACTCATCCTTCCTCCTTAGTCCCCACCATGCCTTCTCCTCCTGCTGCTGCTCCTCCTCCACCGTAGGGATAGGGCGATGGATCATTTACTTGGGAAACCCGGCCATTCTGCTGGCGGTCGTGGTTTCCCTGTTGGTGAACGCCATGTTCATCGCGGCCATGCTCCATGCAGGTTCGACGCGAGGGTGACGCTGTTCTCACGCCTCCTCGCTGCCACTACCGAATTCTGCAATTTCCGTGGGGTTTAGGGTTTCCGTCAGCTAAGAAGAACTACACACGGAAATCATAAACTTTCCCGTGAGCGGCGTGAAAAAGTCACGGGAAAGAAAAAGCTCCCAGTGAAATAACCTATCCCGCGGAGAAATAGCTCACGGGAAAGCCCCCTCCTTTCCCATGAGAACGGGCTCACGGGAAAGGTAAACGCCGTGAGCCCCAGCCCCGCTCCGTCCCCTCCGTCCCCCTTTCCCCGTGAGAACTCCGTCTCAGCTCACGGGAAACTCGCTCCCGCGGAGCAGGCTTTTCCGTGGGCCAAAACGGTGGCCCTCGGGCAAAGGGCACCCTTTCCCCGAGTGGTTTATCCTACGCACGGGAAAGACGCTCACGGAATTTTTTTTTTTGGATTTTCATCTCCAAACTTTTTCTACACTTGTTGCACATCATATTGCACTCAATATTAAAGTTTGGTGAATTATTGACTTTATTTGATATATTTAGGTAATTATTCTCTTTTATGGGAATTTATGAAATAAGGCCAAATTTGAACTACAAAGTGCTTCAATTTTTTAAAAAAAAATAGTAGAAAATTTATATTTCTCATACTCAACACAATGTAAGACCTTGCATTTAAAAAAATAACGAAATCGGAACATCTTAATACGAAATCATGAACGTTAATCCCTCGCTCGAAAGTGGTTTAAAAATTATAGAAAATAAACCGATGTGTAAAAAATCATGAAATTTGATAATATGTCATGATATCTTATGCCGAGGCTATGATAAAAAAATTGGGAACGTTTCGCAACAAGTTGGCACGTCACGATGTTCACAAGCTCCAACATCTACGTAGAAGTTTCATGTTTGTTGAGAATGATCCAAAGTCGCGATTTCATGTGGATGTGGCGGCCAAGTTGTGGTTTGGCTACTTAAACTTTTTCTATATGCAAATGCACCTCGAGATATTGTGTCATGTCTATTTTTGAGAATTTTTTGGATTATTTTGGTAATTATTATAATTTTTTTGTTGTAGTTAAGTAAATACAATTTTAAAAAAAGGAGATAGAACCACATGAAATAATGGCCATTTTTTCAAGCAAGGATCAATTATGTATGGGTGAGTGTATGTTATAAGGTATTTTTGAAGTAATCTTGATCAAAGTTTAAAAAAGATATATGTTACAAAAAAAGAAAGAGGGGGTAATAAATTTAATTTTGAAAATTATCTTTCCCGTGAGCAGCCTTACGGGGAAAGGGATGAGATATCCCGTGATCTTACCCCCTGTGCTCACGGGAAAGAGGAAGTGGGACCCGCCTCACGAGAGAGCTTTGCAGAGTTTTTGGTGGTTTTTTTTTTTTTACTCTTTCCCCGTGATGGATCCGCGGGGATCACGGAAAAGGAGGGATATCCCGTGAGCTTATCCCGCATGCTCACGGGGAAAGAGGAAGTGGGACCCGCCTCCACGAGGGGAGCTTGCAGAGTTTGCGTGTTTTTTTTTACTCTTTCCCGTGATGGATCCGGGGATCACGGGGAAAGGGAGGACTCTTTCCCGTGATCCCCTAGATCCATCACGGGAAAGAGTTTTTTTTAAAAAAAAATAGTCAACCTCGAGCCCCACTTAACACTCACACACACCTGCCTAACACACACCCCCATACACACTCACCGCCACCCCGCCGCCGCCAAGACGCCCCCCGACACCCCAAGACGCCCGGCCCCGCCCCCGCACGCCGGGCGCCGCTGCCCCCTCCCTCCCCGCCGGCCCGCCCGGGCCGCCGCGGACGCGCCCGGCCACGCCCCCCCCCCCGCCCACCCCGGCGCGACCCCGGCCCCGCCACCGGCCGGGGGCGCACCGCTCCCGCCTGCCCGGCCAAGGGCGCCCCAGGGGGGCCATCCCGGGCCTCCCTGGGGAGAAGGAGGGGGGGGAGAAGGAGGGGATGGTGGAGTAGGAGGGAGGAGGAGAAGGGAGGAAGAAGAAGGGAGGAGGGGAAGGAAGAAAAAGGGAGGAAGAAGAAGGGAGGGGAGGGGAAGGAAGAAAAAGGGAGGAAGAAGAAGGGAGGAGGGGAAGGAAGAAGAAGGGAGGAAGGAAGGAGGAGGAGGAAGGAAGGAGGAGGAGGAAGGAAGGAGAACGGGAAGGGGAAGAGAGGTCCCGACGCCGCCGCCGGCTGACGTTCCGCCGACGCCGCAGCGCCGGCACACCTCGCACCGCTGTTTGCCCGCCGGGTGGCCCCGAGGTGAGGTCGCCCGTCCGGCCCCGCCGCCGCCGCTTCACCTTCACAAAGTTGTCGGCCATCACGAATGTTATTGTCGGCCATCGCGGCCCCGAATGTTATTGTCGGCCATCGTGCCCCGGATGTGATTGTCGGCCATCGTGCCGCGGTGTGCTTTGTTTGCAGGTTGGAAACCTCCCCGCGCAGGGAGGTTGCGTCAAAATTTTCAACCGATCCCGTGTGTTTCTTTTGCAGCAGAGGAGCCCTTCCGGGAGCGGAGTTGAGTGCCTTGCCGAGCCGGCCGGAGTCCCTTGGCGGCCCCGATCTTCTTCCCTCACCGGTAGCCCGACTCCACCGCGACCCTAGGTATATCCCCTCATTTCGTGTCATGGTCGTAGCTAGATCGCCAAGCTCGATTAGGGCGCCTCCCCGCTCGAAAGAGATATTTGTTAAAGTATGCAGCATCCCCGCATACCTATAACCGTATTTGTTTCAATTGTCCATTGTCCACAGCTGAGGATGCATAGATGAGGTTCATTCCATGCTCCACTCTGCTCTCCGGAGTTCGGCAAAGATCTCCCCTCGTTGTTCTTCGAATACACGCCCCCCTGGGAGGACGGTATTTGGAGAACAAATGGGGAGGTGCTGCCCAAATGCTCTCTGGATAGGAGTGGAGAATGGAACTCGACCTCATCTATGCATCCTCGGTGGGATTAGGACCTATCTTTACCTATTAGATGGTAGGATCGTTGTGTAGATGCACCGCATTCTTATATTCTCCAAGATATGATAGAGAATGGATGACCGCGGCGTGGATATACGATGGTTGGAGGAGTTTTGGAGATTATGACCTTGAGTGGGTTAAGAAGAGCACCGCTTTTGCGTGGACAAGGCTTTTCGTAATGCTCGAGGTGCGAGTAAGGTTTGGTGTCCATGCAAGAAATGTGGGAATAAAAAAAGGCAAAGTAAGGAGGACATGTCTAAACATCTTCCCAAGTATGGATGGACGGATGGCTATAAGCGGTGGATCTTCCATGGTGAAACCGAGCGTATGAGAGACGAGGTCATGAGGCAATGCATCGATGATCTTACTTCTGATGCCGGGATAGGAGACATGATAGATGACTTTCATGCCGGAAACTTTGAGCAAGGACTTGGGGATGAGGGGGAGGAGGAGCCAGAAGAAACCGCAAAGGCCTATTATACCATGTTGGAGGCGGCACGTAAAACCCCTTCACGACTATTGTGAGGTCTCCAAACTAGATGCCATTTCACGCCTTATGGACTTGAAGGCCCGATGCAATATTAGTCGAGACGGCTTCACCGACATGTTGACGCATCTTTGGGGGCTTGCTTCCGCGAGGTCACGCGCTGCCAAAGAACATGTATGAGTCGAGAAACTCCTCAAGGTACTCAAGATGCCATACGAGCAGATACATGCTTGTGAGAACGGGGTGCGCCTTATTTAGGAAAGAGTACAAAGATGATACGACCGCCCAAAGTGTAAATCCTCAAGGTTCATAGAGGTAGACCCCCGTGAAGACGGTGAGAAGAGGCAGCTTAAGGTCCCCGTGAAAATCCTACGGTACCTTCCCTTCGAACCGAGGTTACAACGGATGTACATGACCGAGGAGTTCCGCGTAAACAGATGACATGGCACAAAGATGGGCGCCGCTACAATCCAAATAAGATGGTACACCCATCCGATGCCGAAGCATGGACCCATTTCAACAATATTCATCCCGACAAAGCTATGGAGGCTCAGAATGTGCGTGTTGCGCTAGCAAACAGATGGGTTCAATCCTTATGGAATGATGGCTGCCCCATACACTTGTTGGCTCAGATTCGTTATCCCACGAATCTCCCCGCCCGCTTTCAACGTAAGAACATTCTTTTGTCTTTGATAATTCCCCGCCACCCGGGAAATAAAATGGGTGTGTTCTTAGAGCCCGTGATTGATGAATTGATCAAAGGTTGGAATGAAGGGTTTTGGACATTTAATCGAGCTTTGAAGAGAAATTTCGGGATGTACGTGTGGTACCACTACTCCCCGCATGATTTCTTGGCGTATGGGATATTCTGTAGGGTCGGTGTGTGCACGGCAAGTTCCCTTGCCCAGTATGCAAGGCGGTCGTGAGGAGGTTCACCCGGTTGAAGAAGGGTGGCAAGTATTCTGCGTTCGACAAGCATCGCAGGTTTCCTCCCTCCCCGACCATGCATTCAAGGCTAGACAAGAAGAACTTTATGAAAGGTCTCCAAGTTACGGACCCGTAACAGGAGATGATGACATCCTGGCCGAGGTACGTGCTCAAGTGGATTCTCTTGTGTCTGATGAAAATGGTGTCTTTGTGGGTTATGGCGAGGATCATGCATGGACTCACAAGTCGATTAGAGAGGCTCCCCTATTATGATGACCTTCTTCTTCCACATAACCTTGATTTAATGCATCTTGAAAAGAACATCGCCGAGTATTTTCTTGGAACATTCATGGAAACTAGCAAGTCAAAGGACAATGTTAAGGCTAGAATTGATCCGCAGAGTTATGTGACGTAACCAAAGCAAGAAATGAAGCCTCCTAGCAATGGCAAGAGATGGAAAAACCTAAGGCCGACACGTGTTGAGCAGGCCCCCAAAGGAGGGAAGTACCGCAATGGTTTCAGAAATTAATGTTCCCCTCGATGGGTATGCAAAGAAATCGAGGAGGGGAGTGAACTTATCTACTATGCGAATCAATGGGCTCAAGAGTCATGACTACCACATATGGATGGAGCGGCTTCTTCGGTGATGCTTCGAGGCTATGTCCCCAATCATGTCCGGCATGTGATGGCGAGTTGAGCAATTTCTTTCGGCAACTTTGTGCTAAAGAGTTATCTCGGACCACACTAGAAGAAATGGAAAAATGGCACCCGTGTTGGTGCGTAAGTTGGAGAAGATATTTTCGCCAGCTTCTTCGTCCGATGGTGCATTTGATTTTGCACCTTCCATACGAGGCAAGGGTGGGTGGCCCCGCACGATTTCGTTGGTGCTATGTCGTTGAGAGAGTTCGAAGCATGTTCGGGCCATTTGTGAAAAAAAATAAGTGTAAGATTGAGGGTTCCATCGCAGGTAAGCAAAGGTTCGGCAGAGGTGTCGACTTCACATCAAAATACTATGGTGACAACCTTCCTAGCTCGCATTATCCAC
The DNA here is from genome assembly GCA_015847255.1 of Hyparrhenia diplandra. Lineage (NCBI taxonomy): Eukaryota > Viridiplantae > Streptophyta > Magnoliopsida > Poales > Poaceae > Hyparrhenia > Hyparrhenia diplandra. The sequence continues at coordinate 298,322 of JADLZK010010791.1, forward strand.
CCCTCGTTACAATGCCGATGAAAATGAATCAACCCTCGGCCTTTTCCAAGGAGAACTAGGACGTGCAAGTGGTTCAAAAATAAAGATGTTGACAAATCCAGAGTGGATCAAGATAATGAATTATATACTTTTCAACCTCGGGACGAAGTGCTTCCTTACATACAAGAAGTCACAACTCTAAGCATAGAACCTACTTGTCTTCTAGTACTTAATATCCCGCATCCAACCCTTTTTGTCTCTCGTTGGTATAGGAAACTTCAAAGCAATTTCAAGCGCCAACGAACGCCGAAGCACATGAATTGACGCCCGCTAGACGTGGTGCCGGGCAATGGAAAACCCAATTTCATTAGTTGGTTCAAACGCCGTGTACCGGTCCAATTCGTGTTAAATAACGCCTCGCTTGATATGCTAACGAACCGCCTCATTTCATTTATCCCGCTTGAGCTTGTAGGCACAGACCGATCCGGTATGCATCCCGAGCTCATACAGGTTGCCAATGGCTTTGAGACCGTGGTTAGGTCATTTACCGGTTATGACGTGAATGGATATCGCTACCACACAATGAGCTATGAGCAGAATCGACCAAACCGAAAAACCACAAATACCGGAGTTTTCACTAAAGGTGATGATGGAACTAGCACTAAAGGTTATTATGGAAGAATTGAAGAAATATACGAGCTCCATTTCCCCGCTCTAAACGGCTTGCTCCTCGTCGTGCTTAAGTGCCATTGGTTCGATCCCGAAATAACAAATTCGACCTCGAACAACTTGGGATTGTTCGATTTGACAAGATTCCCGTGATGGCCGGAGATGATGTCTACATTGTGGCTCAACATACCACACAAGTTTATTATCTCCCATGGTGTTGCTGTGACGACGAGCAGCGGCTTAAGGGTTGGGATGTTGTGCGTAAGGTATTGCCACACGGTAGACTACCGTCCCCAAACAAGGACGATTACCATTTTAATGCAAACACATATGAGGGAGAGTTCTTCCAAGAAGATGGGCTACAAGGTAAATTTGTGATAGAAATAACCGGGCCCAACGAAATGGAAGTAGACAATGAAAGTGTTGTTGATGATGAGGAGGACGAGGAGGTTCGAGATGCGAAGGACTTACAGTTATTTGAAAAATTACTTAAGGACAAATGCAAAGTGTTGACGCCGTTCCTCCTCCCATGGATCTTGCCAATCTTCATATGTTGGAAGACGTAGACATGGATGATAGTGATCATGAGGATTATGATCCGACAAAGGTAAATCGCGGACAGGGATGAGGATTATTTCTAATACATGTAATACTATGCATCTCTCAATAATTATGTTCGATTATTGGTTTTCAATCTCTTCATAATTATGTTCTATTTAATTTTGCATTTTTACTAATTATGTTCTATCTAATTATAGGTCATTCAAAAAGATGCCTCGAACGAATGTCCTCAAGAAAATGACCAGGAAATTCAAAAGTGTAGCCTCGCTAGGGCAAGGGCAACAGAAGAGGAAGCCGCCGAGCCACCACCACCGCCATTGGGGTAGGGGGGCAGGGGCAAAGGCCAGGCACCCCGACCACCGCCGCCACCACCGCTGGTGCACGAGGAGGAGGAGGAGGAGGCGGAGGCGGAGGCGGAGGCGGAGGACGTGGACCTCTCGCCGCAGAAGACGAGGGCCGCCGGCATCGCACCACGCTGACCGCCAAGGCCGCACCACGCCGGAGGGACTAGCCAGAGTACGGGAGGGGGTTCCTCTTCCTCGCCAAAGGCGTGTCTACTTGCGAGGCCCCTCCGCACTCTCGGATCGCCTACCTGCTGAGGACCGTAAACCGACCATAAGACCAAGCACGCCCAAGGTAATTTACTTTACACTTTAGCACTACTTTCTTATTTTTCGTGTTTCAAAATCGTAATAGGAACTAATAGTTATTCTTGATCATTTGGGCAGGGGTTTTGTTGTCACCGCGAACTCGATTCAAGGACGCCTTCCCAATGGCATTCTTGGTATTCTGGTCAAGAAGCACTACCCTGGCCTTGTTACCATCGACGGATTGTCACGCCGCTCCACCAAGACGTGAACTTTGAGGACAACTATGATGAGGATGGCATAAAATATAGTAACAAGGCAAAGTGCGTGTGATCAAAGAGTTTTGGGTAAGTCTATGTCGCACTGTAGTGTACAAATACATCGCTTCAAATTCTAATGTTAGAAATAATGACTTATTACATTGCTTCTATGTGCAGAAATACTTCAAGTGCGAGGAGGGATACGAGGCTGAGAAGGATGAAGTGGCTCTAAACGCCTGTTTCAAGCTTGTGGCGCACATGTGGTACGAGGCACGCCGCCGCCGCCGGGACGTGGTACGCGATAAACGAGAAAAGGAGGCTCGATAAGGAGGAATGGAAAATGCCGAATCGACCAAAGAACAATACATGGAGGTAAATATTGAATGGTCATACTAAGTTTAATTATGCTTAATGTGATTTTTATAATATGTGTTATACTTGGTGTCCTGTAGGTGATTCCGCAGTGGTGCTTGTTGCATAGGCGTTGCTGGGAGCTTCAGGTGGACAAGTGGGTCGATACAGACATCGAGGTCCACGACGACCAATGGGAACGGCGTGTTATGATGCTTGGTGTACCACACCATCAAGGCAACCTTAATCTAGCGCCTACCAAGCTAGATATGTAAGTGTTATCCAATTCTTATTTTCTCGATGTGCAACTCAATACTTTCTAAGCATTCTAGCTACTTTTTTTTTCTCACACAGGAGTAGACGCATGGCACGCCAATCAAGACGCCGAGGCCTTTGCTTGCTCCACACGGGCAGGTATAAAGATCCCGCGGTCGCCTTCAACCCCGAGGCTGGGCCCGAAGCCTACACCAACCCGACCGCCTACGACAAGATCGTGAGGGTACAACGAAGTGGCGAGGGAGCAAGATGGAGAAAGCTTCGATCCCCGCGGGCACGACATTGAGGGGGACATCGCCATGATCGCCGGAGGAGGTAAGAAGCACGGGCGGTACTATTTGGGTGATAGCGTTATCAACCCGCACAACACAAAGAAGCTATCTCGAGCCCGCGGCACGCCGGGGGCCCGGTGATACGCGAGCGGCCAAGCACTTACCAGTGCTACGGCCCCGCACTTGAGGTTTATTTATTTTTATTTAAGGTTCATTTATCGTTACATACTCTTTTTACCGTGTTCTAACTTTGTGTTGAAATAGGACCAGATAGAGGAAGAGAGGAAGCGATGGGAGGAGGCCGAGGGAGGGAGCGGGCAAGGGCTCGGGCGGAGCAAGAGAGGGCTCGAAGTGGAGCAAGAGAGGGCCGAGCAGCACCGTAAGAGCATGGAAGCTCTCCTAGCGCACCTCTCCAATGTTGGTGGCAGGTTGGTGTGCAAAATGCAGCCGGAGATCGCCTTCCCACCACCGCCCCTTTTCGCCCCACCGCCCGCCTTTCTACGGCCACCGCCGATCTTCCCTCCACCGCATGGAGCCTCTCCCGTGAGTTTGTCTCCCCGTAACTCCAAATATGCATATATGAATGTGAATGGATATGATCCGAGTTTTGAATGCACCATGAGATGCGCACGTGGACATGTGGTTGTCGGCCATCGAGCCGTTGTTTTCTTGCAGGTTGGAAACCCCTCCGTGCAGGGGAGGTGCTGCCGAAATTTCTAACTATTTATCTTTTTTTTTCAAGTTAATAGAATCTACCTTGAATTTTGTCTCACAAATTTCTAACTATTTATTTTTGCCTACGCAGGATAATTCTCATGCCTCGAACCCAACTCCGAACCAATCTCAACCGGACGCTTGGGAACGCAAAGGCTTCGAAGGTTGGAGGCCGTGGGCCGTAAATTTGTCATGATTTAGGTTCAAAACTTGTGCACTTGAACTTGTGAACTTAGATTTTATGTGAGTTTGTGAACTTGCGGTTGCACTCATGGACATGTGGTTGAACTTATGACTTGGTTGGATATTATGTAATATATGTGGTATTATGGATTTATCGAGCTATATATGTGGTATTATGGATATTATGCAATCTGTGTATGTATATATATATTTATATGTGTCAATAATGTGCCGGAACAAAAAGAAAGAAAACTCAATTTCCCGTGAGTAGCACACGGAAAGAGACCAAACCTTTCCCGCGGAGTGGACACGCTCACGGAAAGAGGTCAAATATTTCCCGTGAGCGCAACATGACTCACGGAAAGGGGTGGATATCCCGTGAGCTGCACCGCTACGCCACGGAAATCACCAAAACGCCGCTTTCATGTCACAAAGGCCACGAGGCCATAACGGGTTTCACCCCTCCCCCGCTGACGCCCTTCCGGTTAAGTATATCCCGTGAGCTATGGAGAATCACGGAAAGGATATCCCGTGAACATGCTCGCGGTTCACGGAAAGGGAGATTTCCCGGTCCTTTGTTCCCGCCAACGATATCCCGCGGAATTACCCCCGGATATCCTTTCCCCGTGAGTAAAAGGTCCTATCCCGTGAGCTTTGGCGCCACGGGAAGTCGCCTGAGTCCGGTAGTGTGCTGCTGTACACGGCGCCTACTTGTGGCGCCGCCTCCATGCTCAGCGCCACCGTCACGCCATGCTCCGTCGCGGCCTCGGTTACGCCGCCCGCGGTCTCGCCGCCTTCCTCTCGGCTCTTCTTCTACTACAGCCGCCCCTGGCATTCCGCTGCCGGTGGTCATTGCTGCATGGCTCCTGCTCGCGGTGCCTGCAGCTTACTTTTGTACCGTGTCATTGTGCTCCACCTCGACGTTGACGACGAAGAGGAGGGCGTGCGGGTGCGGGTGATGCAAGACCAAGTCCACGCGGGGGCCTCCCGCCGTTTGACTACCGTAAATAGTCAAACATGTTTTCTTAACTACCGAGAAGCCACATAGAAGGAGTATTTATTTAAACTAGTAAATATACCCCTGCATTGCGACAGGACATACAACTTCTATGCGGTCTAATTTCTCAGAGAATTGACTTTATTACCATTGTGTTTGATATGTTGCTCTAACTTGTACGGGTACGAGAGATGAAGAGCAAAGGACATGTAAACGCTCAATACTTTATTATTATGGATATGTACTACTATTTTTATTTTGAAAAAACATACTTTATATTGGAAATGTTTCTAAAACACTTTAATTACTTCCGTACTTAGAAGTGGAGGCCACACAAACACTCCTTTTAATTCGTGTGTGCCTCTCTTCCACTTGCCTTTACACAAGGCGACTAACTCTCCCTTTCTCTATGCTACAATTATCATGGCACATGTACAGGCAAAATATTGCTTGATTTATCACTCAACGGTTTGTTTTGTTTGGTTATTAGGCAAATCGGTTGAGTCGTCAGGGGGTGAGGTTATGGGGCGCAGGGATGAAGGAGGCAAGATTGGCTCGGAGGCAGCAGGAGCGAGGAGGCGAGCGGGGAAGGACCGAAGGAGGTTGAAACTCCGTAGTATCTGAAGCACCGTAGGTAGCAATCAGATGATCCCACAGAAGCTTTGCACCTCTTATGTGCATCATCGAATCAAACAGATGATCTGACATCATATTACTTATAGCTCCCACAAAGATCTCATGGCTTCCTAGAATTTTTGTTGTTCTTCGTCAGAGATATTTTCCTCGGGCAAGCCATCTTTGACCCAGAAAACTTTCATGGTTGTAAGCCAATCTGTGACCTTGACAGACCATGTCTTCAAATGCGCACCAGAAAACTTTTCTGGCCTCAGCGCGTCAATGAAACTAGCCATAATAGTTCTAGAAACAACCTATAATAAGGTTGTTGCATTGTTGAATTATTAGGCAATTTCAGATTAAAAACCAGAATACAAATCATGACAATTTAAAGAACTAGATTAAGCATGTATTATAAACTAGCATGATCGAACAGCATATTGCAAAGCATGAACATAATTATTGGTGTAAGCATAGCTCGTATACCAGACATATTAGACAGTGTGAACGATTAGATTAGATCACAAAGATTATACCTGCCGATTGTAGATGTAGTCGACAGTGGTGGAGACGCAGATGGCGGTGACGATGGAGCGAGGTCGAGGTCGCCAATGAGCGGCGGTGGAACGCCCCCGGTGACGATCCCCGAAAGCCCTGGCGACGACGAAGACGACGTGCTAATGCAGCCTTCGGAAGACGAGCCGTCATGGAGGATTTGGGAGCAATCACGTGAAGAGCGCTTCTAAAAATCTTATTCGCCTTCTTCTTCGAAAGACGAGCCGTTGTGGAGGATTTGGGAGCAGTCACGCGGAAGAGCGCTTCCCAAAAATCTTATTCGCCTTCTCCTTCGGAAGACGAGCCGCCGTGGAGGATTTGGGAGCAGCCACGCCAAGAGCGCTTCCCAAAAATCTTATTCGCTCTCTCCCGGTGCAGGATCACAAAGGCGAGGGTTCTGCAGACCTGCTCTTCCGATCGTCGATGCACGCCGACGGTCAGGATGGTGAGACAATGGCGGCAACGCAGTAGGGTTTAGAAGAGGAAAATACTAATTTACTACTTTAGGATTTTCTAATTGAAACTTTCAATCGTAGTTTTTTTGTGTGTCTTTTTCAGGAGGATTGGTACATATATATAGGAACTCCCTACCTCCTCATCAATTAACAATATGGTACTAATTGATGTTGCACCTCCCACCACTACTCATGGGCTTAAACATTAAAGCCCACTAGGAAAACACAGATATTAGGCCTTTGTCATTAGCACATGTGTTACTATAGCACTTTATTGTCAAATTATGGCTAATTAGGCTTAAAAGATTTGTCTCGCAAAGTAGTCGAATTGTGCAATTAGTTATTTTTTTTAGTTTATATTTAATACTCCATACATTTGTCCAAACATTCGATGGGACAGGGTGTAAATTTTTGGCAGAGGAACTAAACAATGCCTTAGCTGCGTCATCGCGGACGTTTGTTTCCTTACAAATACTTTCGATTGACTATAGGTCCACCCGGCAAGAAAATTATATACGACGGCAAGAGAAAAAAATCCTGGGGGTCCGATCGACACCGCCTCAATCGAGGTGAGCCTGGGCGGTCCGCTCATATGATTTTGGAACGAGCCCGATGGCTGCCGCAGAGCGTACGAACTCTAATCGCCTCCTTCATATGGGCATAGATGAGCGTTCGGGCCGCCCGCCCAGCACAGCACGGGTCTAGGCTAGGCATGGCCCGACCGGCTGAGCCAGCCAAGGCCCGCGCAGCCGCTGGACCGGGCCGAGGTGGACTTCGCGGCTGACCCACAGCCTGCCGGGCCACTTTCCGTGTTGGGCTGGCCTAGAAAGCATGGCCTGTGAAGCCTATATCGGGCCAGCCCGAGGCACGCTTGCCTGGGGAAGAGAGGCGACGCTGCAGGATGACAACAACCGGTCAGCCGGCGAGCTCGGGGAGAAGGTCCAGAGGGGGAAGGGGAGTCGGGAGGCAGCGCGAAAGCAGCCGTGAGATGGCGGCGGCCGCCACCCGCGGGCCCCTTGAAACCAGATCCGGCGAACAAGCCGGGCGGTGCTCGGGGCAGAGCGGAGAAGGAGAAGGCGTCGGGGCGGAGCTCGGGCCGGGCGAGCGGAGAAGGCAAAGGCTAGGTGGGTGGAGCGGCAAAGCCGGGGGCGGAGTAGGGGCACACCTCGACCGCGAGGCGTGAGAGGAGAAGAGAAGAGCGGGGGCGCCCCCACGACTCCACAATGGCGAGAGGAGCGAAAGCGGGCGCCATTTCTTTCTCTACACGGCTCGGTGAGGGAAACCACGGTAGTGTTTTGTGGAATAGGAAGTGTGGGCCGCCACCGGGCCTCCCAATTAATTGTGGGCTGTGCCGGGCCAACCCGCGTGCCTAGGGTGTGGCCCTATGCACGCACATCATCGGGCCGTGCCGTGCTTGGGCTGGGCTAAAAAACCGTGCCTCGGACCATGCTATCGTGCCCCGCATGCTCATCTATACATATCAGTGGTGGAATGGAAGCACCACCGGATGGACCTACGCCTGGTGGGACTCCTTTTTGGACTCATTGCTCTGATTGTTGTGTAGAGCTGGATCATGGACTTGGCTCGGCTCACGAGCTCGGCTCACAAGCTAGGCAATACAAATCACACAAAACAGAGTAAATAGTAATAACACAAAAGCAACTAACCATAAGCCTTAAATCAAACATATAAATTAACACATTAATATATACAAATACGATAATACACTATAAAGTACTACACAAAGGCTATGTGGATTGAGCCATAAATTCTTAACGGGCGGGATAAGTGAACGTTTTGAGCGACACTTGCGCCATGGCCCTAATCTGCTCCTGACTGTTTAATAATCAGTAAAAAAACAAACAAGTATTAGACCAAACGCAAAACCCTTAATAAGCAAAAAGGTTAGCAATGGTTGGCGTCTCCAGCCCCATTGGGGAACCGGCTCCTCTAACTTAAAAGGAGGACTACGTCCCAGGACGTACTTGTGCAATGCCGTTCGTTTCTGATCAAGCGGCATGAAGCAAACAGCCAATCCGGCGGCAAAAAACAAGCAGGATATGGATGAAAATGGTACGAATATTTATCTGACCGTCCGTTCGACCGAATCCGTCTAGAGAGGTTAAGATCTATCCGTATCCGAGTCCGATATTCAACATCCGATATCGTGATCCGTGATTTGAATATTCAAATTGCATATTTATGATGTCGCATATCCAGTTGTATCCTATTTGGCATGGCTGACATTATCCGTATTCGAATCTGAATCCGACCAGAATATGAAAACAAATGTGATATCGGTGATATCCATGAAAACGATGTGGCCCAGGCAACATCAAGAAGCACTCCTATTCGAGAATAGAAAAGAAAAAAAAAAAAAAAAAACAGAGGCGCTCCATATCTCGCTGCTGGCTCGCCCACGCGCTCGACGAAGATGGCCGCCGGCCGATTGTTTCGGCTCGCCACCTCGTCCGGCCAGGTGAGCAAGCTCCTGAGGCTGAGACAACGCCCTCTACCAACGTCGCTGGCTCCCTCGCCCGCGCCATCCGTGTGCTCTGCTCCCATGGCGGCGGCCGTCCTATCGAACGAGGCAAGTCGCTCGTCGAGTTCCACGCCGGGTTCCCTCTCCTCGTCGCCATGGCCTCGCCCGCCAGCACTTTGGATGCCGTGATGGACGAGGTCGCACGCCGCGCAGTGGCTAACTCTCGTGTTGCTTCTTGTGCAGAGACGGTCGACGTGTTCAACAACGCCGGCGTCCATGTTGTAGTTGCTCGACAAAATGCGCCGAAGGCAAGGTGTTCCTAGAACCAACGTTGTTTGATGGAGATTGCTTGTACTTGGTTGATGTCTGATCCAAACTTAGCTTGGGTGCGTTGTCTGTTGTCTGTTTCCAACTTTCCATTGACATCTGTAAAAGAAGTCGTGTTCCTTCTGTAACTGAAATGGCACTGCATGCGCGTGTCTTTCTTCTATTGCTCTCTTTCTTATTTGACAAAATTTTGCAGGTTTTTCCGTGTCATTGAGAATGTAAGGAAAGCCAATTTCCTGAAAAATTTTCCTCTGCCCCGACGCCCGCCGCCGCCTCCGCCGGGCGACTCGGGCGGAAGCACGCCTCACCGCCACCACCCCCACCCTCCGTCCCTACCCCGCCGCCGCGGAGGAGTCGGCCGGAAGCCCGCGCGCCGCCCCTAGGACGGTGGCGGCGGGGTCTTCCTCTCGCAGCGGCTGGGGGCTCGCCCGGGGAACGGACCTCGGCGACATGCCGACCCGCCGGCAATGGTGGTGAAGGCGGCTCTAGGCGGCGGATCCGCGAACCCTTGTGGCCCGACCGGGCGTGTCCGCCCCGGATCTACACTTGTGCATGGTTGGGCAGCGGTGCAGCGCCGTGGAGTTTGGGGGACGGGCAGCCGCGGCCCGGTGAACGCCCGACGGCGAGGAGGCGCCGCTGGCCGGTCGCCGGCTGGTGCTTTGGCTCGCTCACGGCGCGGTTCCCGCCCCCTCGGCCGGGGTCCGGGCAGGTGCGGCACCGGTGGTGCCACCCCCCGGCGGTGGTGGTGGAGGTGCGCCAAGCCGCGGGCGTGCTGGTTTGGCGCTGGCTGCAGCGCTTGGGTGGAGCAGATGTGGAGGTCTTTGTGGAGTGGAGGTGGGCAGCGGTGGAGGTGCTGTTTGGTGGCGGAGGTGTCGTCGGTGGTGGAGGTGCTGCCATGGGCGCCTCGAGCGGAGACGGAGGCGGGGTGCTGTCCGTGGCGACGTCCGCGGTCGTCGCGGGCTCAAGGGCGCGGCCGCCGCCTTAGCGCTGGTCGCCGCTTGCTCGACGTCTCCGGGCGGCATGGGGTGGCTTTTCCCGGTGACGCCGCGGTGGCGTCGACGGCCATGCCCGGGTTTCGTGTGCGTACCATGGTGGTGCCGCTTTGCGGTGCCGGGCTCTGGTGGAGGCCTCCCTCCTTCGGGAGAGGGCTCGACGGCGGACGCAGGGGGCAGCGGCGGGGTTCCCCCATCCGCTTGCCCCTCCTTCTTCTTGATGGTGGTCTCTCGGGCGGTGGTGGCCGGGCTATTACCGGGCGTTGGGGGGCGGTCCTCGCCTACGCCGCCCTCCCCTTTGGCCTTGATTGTCGCCGCGGGCGGTTGCCGTGAAGTTGGAGGCTTCGCGCCTTTGGGGGCACCGGTCCGATGCTCCTGTGTCCGGTACCTTCAAAGCTTCGGTGATTGTGCGTGGTGGCGGGTGGTGCGGCTGGTGGACTTGCACGGCGTGGGGAGGTCGGGCCGCATGTCGCCTGTTTGGAGCGGTGCCGGGCGCAGCTTTTTGCGGTTACCGGGCGTGGCCGGGCGCGTCAATCGCCCCGAGAGGTCTCGCAGGTATGGCAACGATGGCTCGGGTGTCCGATGGGGAACCGAGATCGTGACCGAGGTCCGCGGTGGCGGGTACTTTGGGCGCAAGCCTAGCGACGGGCGACACCCGCGGGTGCCGTTCTCCCGTTGAGGGCGCCGCGCCCCCTCGCATTTTCCACGGGTGAAAACCCAGTCCTTTGCGGACGGGCGACGGCGGCGCCGGACGTCGTGCCCCCTTCTTGAAGGCGTCGGCCGTGGGTTTGGACTAGGTCGGGTGGTCTCGTGGCAGGGCCTGGTTTCGTCGTTTCCACCGGCCGTGTCGGGGTTTTGTGCTAGTGGTGGAGTAGGTTTGTTGTCGATGTCCCAATCCGACCGCCGTTATGGATGGAGGCTCGTGTTGATGACCCAATCCAACCGAAAGTGGACTGTCATGTTTATTTTCCTCCCATCCGAAGTTGTTGGTTAGTGTTGAGTTGTTTTAGTTGGGTCTTTTCGACCAAGAGTTGAGTGGGCGCTACTTTGTGGCGCCAAGTTGAGTTGATCCGGTACCTAGGTGTGCAAGGGGAGTAGGGTACCCTCCACAATTGTATGGTTTTTCTGCCCGGTTTCCAAAAAAACTGGGCTGGCACTTGCCTTTTTTTTTTCGTCTAATAGAAATCGCGGCAAAGCTTTTAAAAAAAAAAAAAAAAAAAAAAAAAAAAAAAAAATTGAGAATGTAAGGAAGAAAGAGGTGGCTGAGGCTATCCTCTAAGGAATATAAACCCTTGAGAGATGAGTTTGATAAGTTCACCTGTTATACAGTTGAAAAGCTTTGATACAAGCTTAACTGTCATCAGATTTTGATGTGTATCGAGAATAAAAATCATTCAGACAGTCCATCTTATGTGTCAGAGATAAACGATCCAGAAGTTTTAAATTTTTATACATTAATTGTACTCATTCGCCACCTAAAGGAAGAAAATAGGGTGTACTCTGCATCGTGATTTGCAATAATAATTGAGTATGCTAGCCAAAAAGGATAAAAGTTGTCAAACTATTATGTTGTGGTGTTGGAGAAATCATCTCAAATGCCCAATCTTAGTGTATAATGTGCTTTGCAGTGTCATATCCAAACATGTAAAGATTTCATGATTTTAGTAAATCCGATGAATGGTAGAAAAATTTGGAATATAATGAGAGGGCATGTTTTGGGGAGATAATTAGCAGTAAGCTAGCTGGTGACCCGCGCTTCGCGCGGGCGGAGGATAGACAATATATGCAGTCTGCAGCAGGTTTAGATGGTTGAAATATTAGCCCTCCATTTGATCATATTGCGGACACCACGCAAGGTATATATTGACGCTGCAGGCAAAAGTGCGTGCAAACAGTATTCATCCCTGGTCTGCAAAAGAATTAGTAAACGCGGTCATGTTAGTGTTTCATTTGGCCATAAAAAACACCATTGGTATACTGTTATTGGCACAGGCGTTGAATAGTATGGAACCCAAATGTTTTGAAGCTGAAATTTTTGAAGGTTGAAGAATCGTGGGTACGGGGCACTGCAGCGGCGACCGTCCGCCGGCGGGGATATGTATGTTCAGTGACAAAGATGACATATTTTTTCTGAACTAAGTATGATTCAAGTATGCCAACAGGATAAAATAATGGCATATTTTGTGCATGCAGAATAGGACTATGAAAGGAAAGAGTTTTGATGCTTGCAGAAAGGAATGAACAATAAGCCATGTCTGCTGCTGTGATTGTTCTCTTGAGAGGTTGCAGTAATAATATTGGAACTGAATTTCTAGGAAGGCGCTCAATCAAACAAATAGATAATGTAGTAATCCGACACGTGGCGCAAATCTACCGTGGGTGCACACCAAAGTATGCGTGTGCACGGTGCACACCCCAGTTTTTTCCAGCATTGAGCCCTACAAGATCTTTGACAATGACGCATATCTTTCACATCAAACTGTCTTGGAATATTTCAGTAAAGCATCTCATGTTCGTCTAACACCAGCACTACGTCTGGGGCTACATGGACCTTTGTTCTGCAGGACTGTTGGGACCTTACTGTAGCGAATGAAGATAAGGGCTGTTTGCAAAGCTCGAGCTGCTTCCGAGTTAAGCTTAGCCGAATCACAACAGAAGGCTGTAGTCCAAAGAAGCATATCTCTGTCTTACTACAGTAACTATTCTACAGCTTTGGTTTCAAGCTGCATTTCAGGTTTGTGCTCCTGTATTCACAGTAACTGGATCTACAAGTGCTAATTTTTGCTTGCAAGTGAAGTCAACACAGGTAGGACAGTTACTGTAGATCCAGTTACTTGTACTTGGTGAGTTAATAAAGATTACTCTCACTAAAGATGAATTACTCTTGGAGGAGGGCAACATCGGCAGGTACAGAAGACAAGGTTCAGAGTAGCATTGACATACTTGATGGAATGTTTGCCAACTTGAGTGGATGAAACTTCAGCGTTATTTTGATAATTGTGTCGATTTGAAAACTCCGAATGCAAAAGAGTTTCTGATTTTGTGCTCACTGTCAATTCAGCTAGTGCAAACTAGAGTTTTTTCTTGCTTCACTGCTGTTTGCAGAATGTCGGCTGGTTGTTGCCGGTCACCGCTTCTATCATCGGCCAAGGTTAAAAAGGAAGCCAATGCATGTTCCCATTGCCTCCAATCCATTCTCTCAGCAAGCAAGAGGTAACACTACTACAGAAATTAACTTCCGTGGCGGGCATTTTGGATTTTCCGTGGCGGGCATTAGGTCCGCCACGGAGCTAGGGTCACGGTTAATCGTTTGATTAACCGTGGCGGACCCCATGCCCGCCATGGTTAATACATTAACCGTGGCGGGCGTTTAACAAAAACCGCCACGGTTAATAGATTAACCATGGCGGGCATCTTTACGTGCCCGCCATGGTTAATGTATTAACCATGGCGGTTTTTGTTATAAGTCCGCCACTGTTAATTAATTCAGGATTAATAAAAAAAAATAATTCAAAAATACTATAAAATTATAAATTATGATTTAAACCACATATTAAATAATAAAAATAAGAGAATATTCACATAAATCTTAAACATGCATCACAATTTAACATTCAACTAACATGGACATTCAATTGATCACACTTTTAAATCTTAAACATGCATCACAATTTAGCATTCAACTAACATGGACATTCAACTAACATCAAAATTTATAAAACTCGATCGAAGCGATCAATTGATCAATCACGTTTTGCTAGGTTACAAGTCTGGGCCATCCCACGTATAGTCCTTCATGTCTAGCTTATTTCTCGGTCTCGTAGTTCCCATAAGTCGGGATTTGTAGCAAGGTCGCTCTCGGGGGGTCGAAGAAATTGCCGGTAGGTAGCACAACGTCCTCAACGACGCCCCTACAGATGGCGCCAACCATTTTCTTGAACGTAAGGTCGTCCAAGCCTTTCATCCAAAAAATCTTGCGTGGTTTTCTTTGTCAGCTCGGCGCCACGTAGTACGGTACACGCCACTGCGGGATATCCACGCATACAGGCATAGAAACCACAGGTTGTTGCTGCCGAAAAGGCTGCTTACCGCCTTTGCATGCACGATATATGTACCAGAAAATGGTTAGAATATTATGAGACCATTCAATATGGACAAGCAAACGAGAGTAATGCTGCATATACCTCGTAATCTCGCCTCGATCTTCATTTCGTCCTTATGTTTTTTTTTTTGCGTATGCTCATCCTCCCGATCCAATGACTCGGGGTCTTTCAAGTAATCCTTGTAAACCCATACGAAATCCCATAGTGTCATGACTTACGAAGTTTGTGGTATGAAATAGTATACAAGTGTCGTGACTTACATTTGCGAGGGGCTTGTTCAAAATGTTTGTAGAGGCCTTTTTGGCGTATCATACAACAAGTCGGCCTAAGGGCCGCTCCATCCCGAGGGAAGATTAGCCAAGTAATTAAAGTGGCCAATGTGTGTTGTTGTTTCTATACCGGCCATGCTACACCATTTTATTTGATTAGAGATAGATTCAAAGTGTTAAAACAAATAAAAAGTATTGCTTTTGACTTACTTGATATGTTGGGCCGCAATGAGACAACCGGCCTCCGTTTTGATCTTCTTCATGCACTTACAGATGTAGTCTGCCATCTCTCTAACCTTTGCATCGCACAAACTTTTATAGTGTTTATATTGTTCGGCCTTGCCCAACTCTCTGAGCTCTTTGTTCCTCTGGGTCTCCATCCAGAAATGAGAAAAATACGCCACGTCTATATACGCTGGACATAGAAACACAATTGGCTGATTCATTGTTCGGGCTATCAATGCTTGCATCCTGCAAGCACATGTGGTCACGTCATTTTAGAATCAGAGAGCTAGAATTAGTGGTGTACTTTGGCGTAATGATCGGTAAACAAACTCACGTAGCATAGAGGGTGACAACGGATTGGTCGAGGTCCTGGCGCCGTAGCAACCGCCACATTTCGTCGAAGCCTATTGGCAGTGAAATGTCCTCCTCCAAGTTAAAGAGCTCCTTGGGAACCCTGAAATGGAACTCCCTGACCCCCCGATCAACTGCATGCCGATATAATAGGTGGAACCTGCGAGTGTCCCACTCCTCGTCCTCGATTAGCTGGCCCTTGGGCACCACGAACTTGCCAAGCCGAAAGTATTACGGGACGTTTCTTCGGTGGCCTCTCTGGTGTCAACTCTTCGCTCACATATCCTTTGTCGGAGGAAGAATCGGACGTGGAGGCCACATCCTCCTCGCGCCGGCCACCGATTGCACGATCTTTATCGGTTGGTTTGGATGCCATTGGATTCTACGAGGAACACCTGAGCATTTTATTATAGTGAAAAGGTACGGTAGTAGTATGTAGTGTCACGAGTCATCTCAGAACATAGATTTATTGAATTCCTCTCATGATTACATAGTTTTCCATTTTACATATATAGAGTAGTGCCAAAAAAAAAACTAAAAATACAAAAAATGTCTAAAAATACAAAAAATGTCTAAAAATACAAAAATTAAGAACAAATGTCTACAAATACAAAAAAATGTGTAAAAATACTAATTTGGCTCGAGAAGTCCCCAACTATTCTTATCACATCGTGTCTAAACTGGTTGCTTGTATATGTTATACAAGCCGCCCTCGTTTAGTCGCTCACAAGTGTGGGGACATTTCATCATCGCCGCTGCCTCAGCAAAAAAATATTCACATCATCGCATATGCCCTTGCCTCGGCACTAAGTATACAAATAGTTCATTGCAAATGCCTCAAGTAGATAGTAAGGTTGTAGCAAATGCCATGGAAAACCCAAAAACCGCAACGGATCGAAGTTCAACTAAGTAGTAGTGAATATATATGTGACGCAGCATATTTGGAATCGGCTAATTAAGTCCTCGGTCGTTCACTTGTTACCACGAAGGGCGCCAAAATTTTCTCGAGAAAATGAGGACTTAGCAAATGGGGACGACAAGGTCAAGCATACCAAAATTTTGAAAATACAAATTCATCCCTTTTCATCACATATAAGTATGGCAATGGAAATGGCATCATAGGCAGTGGCATATATGCTCAGCTAAACAAACCCCGTGGGCAGCAATTTCTATAGTATATAGCATCACAGGCAGCATATAGGACAAAATTGATTCAAAATTTCATAAGTATATAGCATCACAGGCAGCTAGAACCAAATCGAATCAAAATTTCACAAGTATATAGCATCACAAAGGCGGTGGCAGCTAGCTCGAATTCACCCTCTTGGACCAAAATAGTGTATAGCATCACGGGCACCTCCAAATTCATCCCAAATTTATCCCAAATTCACGGGCGCCTCAAATTCATCCCAAAAATTCATCCCAGATTTTCTCACCGGCCGGTGAGCCGAGGAGGACAGGGGAGCACAGGCTGCAGCAGAGGACGTCGGAGTCCGGGTCGGGAGGAGGCGCCGGGAGTGGCGGTGCACAGATCCGGCGGCACTCGGCGGGGCAAGGCGGAGTGGAGCTTCGGCTGAGGGGGCGGCGGAGTGCAGCTCGGCGGGGCGGCTAGGGGTTCGAGCCCGCGCGGCAGTGAGTGGAGCACGGGGGAGGAGGGAGGAGCGTGGATGGGGAGGAGGAGGAGGGCGGTGGTGGCCGGAGCGGTCGGGACCGACGCGCGCGGCGGGCGGAGTGGACCTCGACCGGGGCGGCGGTGGAGTGGAGCTCGACGGGCGGCTAGGGTTGAGGCCCGGCCCGCGGCAGTGGAGTGGACGGGGAGGGGAGGGAGGAGCGTGGGCAGGGGGGAGGAGGGAGGAGGGGCGAGGTGGCCGGAGGCGGTCAGGACCGACGCGCGGCGGCGCGGCGATTTTGGCGGCCCTTCGGGGTCACAAGTGAACGGGCGGAGGACTTAGCCAATTCCGCGATGCCGTCACCTATATATAGGCCACCATTTTGCGTGGCGGGCATTGTAAAATGTCCGCCCACGCAAAATAGATTCAAAAAATTGAATTTGTAAAATTCATAACAATTCAAATGTTCATTCAAAAATTCTGAAAATTCTAAAAATTTAAAGTGCAAAAAGAGGAATACGAGAGAGAGAGGGAGGGAGTAGAGAGAGAGGGAAAGAGAGCACGTACACTCAAATGAGAGGGAGAGAGGGGAGGAGAAAAGAGGAGAGAGAGAGAGGGAGAGAGAGAGAGAAAGAGGGAGAGAGGGGGAGGGAGAGAGAGAAGGAGTAGAGAGAGGGGAGAGGAGCTATCTTGAGAGGGAGAGAGAGAGAGAGAGAGGGAGAGAGAAACTAGATCTCAAAAGAAAGGGGGAGAGAGAGGGGGAGAGAGAGGGGGGTAGAGAGAGAATGGGAGGGGGGGGGGGAGAGGGGGAAGAGAGAGAGCACAAACCACATTCAATTGGATCTCAAAGAGAGGGAGGACCATGCATATATAGGGGAGAGAGAGGGAGAGAGAGAGGGAGAGAGAGGGAGAGAAAAGAGGGGAGAAAGAGGAGAAATTACCCCCTACCGGTGTCAAACTTCAATCAAACCAAGGGCAAAACCTTCCCCCCTGAATGGTGTTTTCTAGAGTTTTGAAGCTCAAAACCCTAGAAAATGGCGAAATCCGTGGGTAAGAAGAAGGTTGGGGCTGTATTTATAGCCCAGACTTTTCCGTGGCGGGCATTGTAATAAAACCGCCACGGTTATACGGATTAACCGTGGCGGGCATTGTAATAAAACCGCCACGGTTAATCCCATTAACCGTGGCGGTTTTATTACAATGCCCGCCACGGTTAATCGACAACCGTGACGGGCATTCCCCTGGCCGGGGGGCTGCCGGGCCAACTATTTTCAGTGGCGGTTTTCTAAATGCCCGCAACGGAAAATAAAAACTAAACACCATGTAAGTTCAATTCTGTAGTAGTGTAAGGTGAAGTGGATATGAACGGTTAGGCGGCCATTGGACATTGCCATGGGTCCTTTTCTTCCTCCTTGCTTGTACATTCGATTCTTTGTTGCCTGCGATTTTCTCTTAGCCATCCGTTCCTTACCACAGCTATCGATTTTCTCTTAGCCATCCGTTCCTTACCACAGCTATTAGTCGGAATCTTGTCCGATCGATCCTCTTTAATTATTCAACATGGCGATCGATCCGGTCATGCACGGCTAAGAAAGGAAAAAAAAAAAAAAAAAGGTACGGTGGCGATCAGAAGCCTTCCGTTTCACACACACGGACACACATAGCACCGCTACAGTACCGGCATTTGTTAAAACCGCGTCGGCGACAGAGCGTCAAAGGCGGCAGCGCGCCTGCCTGCCTAGTGTGTATATATACACACACACCCCCTCCTCCCACGGGCCACGTCCTCCCTCATGTAGCCCTCATGGCCTTATCGTTCCTTTCCTTCTCACAGTGAGCTCTCCTGCTGCTGCTCCTACTTCTTCATCTTCCACCACACTCAGAATTGGCATCGGCGACAGCGCCACGGACGCCAAGACCTAGCTACACGTGCGGGCGATCGACTTATTACATGGCCAACCCGGCCATTCTGCTTGCGGCGGCGGTTGGCCTATTGGTGAACGCCATGTTCATCGCGGCCATGCTCCACTGCAAGTTCGACCCGAGGGTGACGCTGTTCTACTTCTCCTCGCTGCTCCTGTACACGGCGCTCTACTTGTGGCGCAGGCTCCGCGCGCAGCGCCACCGGCACGCTGTGCTCCGTCGCGGTCTCGGTTACGCGGCCCTCGGTCTCGCCGCCTTCCTCTCGGCGCTCTTCTTCTACAGCTTCGCTGCCCCTGGCATTCCACTGCCGGTGACAGTTGCTGCCTGGCTCCTGCTAGCGGTGCCCGCAGCTTACTGCTTGTACCGCGTCACTGTGCTCCACCTCGATGTCGACGACGAAGAAGAGGGCGTGCGGGTGCGGGTGATGCAAGACCAAGTCCAGATGAGACCTCCCGTTTGAGTGTTTGACTACCGTAAATATTATTAGTCAGAGATATGTTTTCTTAACTAGCAAAAACCCAAATAGAAGGAGTATTTATTTAAACTAGCAAATATACTCGTACGTTCCGTGTTGCAACATGACGTATAATTTCCTCCACAACAGCTTGGACTACTTATGACCGTGTCATGCAGTCCAATTCGTCAGAGAATTGGACTTTCCGATGTGTTTGATAGGTTACTCTTACTTGTACGGGTACGAGAGTGAGAGTGAAGGAAATGTAAACGCTCAATACTGGTATATACTACTACTTTTTGAAAAAAACATAGTTTATACTAGAAATGTGTCTAAAAACACTTTACTTCCGCACTTAGAAGTGGAGACCAGACAAACGCTCCTCTAATTCGTGTGTGCCTCTCTCTTCCGCTCGTCTTACACGAGGCGACTAACTCTACCTAATCCTCTCGTGTCCCTTGGATCAGCATCCTATGGCCGAGATTAAGTTTGCATAGTTTGCACGAAGGGTTTAGTTTGCACCGATACGTTGCCCATATGTATAGGCAAAAATTGCTTTATTCATCACTCAACGGATTGATTTGTTCGGGTTATTAGGCAAGCAGGTTGAACTGTCACTGACGTTGTATAAAAAAATAAATGCTTAGTGGTGAATTCCTTTTGACCAAAATTGAGGTCATGGGTTCAATCCCCTACTTTTACATTATAATTTTCTATTTTCTATTTATTATTTTTCATTCTCTAATTTCTATTTGCTCCTCTACGAAAAAAAACGTATTTATTATTCTCCCTTCTCAGCATTCGATTTGCAACTTAGAAAAAGGAACATTCCAAAACTCAAAACACTGAAGAAAAAAAAATGTAAAGAAAAATGAAACATGAAACGGGAATGGGGGTGTAGATGGTAGAAGAAATTTTCGTTGTTTAATATTATAGAAATGTTTATTTGTCATTCCGTGTTACCTAATCCCTAGAGTATATATATATTTGTAAGTGTATCTTTATTACACTACTACAAAAAAAAATCATCACCAAATTCATCGCCGGATTTATTAAAATTGGCTGTGATGCTTACCAATGACGGTTCATGTTACCATTATCACAGTTGATTCGTATTACCAACCAACGGTGATGGCCCTCACCACCGCTAGCTCGCCGTATGATCCGAAGGTGAAAGCAGTTTTCACCGTCGGATCAAACGATCCTGCAACAGAGTAAAATTCGCAACTTTTTCAAACAAAGTCGGGTGAAGATAAACAAACATTATATTAAAGTTGTAAATTTCGATGAGATCTACAACTTTATAGTTTATGATTTTTCATATTTTGAAATTCATAATTTTTCAAAATGTCCAAACGAACTCAGATAGAGAAATGACCAAAAACCGAATATTAGATCTCGATGAGATCTACAACTTTATAGTTGAGCTCATTTTCATTTTAAATCATTTATGGTCTCAAAATTCTTTTTTTTTTTTTTTTTTTTTTTTGAAATTTGGGGCTTTCTGTTCGAATATCGAAACTTTCGGGAGGGGCGTGCGGATAAAACTGCTGTTTCCTAGCGCGTGGGCCTGATTGAGTGTGGACCTAATAAATGTGCTATCGGGCTTGAGGCAGGCCTAGTCAGGCTTCTGCTGGTCACTTCGTATGGGCTAGAGTTTCGCCCAACGGACCAGTTTTTCGAAGTCAAAGAAGTCAAGTCACCATGTAGTAGAAAGACAAATTTCCACTAAAAAAAGTAGAAAGAGAAATTTATTCAGGAAAAGGAAAAGCCGATTACTCTACTCTTTGCTATGTGCTAGTCCAGACTCGGGGGACACAAATTTAAGTGATTTTATTGTAAATTTTCCCTTTTGGTGAATTTTAGTGAAGCAAGTAAACGTGAATCTCAATTTTAGCCGTTGACTTTTGGTCTAAGTAATTTTTTTCATCCATGTATGCAACTCTATTACATATTATATCTTCTATTCAAAATTTCTTCTTTTTATTTTTTTTTTAAAAAAATATTCTAGCTAGTCCTGATCATGGGTCACCCGACTTGACCCACCCAAAAAAAACTAGACCCAACTGGCTAGTGCATTGGGTCGATTTCATGTCACAATTTTTTACCTGTGGCCTGACCCAACTCAAAAAATCCTAACCTACAGTAGGAAAACCCAAAAAAAAAAAACAGGATTTCTATTTATCTACCAGTTGTTGTTTCGTCTCGTAATCAATCAGTTTTCTACGGCTGTGATTTTGTGTGAGATTCGTGCTATCTTCAGTTGCTTTGTTTAGTTGCTTTCTTTGTTGTTGGGCCGTTTCAGTTTCAGTTTCAGTTTCTTGTTGGGCTGTGTATCAGCGGTGGCCGGCCACAACCGCGACCTGCCGTGTCCGCGCCGAGCTCGAGGCGCGTCGGGAACCAACAGCTTCGCCGGACGCCGCGTTGAGCAGCGGCTGCCTTAGCTTTTCGACTCGTCCCGGCCTCGTCGTCGTCGATGCTACTCGTGACCAACGATCATGGAACTATACTGGATATGTTTCCCTACAAGATAGAACCGTATACTCCTACGACTTTTTTTGGAATAGTACTCGTATGCAGACATGCAGTGTGGAAATGTACCATGAACTGTTCCCTCAAAAAAAAAATGTGCCATGAACATGTTACTAGTACCTTTGCCATTTGTTTTTCGAGTGTAGTCTTTTTGTGTTTTCTTTTAAATTTGTCTCGTTGATTTTAGTTAGATGTTTCCATTAACTTGTAGTTTATTTTATGTCTAGGGAATTTTTTTGGTAATCTGATTCCATTAGTTGCTAGTTCTTTTATCAGTGGTTGAGTTTCAGAAGTTGTTCTTTTGTTTTGTCAAGTTATTTTATTTGTTCAGTTTCATTTTCAGTTAAAATGTTCTTTTTTTAGTTTCAGTTCAATGAGTTTTCAGATTCAATGGTTCATTTTATTTTTCATTTCCATTTCCTTTGGTGTTGGGGGGTGGGGTTGAGGAGGAGGTTTTGCTCTGGGAAGGATCCAATGCCCAACTTGTTTAGTTGCCGAAGCAAGAGCTGCAACCCCTTTTCTCCTTCTATTCCCTCCTCTTCTCTCATCCTCTACTAGAGGAAGACGAAGATATTGTGTTCTACTTATTTTAATGATTTTTTAGAACATGTAGCACCTTTGTAGAAAAAGATTAAGGCAAGACGCTGCAATGAATATAATTCATCCTCTAGGTAGAAAAGAAGTTCAGAAGGGAGGCATTGATCTTGGCAGCAAGGTTTTTTTTCTCTCTCTTTGTTTTTATTGGTCAGTTCAATCTAATTCAACCTTGTTTTTTTTTTTCAATTCTGTGGATTTATCCTAGTTGTTAGGAATTTGAGAAAATTGATTTCACTTCGAATGGTTTAATTTTTTGTTTGGCTTCATATTGTGTTTTTTTTTTTTTTTTGAAAAATGTAGGTTATTCAAAATAACCTCATAGATGCACCTGAGGTATGCTAACAAAATTCTTGGTGGTTTGAATTCTGCTAAATCATTTGTAAGGGTACGTATAATTTTTAATTTGTTGCTGTCAACTATTCTTAATCCTTAAAAGTTTTGTCTAATTAGTTTTCTTCTTTCTTATCATTTTTTTTTCTTGGCAGTCAAGTTGATTCTTTATGTTTCACTTGAGAACGTGAGGTGCCTCTTTCTTTTCTCTCAAGTGAATGGATCAGATCTTTGTGGAGGTCGGTAGTAGGGTGTGATGCACCCATTGTTTGAATCTGGTTGTTGGCAGTTTTAGTTTTCCAATCACTTTTTTCGTTGTGCTCGGTTGATTAATTTCTGGTTGTTTTATTGTCCCATATATTCCAGATTTTAAATCAGGTTTGACTTGTGACGTGTCAGTCTTTGGTTGGTTGAAAATCTGGTTGATTTAATGAAACAAAGTCAATTGAAAGTTGTGTAGTCACTCCCAAAAAAAAAAAAAAAAAAAAAAGGCTTGAATTGATCCAGCCCGCTGGTACGTCGGGTCAACTTCGGGGCAAACATATTGATCCAACATTTTTTCAACCTGACCCGTACCCGACCAAACATTTGACCAAGCCTAATTCTAGGTCCTAACTACACTGGTAATTAGTATAATTGCATAAGCAACCATTTTAGCTTGCACCATGGCACTAATATATTGAATTTGGTATAATAGAGAATTAAAAAACACGTGTAGTATTATTGTTTTATAAAAGAATATAGTGCTTAAAATTAAATTACCACCCTAGGACTTTGGGCCCACCTGCCAGCCTCCACTGCTGATACTTCACTTCAGAACACTGGTTTGACACTTCCTCTCATCTTCCTGGTATATATGTGATGCTTTTATGCAATCTAAAATAAACCAAAACCACACTTTAATTAAAATTTTGAAAAGTGACATGTTTATGACATTCTTGAGATAGAAGCTTGCATAGAGTTTGTTCCATATACATATACTTATGCTTGTGGAAACATATCTTTAGAGGACAATCATATTGAAGTGTGCTATAGTTTTGGCTTAGAAATCCTACCTTTTCTATTCAAAGTGGTTGGAGATTTTGTTTTTGATAAAAATGTCATAAAACCATAGTGTCACATACTCCTCAATGGTGATAATTTTCCACCAAAGCCATATATGATTTTTTTCATGTTATAAGCTTTCTACATAAGTTGCTTGCTTTGTGTTGAGTTTTATTAAATCTTATGACCCTTGTTGAGAGACTTATCATGCTCCCAAGATCAAGATCACGTACACACCACCCAACTATGCACTACTCCTACACTAGGAGTAGGTGCAAAACATGTCTTCCATTTAGATCCACATAAAAATGTTCTACTCCTACACTAGGAGTAGGCAAAAACATGCCTGTTAGGATTCCATCCAGAATAAATGCTCCAAATTCTTGTTAATATCTCTCAAAATTTTATTGCAAAAGAGACATGGGGCTATGCAAAAGTATTATGAAAAAAGAGAAAAAAATGGACACAAAGAGGTCCAAAGTATTAAAAAAAAAAAAAAGAAAGAAAGATAAAAATAAAGATAGCACATGTTCTCATAAAAAATTTTCCAACAAGAGAGATATGTTTCAAGGAGCATAGTAGAATTAGGTTAGCCACCACATATATCCACCAAATATTCACACACATGCACATCTTGATCTAAGAGTATGACACTTCTATCCTTGGATCCAGGATTTGACTTTACAACATATACAAGGTAAGTATGCCACATTTTTTTAGCCCTACCCGAGCTCCACAAAAACCTTTTAGAAGTTGGAAGACAAAAAAAGAAGGCAAACAGTGCTATGCCTTGGTGAGGAATCAAACACCATTGAGCGATTTGAGAGTACCATTTGAGGAGTATAACGTGAACTATGCTTTTCTTCTGAAAACTTTAAAAACTTTAAAAACTCCAAGTTACTGAGATGAGAATTTGGGAAGATGACTTCGCTTCGAGAGCTGTTCCACTTTTCAACCGCTCAAGGATATATGTTAGCCAATGCCACATATCCCACCTGTATGAGGAATGCTTTGGAATAACCTTTATGTTAGCTATATATCTTAAGATGGCGTGATCATGATTACTTTTATCTTAAACTCTTTACTCGAGGACGAGCAAAGAACAAGTGTAGGGGAGCTTGTTGATGGTCGTTAACGTCAACTATAAACCATCATTATGACATACATTTGTCCTTAAAAGCAATCACTAACATAGGTATAGTGGTTTAAACTAAGTATTTTCGGTCAGTGTAGCTTGGTGGGCAGAGAGCGAGCAACGAGCGACCGGACCTTGAGCGCGTCCGATCAACCCTGACCGAACGTGTCTGGTCAAAGAAAAACATCTCCGGAACCTCTCGGAAGTGACGGATCTTTGTGGCGACCGAGTCCGTCGTTTTGATGGCGTGTCCGGTCACAACTTAAATGACCGTTGAGCTGACTTAGCCGTTGAAATCCAATGGGCGATGTTGAATGGAGGCGACATGTGGACAGTTTGGGACGACCGGATTTGGCGGCGGACAAAGGTGCATCCGGTCGATTGCATCCGATCACCACGCGGTGGCATGACGGTGTGAATTGGCCCAATGACTCTTTGAGCCAAGGGGTCTCTATATAAAGGTGTTGGCCAGCTTGTGCTCACCCTCTTAGCCATTTTCATTGACATAGCAACCTTGTGTACCTAGTCACTCCTCTCTCACTCATCCTAGTTGCTTTTTGCATCATTTCTTTGAGATTGGAGAGCATCCAAGTACATTGGTGAGCGATTTTATCTAGAGGCACTTGGTGATTGTGTTTCGCTGCGGATTTCTCTTATTACTCTTGGAGTTTGTCTACTCCTAGACGGCTTAGAGCGGCGAGGATCATTGAGCGGAGGTTGGTGATTGTTCTCCGGCTCCCGTCGATTGGATTGTCGGGGGTTTTGAGCCTTCTCCGTGGGAGATTGTGACAGAACCGCCCAATTCATATAAGATTAAATACGGATGTCCCCACTAATCGTGTTGACACGCGCGTACCATCACTTTTTACGGACCCGGTAGTCCGCCGAGTGTCACGAAGGACCTCGGTAAATCAACATCACAACCAAGATCGTACTAGATTAAGGAAACAACATACATCATAGTATTCAGAGTTTACAGCGGAAGTTGGAATTATAAACTAACTTTATAACATTGATTGCAACACCATGTTTAAACCGATAACGAAAACAATATAGTTTTGAAATAACTGTAATATGCAAGTTTAAATGTAATGCGGTTCGATGACAACCTTGGCAAAAGCATAGAGGAGGTATATAAGTATGGCCGAGCCCACCGGCACTTAATCCACACCATCTAAAGCTAGATGGAAACAAGTGATGTAGCATTCACAAAAAATAGGACACCTGCAATGGAGGGAATAAAACCCTGAGTACTCAATTGTACTTAGCAAGACTTACCCGACAGGAAGAAATATTAAAAAGACTATAAGGATATGCAGAGTTCATTTAGTGGAGCTAGTTGGGTAGCACAGCTTTTGCAAAAGAGCTTACTAATGTAAGTCCTTACTTTCAATATTTTTATTCAAGTTTTAGCATTAACTTAAGTGTGGCTATTTAGGACTAAGTTTGCACCTGTTCCATAACAAACACTTGGTTAATCATTAATAAGCATCACGGTAGTAACCATATTCCATTATCATGATTAACATAACCATCATGTTCCACCAGTTACTATGATGCTGGTCAGTGGCCAAGTTTCTCACTATCCGGGAGAGACGGCAATTCGAATCGATTGCAACCAGCTGGGCAAAACCCTTAACACACGCCCGTATGATTATATACATCACTCGTGTGGGTTATCGTTCGCCCTATTCGAAGATGAGCTTGAATGAGCCGCAAGGCCGAGGATAGGCGATGCCAGGTAGCTCGGGTCATGCCCGCCCATGGTCAACCCCGCCCCTCCACTTCGTTTCTCGCCTCCCCGCGATGCGCACTACCGTCCAAAATTCACCTCGAATGAGGTACTTGGCTTCACAGTCGGAACGAGTTATCCGGTCGTTATGTGAAAGGTACGTTCAATCTCAACCAAGGAACAAACAATGGTACGGTCCTTAATCGACCTGAGACGGGATAAAACATACACCCAAGACCTCCATGTGTTGTTGCATAACGACTACCAATCTGCCGGTCTCCGGTTATCCATTATCACACGGTTCTTTTTCACGATAGCGAGATATAGCCAACCATGATGAGAGTATATAAGTAACCTCCTATGTCTCGTGGGCAGCAGGGAATCACCCGACTTCTACCGGTCTAAGCATAACTAAGCATAGAGCGATCCTCAAAATACTAGTAGAGTTGCAGGTTTAGTTTATTATGGACAAGGTAAGTCATGCAGCAATGGTTTCAAAGCAGTTCTTGTAACTTAATGCACAACACATAAAAAGATAAACTCGAGTGCATTTGTAGAAAGAGATAGGAGAAGGCTTAGAATGCTCCGGAGCTTGCCTTTACTGAAGTTAGTGGAATCACACGGACACTCCAAAACTACTCAAGGACCTGCTTTCGTCTTCTTCGGGTTGCTACTCCAGAAGATTCCCCTTTTTAACGACCTCAAACTCTGTGGATGGTACTTCCTTTTCCGATCCTATATGCATGAATAGGATGCATATAAATATCGGAATGCATACAAGAATGCAAGGTAATGATACCATGATGTGAAATAAAAATGCATGCTTAACATGATGAAGTGCTAAACATGAGGCATGAAGGATGCATAACAACAATATTCACTTGAATATAACTTTCCTTCACCATAAAGTTGCAAGCCAACAAAACCAACTTATTATAACTACCTATAAAGCAAATTTAATCATTTATTATCAACAAAGCGATTATGATTGTCACCATCAAACTATTGAGTTGCCAAGGACCATTAGGGTTTCATGATCCAAGGTCCACAATCAATCCCAAAATCATACTCAAATCATTTTATGATTTCTTTGTAATCATTTGAGCATTAATTAATTAATTAATTAAAGCTTGGATATTAGGTGGACAATAAAACATTATCAAAACAGCACCGAACTTTTTTTGTGAAGACCAGTACTAGCATGTAAAGAAAAACACAAAAGTTTCATGATTAAATCATAATTATTTTAGTCTCTAAAAATTATGCAAGGTCCATTTCATAATTAAAATAGGTAATTTTTAAGCATACCAAAACTGCAGAAAAGGCTTAAATAATATTTTTATATTAAATTAAATATCATAAAAAGCACACCCAAAAAGTTTCACATTTTTAGCCTCACTAATTATTTAGCTATGAATTTCCAAATTTCAGCATATTATGGAAATTAATAAAACACTAAAGAAAAGGAAAAACTGCCTGGGGCTCCAAACGGCCCACCTCGGGCAGCTCGGCCCACGCGGGGTGCGCAGGCGCTGCGCGGCCCAGCAGCGAGGCAGGCGCGGCGCGGCCCAGACGTGCGGGGCCCGCGGCCAACCGGCCCCACTCGTCAGCGACCCGGAGCAGGGGACCGATTTTTGACCCGCCGGAGCTCGTCGACGGCGAGGTCTCTGGCGGTGGGAAGAGCCTCGGCATGTTCGTCTCGCCTTCCTGCGTCGGTCTAGGTAGATGGAGCTGCTGGCGTTGAACCCTAGCTACGGTGGTGACGTGGACAGCGGCTCCGGCGATCGGGCGCACGGCGGCGGTGGCGGCGGCGATTTCGCTGGCTCCGGCGAGGGAAACGGTCGGCGGGCACGCGCAGAGGCTCCACGGAGCTAGCGAGGCGGTGATGGGTTCGGAATAAGGGGTTTGGCGAGGTTGCAGCGAAGCTCGTCCGCGTGCGGGCGACTGCGCGATCGGAGCGCATCGGCGGCAAGCCGCGTTCCGGCGAGGTCGAAGTGGTAGGGTCCAAAAAGGGTTACAGCTACGGCATCTACGGACTACGAGAAAGACAAAACACACTAGGGAGACAGAGGATGGGATGGGAGCGCACTGGCCCTGGGCGAGATCGAGCTCGCGGCCATGGCGCCTATGGCGACGGCGTTGGGCTCGGGGCTGCTCACCTCGCGCAGAGTGGTGCGTGGCGAGTTTGCGGACGCGGTGAAATGAAAAGTGAGCGAGCAGCGTGGGCGAATTGAGTCGGCGGCGTGAACAAGCCGGCGGCAAAAGATCCGGCGAGGGGAGAAAGGAAAGGGATTTTGGCCGACCTTGGGCATTAACTGCGCACGGCGACGGTTCTTCAAACTTGGACAGTGCGGTTCGGTTACTGATCACGGTGGCTGCATGTCAGCGAGGAAACGGCAATAAAGCAACTCTAACCACAGCCCCAAAACTAGGCCCCTACTTTTCCATTTAGGAGGCGGCCTGCAAAATTTGAGGGCGAAATCAAAGCCCTAACTCGAGTCGAAATCAGGCCCCTATCTCGTCGTCCCAGCACGCGCCGTCATCGCCTCGCCCGGCCTCCGTTCTGCCCGCCCGCCGTCGCGTGCCTGCCCCTGGCCTCTGTGCTGCCCGCCGCGGTCGCGCTTGCCCCAGCCTCCGTGCTACCCGCCCGCGGTCGCGCCCTGCCCCGGCCTCCGTGCTGGTAGGCGCAAGCGCCGCGGTCGCCCGGTCGTGCTGGTAGGCCTCCGTGCTGCCCCCGGTCGCCGCCCGCGGCGCTGTCTCAACACTTCTTGGCGCAGGCGCTCTTGGCCTTGTGCCTGAACAGCACCTTCTTCTTCCTGTGCGAGGTGTTCTCGACAGTGAGCACCACCTTGCCTTCTCTTGTTCAAATTCAAAGACTGGTAGGTATGCTTGAAGAATAAGATTTTCCTACAATGCAATTGGCAGTACAACTGTGGAAGCTCACCAAGTAGATGGCACTTTTACAGGATAGGTTTACATTCAGCTCTGCTAGTGTCAGCTCTGCTCCATCTGTCATAGTTTTGTCAGTTTTCAGTCACATATTACAAGTTTAATGTCATTTGCTAAATCAGTTGTTACTGGAGTCTGTAGTATGCATATGCTTCATGCCTTGCTGCCTCGTTTTACTTGATGCAGTGGCGCTCTAGATATTGTTGTGACAGGTGCTTTAGTACATTAGTACAGTAGCATCCCTCTCTTTTATTTAAAGCATCCGTCTGGATCATGTACATGGTCCAGATGGCTTCAATCTTCAGTAGTTGGAATGCAAAGTGTAACTGGACAGAAACAGTACAGTAGTACAGTAGATGACATTTTCAGTTGTGTTTCAGTTTTGCAAATGACATTTTCAGTAGATGTTTCTGATTTGCATATGCATCTGAAATTTTGGATCCTATAGATTCTAAGGCTGTCAAAAGCATTTTCTGAATTATCATGAATGTTCAATATTGAGTCCAGTTGCAAAAGACATTTTCAGTAGATGTTCTCTGAATGTTCAATATTGAAGGAAGAGGTACCATTTCAATATTGTGTAACAGCTGGATCATGTAAATGTAAATTCTGTAACAGCTGCATCATGTCCAAAAGTGACTGAATTCACAAGCAGCTACCATTTCATTCTTTGGTCACTACTTTTCAGTCTCTATTGTGTGCATCACTGTAAAGCACTATACCATGTGGAACTATGCTTATTATTATTTTTTTTCTTCTTCTCCAGATTTCCAGGTTCCTCAGTCTACTATGTGGAGGCATTTCACAATGTCCAGGCCTAATTCTCTTGCAAGACATGACAACTTTGGTCTGGTTGCCTGTTTGCACACTCAGATAAGATGTGCTTCGCAGGCTGCTGCTGTGAAAGAAACTGAAGCCAGTGCCAACAAGATAAGCATCAGGCCAAACCAAAACAGATCAAGAACGATGACGAGCCAATGCTGCAACCTGAACCTGTCACTTCCCAGCCTTGCCACTCACCTTATTATTTGGTGGAAAGATATGGAAATGAAGCACTAGATTTAACAAAATATACCAGAAATTGCATACCACTGTAAATAAGCTGGCAAAATGCAACAACCAAACAAACTGATAGCTTTCTGTATTCAATCTGAAAGGGTACAGTTTGTACTCTATTATGCATTGTCAGTTCTTAATATTCAAGAATATTTATCTTTATCTTTTTGTTGAGGACACCAATCTGAAAGGCTATGCTATGCTAATCACGTCGACGACAGCGGCCGATCCAAATCAATACAATGAATCTACAAACTTCAGACAGCTAGGATCATCAGGCGACTCTGCAATTTGCCCTGATCTTGCCGCTGGTTCCAGTGAGCACGCCGACAGTGCCCATCTTGACCATGGCCGCGGCAAAGTCGCTCTGGAACGTGGCCAGGTCGTTGGCGTAGGTGACGACCTGCACGGCGGTGTTCTTGTCGCTGAGCAACGCCTGGTCCGACGACAGCAGGCCGCGGTGTTCTTGTTGGGGGACACGTAGTCCATGGGCACGAGCGGGTCGCCGCCGGCAGCTGGGAGACGCGCGAGTTCACGATCAGGGACGCCGAGACGAAGCTCAAGACGCCGGTGTTCTTCGCGTCCATCGACCAGCGCGACGACAGCGCTGGCTGGGAGAGCGCCTGCACGGCGTTGTCGCGGTCCTCGCGGCAGCGCTCCACGCCAACCACCCGACGATGCCCAGCCGGCCGGAGCTGGACGCGCTCATCCGTGACGGCTCGTCGGGTGGAGGAAGCTCTGCGACGACGAGGCGCACATGGCGCAGTTCCCGAACTGGCACTTCGACCTGGACACCGCCCTCGCGTCGGGCGCGGCCCATCTCGGTGGGCGACGGCGGCGGGGCGGGGAGGCGACGACGGCGGGGTGGAGATGCGCCCGGCCAGCACGCCCGGCGGGGTGGAGAAAACGCCCGGTGGCGGCGGCGGCGGCGCGTCTTGCGTGGGGAGGAGATTCCCCGCGGCAGGTGACGGGAAGAAAATGGTGGGACCCATGCGGGAATAGGGGGATCAGGTGTGGGGGTCAAAACTAAAATTTGAGGTTTTTTAAAATTTGAGGTCCCGTGAAAGGGCTCTATTGGAGTTGATTTTTCCGCAAAACCCCAAAAATTTAGGGTAGGGGCTTAAATTGGGGTGGGCTGGAGTTGCTCTAGATCGCCGATGTCGGCGACGGGATTGCACAGCAGAGCAGGCTGCTGCCGCTGCGCTACTGTAGCAGCCTGACAGAGCATCTCTCTCCCTCTATCTCGCAACCAAAAAGCCAAGCAAAAACCAATTGCAACACGATACATTACTATATGAGTACATCATATTTGCTTAAGGAAACACTTGCTGAAACTGAATAATTTGCAAAATATAAATTGCCAAACCTAGGTACTTCAGCCTTGTGAGAGATCATAGCTTTATTATTAGAATTGTGGTTAGGAGGCTTGCAACCCTTGTAGAGCATCGCAAAATTTGCTTCGCTATCTTATTGTGTAACCACTTGGCTTAAGTGTTGTTTATAAAATTTTTATTAGGCTATTCACCCCCTCTAGCCATTTAGGTCTTTCACCCACCATCTTCCTTGTGACCGTCTGGTTCAAATCTCGTGGAAGCTGGTTTTGACAGCCAGAATCGTTTGAATTTGGATCTTGGGCGGCTGTTTTCGTGTCGCACCGGTCTTTAGTCGGGAGCACCGGTCAGGGCACTGGATACGACCGGTGCGTGTCCGCCCTCTCAATTGTTTCTAGTTCTTCACCTGCATGACCAGTGTGCACGCACCGGAGGTGTCCGGTGCGTATTGTTTGGTGCAGAGCAGACCCTTGTCACAGCAGCCGTTCACACCGTGGCATCCGGTGTACCGTGGTTAGGCCACACCGGTTATGGCATCCAGAGAGCTTAGTTCTCTTCTGTTTTGGCTGAGGAGCACCGGTGCTGTCCAGCGTGGTGACCGGTGATGAACACTGTAGCACCGGTGCCTCCTGAAGTTGCAGTCACTCGCTTTCTTTGCTGGTTCGTCTCCGTTTCTTCTCCAGTCTACTCGACAGTGTTTTCGAAAGTTGCTTGGTCCATCTTGCTACAAGTTAGCTCAGTTGATCGTGCTTTGCTTTTAGGGTTGAATTTGGGACAGCGGCTTAAGTTTTTGCAAGAAAAATTTAGGCTCCCATTCTGGCCCTTTTCAGTCGCCGTTTTCGATCCTTCAAAAATTTACAACTGAACACACCACAAGAGTTTGTTTCATCTTGGAGATCAAAAGTTATATTAGGGCATTCAACAGAAAGCT
Organism: Hyparrhenia diplandra; assembly: GCA_015847255.1. Classification (NCBI taxonomy): domain Eukaryota; kingdom Viridiplantae; phylum Streptophyta; class Magnoliopsida; order Poales; family Poaceae; genus Hyparrhenia; species Hyparrhenia diplandra. Next base: position 331,169 of record JADLZK010010791.1, read on the forward strand.
TGCTTGAGGTTATGAAGTTACATTGAAGATTAGGGGGGCTGTTATGATTATTTTTTTTTTTTTGGGTAATAATAGAGGATATATGTACTTTAGAGGTTGCTTTAGGTTATTTTCAATAACGATGGAGGTGGGTAATTAGATGCGATTTAGAGGTTACTTCACATTGTTTTCATAATGATATACTTGAGGTTACTTTAGAAAGTTTACATAGGGAAAAACAACATCTTACCTTTAAAGTACGTAATGGTCCCATCATTATCTTTAGGTTCATTCAATTCATACGTATATATACTCGATGCATTATCTTGTAGCTTTAGGCCAGGATTTAGCTGCTTATTTCTAATACCCATTGTTGTAGTGTATACGGTCGCCCTAAGATTTGCCACATAGAACTCAAACCTCCTTTTTAACACACTACAGCGGCCCTTACTGCTGGATAATTTTGGTACAATTTTAGAGGGTTACATTAATTAGATTGTTTTTTCCCACCATGGTATATGATTGTAATTTATATAGGTTAGGAGGGTCAATTTATATTATTTTGCGTGATATGAAAGGTGGGTAAATTTATTCATAGTTTTAGGGGTTAGTTTGGGGTATTTTCATGATAGCATATGTGACTTATTTTTTTTTTTTTTTTTGGAAAACATGAACACATAGTACGTGTACCTAATCGATTGGTGGGTAATTTCTATTTTTCTTTGGGAGTTTTTAGGATTTATCTTTATTTTTTCTAGCCGATGATCAGTAACACATGTATGTTATCATCGTCATCATTAATAGTACTTAATTAGAGGATTCTATGTACAAGCAGAGGACTGTGTATGACAAATGCATGCCGTATATATACAGCTAGAAATAAAACCGGTTAACCAATATTGCAGGTAACAAAAGCATACTGATCTTACGCCGTAGCTCTGACTCCACATATTTGTAGATGTAGAGATACATAGCTTGGAGAAATTTACATAGGGCTACTAATTAAACAGAGCGTGAGTTTATTGGCCTTAAAATTAAATTAAATTAGACTATTGCGAGTAGCATGCCGTTAGTCAATCACGCGGAAGAGAGTACCGCGTGAGGGGAATTGGCTGGGCATCTATCTTCATCGAACTTTTGCAGACACGATGGGTGGTCTCCATTTGATTTCGATCCCCCGCTCGGCCGAGCGATCCCTATTATTCCCTCAACATGCATGATAAGAAGTCATCGCGGGCAGACGTAACGTCGATGATAATAAGATGCTTTCTTTTACTGTATGTATGTCGTGGACAAGGGCAAGTATAGGTGGGAATTCGCGGGAGATCTTATTATCATCGTCGTATGTCTGCCCTTGTCAGATGATAATTAGATGCTTTCTTTTCCTCCTAGTCCCCATCACCACTCCCGGGCCCCACCATGCCTTCTCCTGCTTCTGCTTCTTCCTCCACCGTAGGGCGGTGGAACATTTCCTTGGGTAACCCGGCCATGCATACTGCTAGCGGTCGTGGTTGCCCTGTTCGTGAACGCCATGTTCATCGCGGCCGCGCTTTACTGCAGGTTCGACCCGAGGGTGATGCTCTTCTACATCACCTTTCTGCGCTGTACACGGCGCTCTACTTATGGCGTCGGCTCCGTGCATGACACCGGCACGCTGTGCTCTGTCGCGGCCTCGGGTACACGGCCCTCGGGCTTGCGGCCTTCCTCTCGGCACTCTTCTTCTACGGCTACAGCTTCGCCGCCCCTGGCATCCCGCTGCCGGTGGCCGTTGCTGTCTGGCTCCTGCTAGCGGTGCCTGCAGCTTACTGCTTGATGTACCATGTCATTGTGCTCCACCTCGACGTTGACGACGAAGAGGAGGGCGTGCGGGTGCGGGTGATGCAAGACCAAGTCCACATGGGGCCTCCCGCCGTTTGCCTACCGTAAATATTATTAGTCAAATATGTTTTCTTAACTAGCGAGAAGCCACATACTCCCTCGTACTAGTAAAAGAAGTCGTTTAGGGGCGACGGTCTCCAAAACATAACTTTGACCTCTTGTTATTATAAAAATATTTATGAAAATGTGATATATGTATACTTTTATGAAAGTATTTTTTAAGACAAATCTATTGATATAATTTTCACATTTACAAACTCAACAACTTAAAAGTTATTGATGATTTATATTCTCAATGTTTAACCCAAACATTGTCCAAAAGCGACTTCCTTTTACCCGATGCGGAGGGAGTAAAAGGAGTATTTATTTAAACTAGTAAACATACCCATGCATTGTGACAGGACATACAACTTCTATGGGGTCTAATTAGTTGGAGAATTGGACTTATTACTGTTGTGTTTGATATGTTGCTCTAACTTGTGCGGGTATGAGAGACGGAGAGCAATTTTTTTAGATAATGGATAATAAAATCCGGCCTCTACATCAGGGGATGTACCGCGACCAATTATTACAGAGTTTGGAAAATTGAAAAAACATGTGCAAGCCGGTATGCGTAACATAGACATAGGAACTAAAGCAAAGCAGAAAAGATGCTTCCACCATCTATTGGAAATTTCTAAAGCAACCATCTCCAATTGTTTGCTCAATGCAACGAGGGCGTCCTTTGCTTGCTCGGCACTTTGCAAGCGGGCCCGAAGCACAACCAATAAGCTCCCACTGAAGATAATCTGCATAATAGAGTTAGATTTCATTTTTTTTAAAAATCATGTCATTACGACATCTCGGATGACCGTGAAGAATAAAGGCTGCCACACCAACCCAAATCAATGGCTTAGTCTTTTTATGTTGATTATGAAGCCAAGTACCACACATATGGTCAATAGAAACAGGTTGGGTAAGGTTAGTAGCATAGAAAATAATCCTCTAAATCATTTTGGCAAAAGGGCAATCAAAAAAGAGGTGTTGGATAGTTTCATTCATATTACAACACTCGCATTTCTGACTCCCTTTCAATTTTTCCTAACAAGGTTGTCTTTTGTCAAAAGCGACACTGTTTGGACAAACAGGAGGAAAATTTTAATTTTTTAGAGGTATTTTCCATTTCAGATTCTCTTATGTTGGAATGGTGGATTTGTATCTATAGCATCAAGATACATAGACCGGACGGAGAGAAAAACTCGGACACGGATAAAAGCCATCTAAAATAGTCTTTACCATCCACGAGCCACATTAGAAACCTGAGCTACGGGTTAAGCCACTCAAGAAGGTTATTATCCTCTAAAGATCTCTAAATGAGATATTAAGAGGATTAGAGGATAAAACTTTTGAAACCGTTGCATGTCGATCACTTGCTATATTATATAAGCTCGGGTATCTAAGTTTGAGGGGCTTATCACCTAACCAAGTATCATCCGAGAACCTTATCTTTGGTTCCATCCTTAATTAGAAAAACAGCCTTTAGCAAGCACCTCATCTTTAATATGCATGAAGCCTCTCGGAAATGAGAGTCATTGGGTTTGGGTGACACTTGGGTTAGAGTCTTAGAATTCAAGTATTTATTCCTTAGCAAGGATTGCCGGTACCATCGGTGTTTATAAGATTGACAATCCATTTGGCCAATAAACATTTGTTTTGTAGGCACAAATCTATAATTCCAAGACCACCTTGATCTTTTCTGGCGACATAGGATGTCCCACTTAGCGAGTCTATATTTATGTTTTTACGTAGACCCTTGCGGAAGAATCTTGATCACGAATTTATCAAGATTTTTGAGGACTCCTTTTGGGACCTCAAAAAGGACATCATGAACATTGGGAGACTACTTAAGGCAGGAGTTTAACAAAACAAGTCTCCCTCCATAGGATAGGTATTTAGCTTTCTAACAAGAAAGTTTTTCAAAGCGTTCTTCCACCTTTCTACATTCGAGAATTTAGGAGTTGTCTATGGTGCATTGGGATACCTAAATATCTGAAAGGATATGCCCTTGTATTACAACCAAAGAGTGTTGTATAATAATGTTCCATCTCTTTGGCAGCACCATAACAGAAGAATTTACTTTTTGTGGAAATTAATCTTTTAGACCAGGATAATTGTTCAAAAAAATGCGAGTAAGAGTTTTAGATTTTTTGCTTGCTCGGGTCATGGTCTAAAAAGATAATGGTATCATCGGCATATTGTAAAATGGATAAACCATCATCAATTAGGTGTGGGATAATCCCTCTTATTTGTCCATCGGTTTTGCTCTATTAATGAGAAGAGCTAGCATATAAACAACGATGTTAAACAACATAGGCGACATAGGATCTCCTTGTCTAAGGCCACGTTTGGTCGGAAGTAGGGGCCTATGTCATCATTGACTTTAACCCCTACACTACCTCATGTGACCATGTTCGGACCCATCTACACCATTTGGGGAGAACCCTTCATCGCGTAGAGTTTCTTTTGTAGGAAGGACCACCGCCCCCACCACAAGCGAAGAACCGGTGTCTTTGGAGAAGGTCCTTGTCGGCTCCAGTACCGGCCAGCTCCACAACAACAGCCGCAGCACTAGCCGGCACGACGACAGCAGCAGCATCAACCGGTAGCGTTCGCCGATCGTCCACCAACGACCCCGGGGGGTTGCGGAAGCGAAGGAGGGCGCCCGGTGGCTCCTCGGCGAAGGCGATGGCCCACCCGGCTCGCCACCACCTGTCCACCAAGACCGGCACCATCAGGGTCGGTGGCTGCGAGGGGTCGCCAGCGGCGACCCCCTCGAAAAGACGGCAACACACCGCCGGCTGCTCATCGCGTGGCCGAGGGGCGCCCCCTCGCGGCGGCATCGGGTGGAGTGCGTAGCGTGGTGTGCGCCGGCTCTTTGCTCCGCTCGCTCACATCAGGCCAGTAGCAGGAGTAGAAGCCGGCACGTTCGCCGATCGTACACCATCAGCAGTGATGGTGTCCTCGTTGGCGGATGCGCCAGCGATATACCTCGGCAGCTGCGGCATCGCGATGGCACATCACCTATTGCGCCCGAGCGACACATCACCCACGGTGACCAAAGCGTGTGCCATTTCTTTGCTCATGATCCCATCCCCAGCAGACAGCGTGCACGGCTTTGCTCCTTGACCCCATCCGCAGCGGCAACCTCACACTGGACGTCATCACCAGCCATATGTGCCTCGATGCCGGCACCGGGACCCGGCATGGCGGGGAGCATCTCCTTGGCGGCTGCGACTTCGGAGGCAACACTGCGAAATTTTGTCTTGGATTGCGCTTCGGCGAGGTGCGTGGTCGCCGACCATCCACTATCATCACCAAACTCCACCGCTGGCGGCTTTGCCCGATCACCTCCTCCACTCCATGGGCAGCAGCACCAGTCCCAATCGGCATGGTTTGGCCCAACGGTAGCAACTTTTCATCACCCACCTCAACACCAACATGCACTATCGCCACGGCCGGCGGTCTCACTAGCAACCGGGGCAGCACCACCGCGCCGGCAGAGCACACCATCACGTCGGTCGCGACACAAGCTCGCTCCTCGACGTGTTGGCATGCTCACCGCCAACAAACAACCGGCGATATGGTGTAGGAGAGCAAAGGTGGACATCCCACCAAAGGGGAAGCACGCCAAGATTGGGGTTCCTTCAACTTCAGCATCGCCGCCTCTCAACAAAAGATGAGGTTTCACTTTGGAGGTGCTAACAAGGCATTATACGTGGCCGGCTCGCTCACAGTGAAAGGAGAGTTACATTTCCAATCATGTCCCATCTCCTTGTTAGCCAAAAAATTTGCTTACTTCTTCAAAAAAAAGTGTCGCCATCCATGGTAGCTTTGTTTATTGAGGTCCCTCCACTCGAAAAGCGAAGGTAAAATGCCACCGCGGTGAAGAAGAAGAAGCGCCCTTCTCTAGAAGTTTAGGAGCATCATCATCCTCCACTTCTTCCATCTCGATCACCATCAAGATCCTTATCATCATTTCGGGGAGATCATCATCATCGGGATAAATCGAGGTTCTTCTTCATCAGGCTTGAAGTAAAGGCGAAAAGAGTTCCCCCTTGACACAAACATCTCCAAATGGTGGGATTTTTTAACATCATAAACCGCCACCAAAACTCGGATCTCTCTGTCTGTAGAAGGTGATACATATCCACCTTTTTGGGTTGCACCGATCATCGTGCCAACAGCCCACAAGCGAAGGAATGAGCGAGGGCGTGGTACATTTGTGGTGTCACCCAAACCTTTTCAAGCACTTTAATTGGCTTAACATCATCCACATACTCTTTAAACAAAAGGGTACCTTCCTTATTCTTTGTCGTGAATCGTTTTCAATAGCTACCATGCGGTCTAATTCCTCCTTGCTCGGGGAAAGGAACAATATAGGACTGGCCTCTCACCTCTGCACTTCCCAATTCCAACGCACGGGAATGATCCTTGAAAGTTCGGACAGCAGCAAGCGAGAAGGAACATCCCGGGTTGGACCGTAATTTGGGCGACTATCGAATTCTGAGAGGAAGAGACAATGTCATTGAAATTGGCGGCTTGAATTTGGAAGAAGCCCATACCATCTTCCGCTGCACCGCGGAGGGCAACCGAGGGTTTTCGGTCGCGCAGCGGCGGGCAATCGGGTTTGTGTAATGATCTTGCAAGCGGATGACACACTCCATTCCCCGGTCGCTTTCTCTTTGGCCTTTGTTCTTCCATGGCGGATCCCTTGGCACCGTGTGGCCACGGGGAGGGTTGTCCCCTTCATGCGGTTTGTCTCCCCATGGCTTGAGCGTCGGGGCGGATCGGGCGCCACCGGCCGGGGGCGCAGCGGCGGCACGATCTCCATCACCGTGCGTCTAGCTGCCGCAGCTAGCGCCAGCTCCCTTGATCGGCGTTGAGGCGCCGCGGCCGCGCTACGCGCAGCCGCGACCCACGTCGACCCGCGGCACCATGCCCGATAGTCCCGCGACCCGCGTTCGGTGGCCATCCCGCGACCACGATCTGCAGCAGCACGCCCGCGGTCTCCATCAGCTGCCCTCGACCGGCTTCCCCCGGGACCCGGCCGCCGCCCCCTCGACCCGCATCCCCCACGACCTGCCGCCCACCTTGATCCGTCCCGCTCCTCGCCATGACCAGGGTACAAACTGACCCCGGCGGCGGAAGCGTCGACCACCACCGGCCATGAGAACTTCTCGTAAGTCGGTTTTGGGGAGGTATTCGGCTGACCTGCATGGAATAAAGCAGTCTTCGTCTGGATTCGGTGTGGGAGAAGGTGTCGAGGGTTTCTTTGGGCCGGGCTGGCTCGGGTTGAGCCCAAAGTAGGAAACGGTGTTGGTTGAATGGACACCGTCCTCTGACACGACTTTGAAATTCGAGGTCGACGAAACCGGATCGCCCCCTGGGCCGCGACCACGGCGCCGCGGCGGGAGGTCGCCTATGGTCACTGGCGGCGTGGTACGCGGTGGTGGAAGGGGGCCCTTCAGAGGATTTCCATGGCGGCTTCAAAGGTCTCGAGACACGGCGCCGGCTTCAACTTCTCAAAACAGTGGCCGCTCCATGATCTGCCGCGATGGAATTCGCAGCAATGGAGTTGGGCGAGGCGGCGGACGCCTTGGAGGAATTCCTTGCCGTCTGTTTCGCAAAAGCGCTTGGCAAGAGAGTCCGCATCGCCAAGGAAATCACACTCGATTCGCAGTCGGAATCCCGAACTTGCCTTGCATTGGCCAGCGAGCTTGTGAGGAGGAAGGAGGTCGCGATATGATCCGACGAACAGCCTCCTCAAGATCGAGGCGGGGAGGATCTTTGGCTGTGATCCACCTCAAAAGCCTTCTTGACGGATTGTGCGATGGTGACCGCCGGCATCGCCCATAGAATTGGGGTCAACAATGATCACCAGGGGAAGGGAGTCACCGGCGAGGAGCCGGCGGGCCGGATCACGGCCGGGGCCGAGGTGGCCGCCGGCGGTGAGGTGAGTGGACCCTAGGCTAGGCGAGTGAAAAGGTTTGCTCCGTCGAGACGGAGAGCAATAGGACATGTAAACGCCCAATACTTTATAATTATATATATGTACTACTATTTTTTCTAAAAAAAAACATAGTTTATATTGGAAATGTTTCACAAAACACTTTAATTACTTCATTACTTAGAAATGGAGACCACACAAACATTCCTCTAATTCGGTATTGCCTCTCTTCCACTCGCTTTTACACGAGGCTTACTAACTCTCCACCAGAAGGGGTCGTCGACCCGCTGTGGATGACCACCTACCCGCCGTCGTGCTACTATACACTTGTCTCGTGGGGATCACTCCTGCCCCCCTTAGCCTTCGGCTCCCGGAGGGGCGGGAAGGGGGCGAGGGCTTCCTGGGGTGAGTCGAAAGCACAAACGGGAGCGAGGCGACCTCCGTCCGCTCGACCTTCCATTGGAGTTGCCGAGGGTCGAGGCGATCGGAGGGCGCCCGGCCTCCGGCGAGGAGGGATAAGACGGCGCGTGGGCGCAGGCGCGGGTGTAATAAAACGAGCAAATGGCACTTAAACTGGCCAACAACCGATCCCTTTCCTTGTGCCTGCATCGGGTATTTATAGGAATTCAAAGGGTCGAGGGGCTGATTTACAATTTGGTACATGGTAGGTAGGAGAACATACGCTTACAAATCGGGCCCTTACAAGGGCAAGCTAGTAACTATTCGCGGGGAATCGATGCACGGGAAATACCGCGATGACTTCTCCCCCGGGGTGTAGGGTTCCTCATGCCAGCCACGCCGGTTCCGTGCATCTCGCTGAGGGGGCAGTTCCGAGGGGTCCCTCCGCCGGCCTTTCCTGCTGCTTGGGTTCGCGCCGGGAAGACCCCCTCGCCGGGCGCTCCCCCACGCCGCGTAGGGGGCGTCATGCCCCGGCCGGAATGCCGCTCTGGGGGCCGCCCCCCGACGGAGGGGGACGCTTCGCCGCTCGCCAGGTTCGCGGAGGGTCCTCCCGCTTGCTGATCCCGCAAGACTTCGCAATATGTTAACGAGATTAGTTCTGGCCGTGGGTGAGGCCAGCGGGGCTGCCGGGCCGCTTTGAGGGTCGCCCTCCCCAACAGCAGCCCCTCGAAGGTCCTGGTTCCCTCCGAGGGGGCAGAGTAAACAAAAAACGTCCTTCCGGAGGGTCCCGTGCGGGTGGCGGCTTTGCCGCCCCATGGGCCCTGCCAGCCGGGCGCCCGGCTGCTCGTGGGCCTGCGGAGGAGGTGGGCCTCGGCCTCCCGCTTCCAGCCACAAGTTAGGGTTTGGCTGCCCTTGGTCGGATCTTTGTTGGTTAGTTTGGGAGTGACGCGGACGGGGGTGAACTGTGTTTGTTTAGGGGGTACGGATGCCGTTGGTTTGCCTGCGTGGGGCGGATCGGAGGGCCTCGGGCGTTGTTTTGGGATCCGCCTTGATTCCTCCGGGTGGCTCGCGGCCGCGTCCCCTCGCGTCCCCTCCTCCGTCCCGGCCTATAAATACGTACGCTGGTGAGATTTAGGTTTGTGCCCCTCCTTTTTGCTTCCACGCCGCTTTCGCCTCCTTTTCACGCTTTCGCCTTCTTCGCTGCGCTGTCCTAAGTTCGCCTGCTTTTTTAGCGGAGGGTCCCTTTCGCTGCGGAGGGTCCTCGATGGCTCATATCAGGAGACCATGAGGCCCGGACCGCCGTTGAGTGCTTCGAGTTCCCTCGAGCAAGAGCACCGACAAGTCCCTGAAGGCGTTCGAGATGAGCACGGTTTTCACAAGAGGCGTTTCCGCGCTCCGGCACATGAGTCGGTGCCGCGCCCGAAGCCCGGCAAGTCATCGTCTTAATACAGTTCTTCCACAGCGGGGCTTCCACGCGCCCCCGTGTGCGAGCTCGTGCCGCGGAGGTTCGGCCTCCGCTTCCATCAACCTCACCGGCCAAGGCCGTGCTTTCCACGCCCGATGACGATGCCTGGGCGTGCCGCTCCGTAGGGCTGGAGCCGACGGTGGACGGCATCGAGCCCACACGTGCACTATCGCCGCCAAGACCGCGCCCCACCGTCAGGGCGACGGAGGAGGAGGTCTTCCGCGCCCGGTATGGCGTGTGCGGTTTCATCCCCGCGCACGGGGGTGGAGGCCAAGCGGCAAAGCGGAACAAGTGGAGCCGACTGGCACCGACGCTGGTTCTATTACCAGTTGAGGTGCGGAGGGGCTGTATGGCGATCCGGAGTCCTTGGCATCGCAAGGTGAAGCCCGTGAAGACGGGCGGAGACGAGGAGCTGGACGCCCGCTGCCATGTCCCCACCACGCTCGCGCGGCGGACCCGTGGAGGAGTTCGCCGTGGGCGGGCGTGGTACAAGTCCCCGTGGGGCGGGGTGCCCGCTGAAGCTGGGCGGACTCATGGTATGCCCTGGCACAAGGCGTGAGGTTTGACCTCAGACGATCTGGCCCAGCTCCTGAGGCAAAGCGGCGGTGCATGGGCGCAGTGGAGTTCGCCGGGCCGGGTGATGGCGGAGGCCACCGCCGCTCCGACTTCCCCACTGGTCGGAGGTCAGGTCCCACGATCCGCTGCCCGCTCGCCACCGCCGCCGTGAACCGGTCTCGACGCGTCTCGAGTCGGCTACGGGACTGGCCGACCGAGGCCGTGCCGGCGACACCATGGATGCGGGGAGGAAGAAGCGGGGGTCCGCTAAGGCCAAGACGCGCAGGGCCGTCTCACCCCCGAGCCCCCGCCAGCTGCGCGGTTGCTCCCGCCTCACCTGCCGCCGGAGGGGGCGGGTTCTTCGGGCCGCGCGGTCTCGGGTTAGCCGACCTCGGCCGCTTCCCTTATCTCCGGGCGGCGAGGATGAGGCTGAGGACGCTGAGCGGACGCCGAGGCGTCGCAGGAGGCGACGCATGAGGAGGAGGAGGCTCTCGCGACGCCCGGACTAGTGAGGAGGCGAGGAGCCGCGGGCTGGCGGGTCCTCCAAGAAGAGGAGGGGGACGGTGGGGACGGGCGGTGGCGCAGGGGGTGCGCGCTGAGCAAGTCCGCTGTGACTCGCCGCACGCAGCACGCGGGTGCCCCGCCCTATCGGGCGGTGCCACGCGGTGTGGGCGGCGGGTGAGATTTTTGGACGTACTTCTCCGAGGCTCTCCCGGAGTGGGAAGGCCCTTTGCGGGAGCGAGGCCCCTCCTCGCTGCTCTTATGTGGCGGAGACGCATCGGCATCGGCGATGTCGATGCGGAGCCGCACACGGCGTATCGACTTCGGCGCACACACCTCTTCGCCAGCCGGAGGTTGAGCTGAGGATGATTGGGCTGCTTCGACAAGCGCGGCGCCGCCGGAGGCGTAGATGCAGTGGCGAACCGCTTCCTCGCTGAGCTATCCATGAGGATATCAAGGTGAAGACCCTCGGAGTGCTGGTGGCGCGGGGCGCCATCCGTGAGGGCCGACCTCGCCGACCATGCGCGACGCCTGCAGGAAGGCTCTCTAGCGAGCCTGCAAGGAGAGCCGGCGGGAGGCCCTGTGAGCCGGCTAGGCGGCTATTGATGAGGGCGGAGCGCCCTGAGGGAGGTGGCGGACCTTAAGGAGGGTGCGGGCGTCTCTCCGGGGGAGAATGAGCGCCGACGCCGGAGGCGCTGCGGGAGGTCCGCGCAGCCGCTGGGAGGCGAGGTGGCGGCTCGCATGAAGAGGTGGCTCAATGATCTTGAGCCGCCCCCGGTATGCGGAGGCGGAGGCCTTTCGAGGCAGGCTGACGCTGCTTCTGGGCATGAGCCTGGCCGTCTTCCGCTGCTCACGAACCCGATCTCTCGCCCTTTGTTGGCCATTACGCCCCTCTGGATGCGCCGGAGGTGGGAGTCGCCGAAGGGTGGTGGCCTCAGGGCACTCGAGCCAAAGACCATTGCTGGTTCTTCGAGGGGGCCCTTCGCCATCCTGGATTGGCGCCGCGACGGAGCCGCTATCAGGCCCCCGACCGCCATCACTTCCCCTCGCCCCGACGAGGTTAGCCTCGAGGAGCGGGATTTTTGAAGTCGCTTGGCGCATGCCTCATCAAGCGCTTCCGTACGAAGGAGGGCGGAGCTGCTCTGAGTTTCTAAGGCCGACCGCCGTGAAGGCTGGTCACTTGTTTGCTTTTGTTTGTCTGTTCGCTTTTTCCTCTTTGTTTGCCGCTACTTACTGCCTTGCGGTGCCGACTTGGTGGCCTGGTCGAGGCCTGCCGCCGCTGAGCGGGGGGCTCCCGTGCCGCCCGAGGAGATACAAGCCGCCGGACGGTTGAGGTGCTGTGGTCGCTCCGGCGATTCTCGTGCCTTCTCGCGAAGCCGCCGAAGCCAGCTCATCCCTGCCTCTCCTCGCCCCCGCCCCGAGCCGCAGCTTCTCCTCTCCTCCGCGACATCTCCGTGATACCGCCCGCCTGGCTGAGCCCTCTGAGCTCGCTCCGGCTCCTCCATGCCTCCGAGGACCCCTCCGGCCGATGCCAGCCAGGCGCCTCACGACGCAGGTAGCTTAGGGCTCCTTAGATTGGCCGAGTTTATTCTTTCCTAGGCGAGACAATCATGTGGTGTGAAACTTCTTGGCCTTCGGGCTTTTAAGTTGAATGATGAATTGAGTTTTAGGGGCTTCGCTACATTCTCGCTGTTACTTGATTGTGCGCTCGCTGTGTCCGCGGCACCTTCGAGCTTGATTGCGCGGGGTTGGGGCTAACCGCGCTTGATGATTGTGCGCTTGGCCGCTGCAGTACCCGCGGGGCCTCGCGCTGAGGGTGCTTAACGCGGTTCCGCTTGATGATGAATCGCCAAGATGTGTTCATTTCGTGGGAGACTTGGGTTCATGCCATGCAGCGTTCCCCTGACCGCCTTCGAGCGGTTTTGGTGGGGCAGGGTTTGAAGTACGATGGGGAAGCCAATCGCCTCGAGGCCTTCTCGGCGTCCCATGACTTGACAAACCGCCAAGTGGAACGGGTACTTTTCGAGCCGGGTGCCGCTGCCTTGGCGGAGGATGATATTGAGGACGATGAAGCCGTAGCCATCGTTTCTGGGCAAGCGGCTTGTTGGGTCGACATGGAGGCCGAAGTCGTTGTTCCAAAGCAGAGGATGTGGGCTTCGAGTGGAGCGACATGCGGAGGGTATACCGCATCGAAAGTGCTACGGGGTGAACTTCCGCTTTGTTTTCGAGCCTCGTGGATAGCCGAGAGCCGCGACGATCGGGCTACAAGAGGCCGGGTGGAGGTGGTGGATGTAGAGGAGTTTTGTGGAGCGCAGCAAAAGGTGTTGGTTGGGGCTATCTTGTATGGGTCGTGGCCTCTCCGTAGCCGAGGATGTGTGTGCGGAGGCTCACGGGCTTCCCGGCTACGGAGGGCCCGTAACTTTCCTCGTGAATGTAATGGATGCGTATGTTTGCAAAGAGTTGTTTTTGTGTTGCATGTACCAAGTGGTAGTGGTGCTTTTCAGAGGTAGTCGCGTGAAGCGCGCGTGCTCTATTTCACTTAGTGCAGACTCGCGGCGTTTTGGCGGCGTAGTCCGCGCGATAGACGGCCGCCCCTCGTTTCACTTAGCGCGAGATCACGCTGCGGGTGCAGTCGATAGACACGGCGTCCCTCGCTTCCTTAGTGCGAGACTCGCGCCCAAGGTAGCCGCGATAGACAGTCCGCGCCCGGCCTTCCTTAGTGCGAGACTCGCGCTGCTTTGCGCATGTAGTAGCCTGAGCAGACACGGCGGCCCCGCTCTCCCTCCTCCTTAGTGCGAGACTCGCTGCTTTAGCGGCTGCTGCAGCCGCGACAGACAAATGGCGCCCCTGCTTTCCTTAGTGCGACTGCTGCTTTCTGTTGCACTGCGATAGACAACGGGCGCCCTCGTTTTTCCTTAGTACAGACTGCGCATTTTGCGAAGGTAGCCGCTGAGGACAAATGCGTCCCTCAAGTTTCCCCTAGTGCGAGACTCGCTTTGGCGGAGGTTTGCTTGACCAAGTGGTACTCATGATTTTTATTGCGTGCCCGTTATAAAGTTCTTTTGGGACGCTGGAGGGTCTTTTTTCGCCTACGTGGTTCCCGCTGAAGCTTGAAGTTGGCGCGTAGGGTGCGCCTTTGTGATTCCGGGCGCACGACTCATCGCTCGAGACTTGGGAGCTGACGGGGCCCCCGGCGCTAATTGGGACTCTTGCAGAGGTGGCTTGCGGGGTGGGTCCTCGCGCTCGTGCACCCCATCCTTGTTGAATGGCGGTTCTATGGTTGTCGCAGCTCGCCGCCTTTTCGCTGCTCGTTCGTGGTCGCGACCTACCTTCTTCGACTTTGATTCTTTTGTGGAGTTGCCTGTGAGGATGTTACATTCTCCATTGTGGTATCCCCTTCGCAGAGTCACCGCTCCGAAGTTGGCCGGGTCCCCCGCGAGGTGCCCCTGGGCGGCCGGGCGGGGGGTTATGGAGTACCAAATGCTCTAGTTTGTCCGCAGATTTGGTCTTTGTTGGTTTGCGGGGTTTGATGTTTCACGCCAAGTGGGCATCAGAAGAGCCGCTGTTCTTCATTGCACTTTGGGGTTGGGGCTCGGGGGGTTGGGGTCCGCTTACATTTTCCATTGTGGTGCCTTCGCCGGGTTGGGAGGCCGTGGGTTTCGAGGTATCCCCGCATCCGGCCTATAGGACGGGTTTGGCTATGGGTGTTAGCATGGTGTCGCTCGCGGGTCGATGGTCGCCTTCTTCCTAACATGGGATTCGGGGGGGAGGTTTGGTTTTATAGTGCTTCTTGGGGCGGGGGTGCTCCCCGGCGCTGGGGATGTCATAAGTGCTTGTTGTGATTATGGTTTGTACGGGCGGAGGTCTTGTCCTTGGTGGGTGGTGGTGTTAAGGCTATACGGGCGGAGGTCTTGTTCTTGGTCGGTGGTGGTATTTTTGTTGCCGAAGTCCCCGGGCTAAGGGTACTGTTTTCCGATTCGCTGTGCTTCGTGGGGCCGGACTTCAGGGGTGGCGGAAGTACTGCCGCGAAATTTCCGGGCGGAGGTGCTGTGGCTTCCGCTTTTGAGGCCCGCGTTCTCATACTTGGAGAGCGGGGTGTCTTTTTATTATGAGCTCCCTAACGGGGTGCCGGGGCGCCGACTTTTTTGTGGCGCCCGCTGGTCTTCATACTGAGAGCGCTGGGCGTTTTTCATTGCGGGCCTCGGCGGAGGTGTCGTGGGCGCTCGACTTTTTGTGCTCTCCGCTGGTCTCTATACTCGTGAGAGCGTGGCGTTTTCATATGGCGAAGGCCTCGCGGAGGTGCCAGGGCGCCTGACTTTTTATGCGCCCGGTCTCATACTGAGCGCTGGGCGCCATTGGTGAGCTCTAGCTGAGTGTGCTGTGGCGCCGACCTTTTACGCTCCTCCGCGGGTCATATCACTGGGAGAGCTGGGCTGTTTTATTGGGCGAGCTCAAGGGAGGTGCCGTGGCGCTCGACTTTTGCGCCTCCGCGGGTCTCCTGGAGAGCGCGGGCGTATTGCGAGGCACCGGCGAGCTGCCTGTGGCGCCGGGCTTAACATTATTTAGAGTAAGGAGTGTTTTTGTTGGTTTGACCGAGCCGGGTGCAGCCTTGCGCCGCGCCTCCCGAGCGTGGCAATCCCGCTACCTTTGCACCGATGAGGGCTGGTTGGCGCCAGCCAGCCCCTTTCAGTGCACGCATTTGCTTGCACTTTCTCCACATGTGGGGTAACTAACCCGCATATATATTAGATATTGGTACGCCGTTAAAAACCTCGCGCCCCTTCTCGCAAGGAAAAAGAGTGCAGCCCGCATTGTTCATGATCTTAAGTTTAGGAAGAGAAAAATGAAATGGCAAAATGAGCGGAGCCCCATACAACTCGCGAGTGCTCGTACATTGCACCGCTAGGGGTAGTACTTTATGAGGTCGCCGACGCTCCATGTGTGGGGAGATCATGGCCTTCGAGATCTTGCGGTGTGGAAGGAGCCGGGTCTTGTGGACTTAGTGACGAGGTATGGGCCCGCCCACTTGGCCATGAACTTGCCAGCCATCTTCGCGCTTCCGCTTCCCCGATCAGACTAAGTCTCCGACGGAGATGGCGGGGGAGGCCGAGCTTCTTGTTCCTCCATCTTGTGGTCTCCCCCCCGGTATGCGTGGAGGTTGAGGATGGCCAAGTTTCTTGTTTCTTCGAGGAGGTCCTTTCGCGACCTCTTCTTTTCTGGGGCTTCTACCGGGTGACCCTTAGCGACGCGTGCTTCAGCTCTTTCGAGGACGGCCCTTTCTCCCAACAGAGCTTGAAGGGGCGAATTTGGTCGCGACGGCTTTCGGAGGTGTTATGTGACCATACCACCGAGTGAGCTCCTCCGCCCATTTTTCCTCTTGGTTTCGCGTGGACCTTCGCCACGATACCCTCGCAGGCAGGATTATGCCATTGGCCCTTTCGACGAGGCCGTTTGATTGGGGTGCTCACGGAGGCGAAGTGTATCTTGGTGCCTATTTGATGGCGTAATCGCTTGAAGCCTTCGCTATCAAACTGCGCCGCTATCGATCGTTATGCTCCGCTGGGAGTCTAAGCCACGCATCGGGCCGCTAAGAACTTTTGTACCGAGTGAGAGGTTATGCTTGGCAGAGGCTGGTTTGATCCATTTGGTGAAGTATTCGACCGCTACTAATCGTGGGGCGAAGGTTCCCGGAGCCGGCGCATTGGACCGATAAGGTCTATCGCCCATCGCCGAAGGGGCCATGTGGGGCGTGATGAGGGTTGCCTGAGCCCCCGCCCGTTGGAGGGTGGGCCGCCACCGGGCATCCTTCGCAGCGCTTGACCCGCCTGCGGGCCCGTTGAGTGCGGGGGCCAATAGAACCCTTGCTCCTAACACCTTCCCCACTAACGCCTCCGGGGCGTTGTGCGAGCCGTTGCATGCCTTCGTGGATCTCCGCTTAGGATGGCGCAGCCTTCGCCTGGGATATGCATTTTAGCCATGGAGCGGTTACGATGCCTTGTGCAATTTTTGTTGTCAACTAGGCGGTAGCCCGGACCTTCTTCTCAACCCTTTTTGTTCTTCCTTGATTGGGGCTCTAAGAGGCCTTTGATGAATGCAATGATCGGGGCTCTCCAATCTTCGGAATGGAATGGCACCGACCGATTTCGGGTTGGTCGCCATCTTGAATCGCTGGGCTACGCATTTAGATTTCAAGAACACGCCCCGTGGGAGTTGCTCCGCCGGACGCGGCCTTCGCGAGCTTGCCGGTCGCCGCCCCTACCGGATATGGTCTTGGTTGTGATGCCGAGAAAGAAGGCCTCCGCTTTTCCTTAGCCTTGCGAGGTATTTTTGCAGCTCGGGTGCTTGGCTTTGTTGTCCTTCTCGCCTTTGTTTCGAGACCACCTCCGAGTCGGTTTTGATGATGGCCCTTCGCTACCGACATGGCCTCGAGCTTGTTTAGTGCCAAGAGCACCGCCGTATTCCGCCGTGTTGTTTGTGCACCGGAATTCTAGCCCGGCAAAGATATCTCGCCTTGACTGAGGGTGAAGTGATGATGGCCGCGATGCCAGCCCGCGTGCTCCCCCAGTGCGCCGCTGTGTGTGTGTCATCCAAATCGGGTCCAAGTTCACCGCTTGGTTGTATGTGTCGTGTCCAACCGCTTAGGAAACCGCTAGGGCCTCGCGGACTTGATGGCCGCTCGCCGACTAACTGACATGGGTCTCCGATCTCTGGCCGCCCACTTCGCTATTCTCCGCCCACCGACTCGGGGTTCTCGAATATGTTATCGAGGGGAAAGCTCAAGGCATGGTGACCCCATGTGCCCTGGAAGTAGTGCTTGAGTTTTTGGTCGCCATGACCATCACAGAGGCTACCTTTTTCCAAATTGCGTGTAATTTAGCTTGGGCCCTTCGAGGGTTTCTTTGAGACATAGTAGACGGATTTGCCTGATCGGGTGCCCTTCGCTCACTTCTTTGACGCCAATCGCGCCGACGGCATGTGGCGATGCGGCGACGTAGAGAAGGAGTCCTTCGCCCGGTTCCGGTGTGGCGAGGGTGGTAAGGTTTTTGAGGTACCGCTTGAGGTCTTCGAAGGCTTTGCTGCGGAGGCCCCCAAATTGAATGGGTCTGCTTCCTTTAGAGTTTGAAGAATGGTAACCCTCGCTCGGCCGACCTCGAGATGAACCCGCTAAGGGCGCGAGGCGCCCCGCTAGTCTCTCAAACCGATTTTTCTGCCTCTCGGAGGTTCCATCGCGTGATTGCCGCGATCTTCGAAGGGTTGGCCTCTATTTTTTTACGCATACGAGGCAGCCCAAGAACTTGCCCTTGCTTACTCCAAATACACACTTGGCGGGGTTGAGTTTGAGCCCAAGCTTCGCAGCTTTGACGTAAGGTCCTTTGGAGGTCCGTGATATGGTCTTCCTTTAACTTACTTTGGACTACCAAGTCGCCGACGAGGCCGAGATGGCGTTTGTCGCCTCCGAACACCTCCGCCGTCATTCGTGCGAAGGACGAGCCGGCGTTATGCGAGGCCTTCGCCATTCTCCGAAGTAGTAAGTTCCGAAGGGGGTTATGAAACTTGTCTTGTCTTCATCCGCCGGGGGTTCATCCAAATTTTGGGTATCCCGAAAACAGTCCAGAGGGACAACCTTTCACCGCCGGCGCCGCAAGGCCACTGCAGAGCCGATTCGGGAGGGGAAAATCGCCCTTCGGCATGCTTTGTTCAGCCGGTGAAATCCACACACATCCTCCATCCGTGGGCTCCGCTTTTGTCTTTGCTAAGGCTTGCTTTTTCACCATGACAACGTTGGATAACCAAGTGGGGTATTTGACCGGCGGATGACCTCCGCGCCTAGAAGGCGGTTTACCTCCCGCCTCAAGGCCGCTACTCTTCTCTCGCCCGACATTTTGCGAAGCTTCTTTTACGGGAGTGGCATCCGGTCTTATGTTGAGGTGGTGCTTTCGAGGTCACCGCTAACACCTCAGAATCTTCGCGACCGTGCAAACACATCGGAGTTCCCTTGAGGCACCGCAAGAGCTCGCCCTCGGAGGTCCGGGTCCAGAGTGCGGATATGGTTACTTTCTATCGGGATCAAAGCCAAAAAGCCCGACTTTCTTCGTTTCCTTTCGCCGTAGTGCTCGGGGGGCCCGCGCCGCCTTCCGGGGTCGGCTCTCTGGCCCGCAGCTTGTTCTAGGTTGTGTACGCTGCGCTGCCCCCGGCAATGACAGCCCCTCCGCGCTTCTTGCCGCGGTCCGGTCTCCTAACACGGCAATTATGCCGACCGGAGGGCATCTTCATGCAGATAACTGGGTGGAGGACCGCCGACGCGCTGGTGACTACGCCGTAAAATGGCGTTGTAGCCTGTAGTACAGGCCGACCACGTCGAAGGTTATGTTTTCCGACGTGGTGAATGGGCTCTTTCCGAAGGAGACCTAAGGTGATTTTCCGATGGTCCCAACTTGCCGGGCCTCCGGTCTAAGAGGGATTGCTCGTCTGGTTGTAACATGTTCCCGTCCGTGCCCATTTTGTCGAAGGTGGATGCGAACAAGATGTCCGCGGGAGTCGCCCGTGTCTACTAGATCCTAGTAAATACCCACCTCCGATGTTGGTGTCGGCGACCATCGACGGGTGTGAGGGTAGTCTCTCGAGCTTCATGTCGCTGGCATTGAAGGTGATCGAATGTGGGACCAGCCGGGTCGTTTTCGCGGAGGCCCCTCCGCATCTACATGATGGACCCTCCGATAGTGCCTTTCGCCGCCGCTTGTTGCCGTGGTCCTCGCTGGAGCCCCCGTGATAGCGCAGGGATGACCCCGCAAGATGAGTTGGGCTTGCCGACGACATTGTCCGATTTCTTGCTTGACCGGGTGTTGCCGGGTCAAGGTGGTGCGGGTGGCGGAGGTGGAGGTGGTAGGGCTTGGTTGTGATAGCTTGCTGCGGAGGCTCGGGGTGTGAAACCGTATACTTTTGCCGGTAGTAACGCTGGGCTGGCTCGCCAAGGTGCCGGAGTGGAAAGCCGGGTAGTGGAAGCCCGATGTGCCGATTCCATAGTCGAAGGGGTGAAAGTGTAGTGGTTGGAGTGGGTGCTTGTTGGTTTTCTTGCGTGGTTAACTTGCCTTCTCGCTGGCTTTGCGTAAGCGAGCTCTCGTCCATCGCTTCTTTCCCTTGGCTAAATATGGGCATTGTTTGGTGTAATGGCCTTTGCCCTCTCCGCAGCAATGGCAAAAGAGGGGTTGTTTTTTGGTGGAGGCCTCATGTTGGTGTCCGGGTTCTTAAAGGGGGTTCTTGGTGGGTAGTTTTGCCTAGGGGTGGTTTGGGTGGGTTTTTTGTCGTGGCGGGGGTTGTTGGCGATAGTGCCGACCGACGGCCTCCCGGCCTTGGGTGGTTGTCCTCGACACGGTGGTCATTGTGGCCGTGCCGATATGGCGGAGGTCGGAAAGCCTCTATCTTCGCTTTGTGGTTTATCGCCTCTCCGCAAAGATTTTGTCCATTTATCGTCGTAGCTCCGCTTAGGGTCTTCGGCCGCCTCTCGCTCAATCTTTTGAATGACATGGGCCTCGGGCGGATGCAAGAGACCACCGCCATAATGACGCTCGGGCCTGAGACCCCCCGGTCCCCGCCTTGGTTTGAGAAACCTCCGCCACCACTCTTGTAGGGGCTCATTTGGCTTCGCACCACGCTCAAAGAACTCGGGTGTCGTTTGATGAGTTCGAGTCAACTCCCTTGAAATTTGCGCCATTAAGGGCGTCGCGAAGGTCGGACTCAGCCCGGATTGAGTTGGGGGGCAGCGCAAAGATCAAGATCGAGCCACTCCTCTTGCGATGATCACAAATGACTTGGCCATTGTGGAGTGATCTCCTCCTCGCGGTTTCCACAATGCCAGAGCTCATAACGAATCGGCTCGGGCCTGAGGCCCCGCTGTATCTTGGCAAGTGCCGGTGGCAGTATGCCGGAGGCCATTCCGCGATCCGAAGGGGCGAGGGAGAGCGGGGATTTGGGGTCGTAATGATGATTTTGCGAGGTCGCGCCTCGAGCGTGGCGGCAAGGCCGCCCCCGATGGGCATGGAGGGGTACAATTGGCTTATGCGAGGGTTGAGGATTGCGGGTGTTGCACCGGTGGTTGATTCCGTTGAGGTGGTGGTGGGGTTGGTGGAGGTGGGGCTTGCCCCGAGCGGGGGCTGCGGATGATTGCCGGGCCGGCGGCCGCCTCCCGCCGACTTCTTGCACCGCCGAGCCGGCCGGTTGATCCATGCCGCCCGGTCCGGGCGGCCGGCCGCCCCCGAGCGCCCGCAGCCGCTCCGATCTAGGGCCCGGGCAGAACCTCCTCTTTCTCTCGCGATCCGGGCTTGAGGGCCTCTAGTGCCTGCCGCTTTGCTCGGCTTCCTCCTCATCATCTTCTCGTAGCACTTTCGAGGAGCCCTCCGAGCGGATCCGTAGGGGTTGAGGCTGAGACATCTCGCGCGCACCGGTTGCCGGACCACGCCCCGCCGGCCTCGCGAGAGCCGCCTTTGCCGGGCGCCATGGCCTTCTTCCCCGGTGACTCCGGATATCGGGATGACCGGGTCCGGATGGCGCTTCCTCCGCCTCCCGCACGCCGGGCGCTGAGTCGCTTGCGCGTGGTGGCCGCATGCCGACCGCTTGATGGGTTTGATCTCGGGGGTCCCTTCGGGGCGGAGTTGTTCCGGGCCGCGCGACGGGCTTTGTTCGGCGGGTGACCGGCATGGCTTTGACTTTTTGTGCTGGCCCCCACTGACGGCGCCAATCGTGGGGATCACCGCCCCCTTAGCCTTCGCCTCCCGGAGGGGGGAAGGGGGCGAGGGCTTCCTGGGCGTGGTGAGTCGAGAACACAAACGGGGAGCTGAGCCTCCGGCCCGTCCGCGACCTTCGCCGGAGTTGCCGAGGGTCGAGGCGATCGGAGGGCGCCCCGCCCCGGCGAGGAGGGATAAGACGCATGCGTAAGGCGAGACGGGTGTAATAAAAAACGAGCAAATGGCACTTAAACCGCCAACAACCGATCCCTTTCCCTTGTGCCCGCACCGGTATTTATAGGAATTCAAAGGGTCGAGGGGCCGATTTACAATTTGGTACATGGTAGGTAGGAGAACATACACTTACAACTGGCCCCTTACAAGGGCAAGCTAGTAACTATTCACGCAGGTGGTCAAGACGGGAAATACACGCATGACTTCTCCCCGCCCCGGGGGGTGTAGGGTTTCTCATGCCACCCGCCGGCCTGCATCCGCGGAGGGGCGCCCGAGGGGTCCCTCCGGCGGCCTTCCCTGCTTGGGTTCGCGCCACTTGGGAAGACCCCTCGCCGGCGCGCTCCCACGCCGCGCAGGGGCCGGGCCATGCCCCGGTCAATGCCTCGCTCCGGGGGGGCCGCCCGACGGAGGGGTGACGCCCATTGCTCATGTCTCGCGGAGGGTCCTCCGCTGCACGATCCCGCAAGACTCGCAATATGTTAACGGAGATTAGTTCTGGCCCCGCGGGTGAGGCCGGCTGGGCCGCGGGCCGGCGAGGGTCGCCCCTCCCACGCCCCCTACTTCCAGCCCATAGCCTCCACGAGCCGCACGCTGGCTCCTCGCCGCTCCGCAAGGTCGCCTTCGACCGCCATGCTCTCGTCCACGTTCTTTCTTCTACAAACTTCGCCGGCATGTCGCGGGTTGACCGCTGTTGCCGCCCGCTCTTCCCCGGCTATGGTGGCGCATCTATTGTACGACGCCGCCATGCCGACCCGGAGGAGGTGACGGCGAGCAAGGCCTTCCATCCGATGATGCGGCGATAGTTGTAGGAGTATTATATTCGTATTATTAGTACTGTTGTGTATGTGTGTTGCAATTAATGTAATAATACCATGTAATAAATATAGATATATTGTTGTGGATAATGTTATATTGTGATATCTTCTTACAAGTTCGATTCGATTTAAAAATATTTAGGTCCCATTTGGATCATAGGACTTCCATAGGAAATTTGAAGGAAACCAAAACAGAGGAAAGAAAAAGCAAACTAAGTCGCTTTGGAGCACGTAAAGACTCTCCTTCCTTTCCTATGGAATCCAAAGAGTTCCTTCACAATTTCACAGAATGGAAACATCTTGGTCCTTACACTACCGCCATAGCTCAAAGCTTTAACAATACCCACGACCCACCTAGGTTGATGCGAAGGGGACGGGCGAGCACGCCACGCTGGAGCCATGTGCGCGGACGCTGGGAGGTGAAGAACCCGTCACCCCGCCACACGGGCGCCGCCGCCGCCGCTGCTCCTCGACCGCGCTCATGTGCCTATAGCCACGCCACGATATGTGGTGCCGGCGTGGCGGGTTTTGGACCATGGGTGTAGAACAAGAAGAGATTAGAGACCTAGATGATCGGTTTTTTAGTTTGAGGACCCGTATGAAAATGCCTCAAAAGTTTAAGGACCAACATGCATTTTACTCTTTTTTAAATTTGCTAGCACGATATTAGCGGATGCTCCCACAAAGGTCGAGCCGAATCGCTCGCAGAAGCTTCCTTGAACGACCGAGGGTCGCTCCATTATATATGGGCATGCAGCCCGGAGCCCGCCGGCCGCCCGCGCTCCCCCAGAAAAACGGTCCCGCCCGAGCATGGCACGCGCCGATGGCCACCGGCCCGGCCGGCACGCCCGAGTGACAGCCATGCCCGGGCCGCCACTATTCCGCGGCACAAGACAGCACGGCCCGGGCGGTCCCGGCAGCGGCCCGAACACAACTCCGTCCCTCGTGTTCTCTGGCCCAATAGCCGCCCAACCTTATTTGCTCTAAAAAAAAAAAAAAAAGAAAATAAAACAGCCCAACCCTATCCCCCCCACCCGCATTCCCTCCCCGGATCGACCGTCGCCGCACGCGCAGCCCCCCGCCTTCCACGCCGCCGCGCCCGGTGGCGCCGGACCAAGACCGCTTCCCGCGACGAGCGGCGGCTCCTACGCTGGCGACGAGCCGCCGGTGGGTTTGGCGACGAGCGGCGTTTCCCGCTGCCGACGCCGACCGCCGCCATCGCCCGCCCGCGGGCGCCGCCCGACGGCATGGGGACGAGCTCTAGCAGCTAGCAGCCGACGAAGCCGAGGGACGAGCCCTGTGCCTCTCGCACCAGCAAGCCGACGAGTTTCCACGGGGCGAGGCGGCAATAAGCGTGCAGGCACCTCTCGCCGTGCCTCGGGCCGCCCGGCCAGCACGCCGCGCGTGCTGCCAAGACGGCGGTCCCACGGCCGTGCCCCGGGCTGGTGGCCGTGCATGAGCACGCCGTCAAGACGGCATGGCCGGGCACGGCGCCACGGCC
Source organism: Hyparrhenia diplandra (assembly GCA_015847255.1). Taxonomy (NCBI): domain Eukaryota; kingdom Viridiplantae; phylum Streptophyta; class Magnoliopsida; order Poales; family Poaceae; genus Hyparrhenia; species Hyparrhenia diplandra. The sequence continues at coordinate 355,203 of JADLZK010010791.1, forward strand.
AGCACGACGACGAAGCCGGCACAAGACGGCCCGATGCCCATGTATAGCTCCATTGCATGGCGCCAAGCAGCTTGGGGCATCTAGCATGGTGGGGCCGATGACACGCTGTCATGCGCGCTGGGGATATCGCTTGTCGCGACATCCACATCCGTCTCCTATGCGGTGCGACGCCGTCGCATACGCACGAATCGAAACCCCGTCGACGACCGGACTTCCTCATATATTATACACAATCCCTCCCACCGCAGAAGCTTCACAACGCAGGGGCATTCAGCCGCTAACACATCTACACCCACCTACACGCCAAGATTTCACAAATCAGCCAGCCCCAATTTTTAGTCTTGGTTTGAATTTGACTGGCCGGGTCCGGGCCAAGCATGGACTCTTCCATGGTGCTTTCACTAGTGTCCGCGGGCGCTCGGCCCCACCGCTATTCGGCATGGCCATACTCCGTAAGAGGGCCGCCGACCACTGTGGATGACCACCTACCCGGCCGTGGCTGGCGGCTAGAGCTTAATGAGCGGTGGGTGCCCAACTTCATTAAGACTATAATGACTTTTGTGATGTTCAAGCAAATACTATAGCTAACTCCTAATTTTTAACACTAAAATTCAAATTTAGGTAATGACAATGTAAATTGGTAGGGGAACAAGCAATAACACTTACCACTAATTTAAAATACAATATTGATCACTATGGTGCCCAAAGATGACAAATAGTTGTGATCGAGCCCAAAGAAAAAAGAGAACAAATAGGTCAATTATTTATCAAAAATGTTGAATTGTCAAATGAAAGTACATACATTGCATTTGTGTTACCTCTTAGAGATCATATTTACGCGCTTTTCCTTCCATGTTCATGAAGCGATTTAACCACAACCTCATTGCTAACTTTCTTCATTTCTTCTTTCTCTATATAACAAATAAGTCTATGACTTAGGTGTTGATCACCCATGCGATTAGACAAACTTGTTTTTACAATCTTCATGCCCGAGAAACATCTCTCAACTGTTGTCGCGGGCGATTGTGCAATACTAGCACAAGCTTCAAAAGTCAATAGACCGCCCTATACAAACGATATTTCTTTGTCTCTACCATTTTTTGGGAAAGTTCACCAATAGTGTTTATGTTGGAGAATCTACTATCTCGCTTTCACATCACCAATGTAAAGGCGGTTCATGGCTTAGGTCCCTCAGATCATCATTGGTGAAATCATCGTGATATAATTTCGCCAAGCTCATCAAACTCTCCCCATCAAAAGCATGAAATGAGTCACTTGGATTAAAAAGCAAACTGAGAAAACAAGCAATTGAGTGGTTGTCTCACTAAACCGACTATCAAGCTCTTGAACTAACCAATCAATAACATCATTAAAGCAATCCACCGCATAGTGATGTTTGTTTGTAATTCCTCGACTTTTTTCTAGGTTGTCGGGGATCAACATATGTACTTTCCATTTCCACTCTATCAATTTCTTGCAAGTCACAAAACCGATGCACATCATCTAATAATTTTGCCAACCATTTTTCTAAGATCACCCAAATGGATTCTAGTTGATCTCACACATCCAATGGCATTCACAATGTCTTGATCCTTGCGTTGCAATGCTAATGACAATGTATTGGTGGTACCAATGTAGTCAACATGAGATGCAAATAAAATGCAAAGTCAAAAGATTGGAAGTATACCGTAAGATTTGATGCTTGATCTCTATTTTTCCAATCTCTCGCCATCCTTTTCGACAACCTTGAGCACTTCAACTATTGTAGGGAACATATTGAGTAAACTTTTCAAAGTTTTATAATGAGAACTCCATCTAGTATCCCCGGTCTTTGAAGACATTGCTCTTGATTTAACCCTCCGTCCGGCCTCAAGTTGCCCACAACCTAATGCTTGTTTTTCACTTGTTCATGATTGATATCTCTAATCATATCCCTTCTCTTAGCCGACCCACCAACCACATTTAATAACATAGAAATCATGTTTAGAAAATTGCTAACACCCTTATGTTTTCTCACGGTTGCAACAATGACCAATCAAGTTGATGAGCAAAGCAATGCACATAATAAGTCGTTTCGCTATCTCTCATGATCAATGATTGCAAGCCATTGAACTCACTCGCATATTGCTAGCACCATCATATCCTTGGCCTCGACATTGCTTTTTAATCTTAGTTTAAACTTTGCAAGTAGAGAATCAATGGCTGACTTGAGGTGAGAAGAAGTTGTTTCGCTTACATGGACAAGGCCAACAAAGCTCTTTCACCATCCCCAATTTGTCAACATACCTCAAGACCACAGCCCATTTGTTCTTTGCAAGAAACATCTCTTGACTCATCAACTAGCAAGCAAAAAATACATCATCCCCAAGTTCTTCAAGGATAGATCGCATAATCTCATTTGCAAAGCATTCAACAATATCCTCTCAATTTCAGAGCAAGCAAAGAACTATTCTTCTTAGCATGTGTAGTCACAGCTTTTTGTGTAAAATAGATCATGTTTTGCTAAGCAATCATAGAACTCCTTGAAATTCCTTTGTTGTTGGATTCATCTCGACTCATCATGGCCATTTGAAAGGCAATCCTTGGTTCAACAATAGTCTAGTCAGATCAATGGACCCATTCAACCGAGTAAAATAGGCCTTCTTATCAACTTCTGACATTACCGTAAGTAACATCTATGTGTTGCTTTCTTTTCTAACAAATCATCACACTTCTTCATTGCATTAAAGTGTAAACCATTAACCTCACCAACATGTTCTCTTAGCCTTTCTTTCCTATGATAACCATTCCAGCCCATTAACCACAAATGCATCATATCCCCGTGATCTTTTCTTCTCTCTAAACAAGAAACAATAAAAGCAATATGCTCTATCCTTTTGCCTCATCTGTATTCAAGCCAAGGACCAAACTCATCAAAACCATCCCGCAATAAATCTTCTAGGCTTGTCTTTTCTCCAATTTGTGTAACAGAAAATCACATGTGCGAGGTTGACAAGGTCCATTCTCTAAGTATTTTTCTCACCTTTTTTCTCAAGTTAGGATGATAAGAATCAATTTCTTTCCTCAAACCAGTGGTCATACTTAATTTCCTCATCCCAATTGAATTCATCTCGACATCGAAGTTCTATTAGCATCAATAGCGCCTTGAGGCTTCCGTTTATAATACCTCTCCATGACTACCTATAATTAATTAATTTGCATAAAAACTCGCAGTTCGCAAATTGCAAAAAAATCGAGGTCGAGAATTGAGCCGACCGATCAATGATGGGGACGGCTTTCGCTTTGTCCCACCGCTTGGTCCTCGGGAGGAGAGCCGCCACCAAAGAGGTCCAAAGACTCGATCTCCTCGAACAAAAATAGTAAAGAACAAAAATAGTAAAGAACATGTGTTGGCCGCATCGGGAGATCTCGCACCGTCATCACGGTCACGCGAATGAAGCCACCGGACAACATGCGCTGGGCCGACCGAGACGGACCGGTGACGGCAAGACGGGAGACGGACGGATCACGGAGCGCCGCCCGGACTCGAGTGGACGCCAACGCATCTAACGACGAACGGACGCGAAGCGCCGCCGACCGCTGTCGCGAAATTGTAGTCACGTGAGGCGTGAAGTCAAGCGCCGCTGAAACCAAATAAAGGCTTAAGGCGGGGGGGTGCCTTGCGCCGGGCTTTGGGGGTGCCTTGTGGGCCATCATTTGCAAATTACTAGAAATTTGACACGAGGGGGGTGCCCAGCACCCGGACGGCCCTTAATAGCTTCGCCCCCCGGCCGGTGCTCCCAGACGCCCTTCGCCTACTTCCACACAGCTCCGGAGCTGCACGGCCCGCCGCCGCTCCAACGCCGCTGCCGCGCCGGCCATGTTGTTCGTCTCCGCGTTCTTCTTCCACACCCGCCGCTTGTCAGCAAAGTGCATCCCATGAACCCGAGGACCCATCAACTAGCAAGACCAAGAGGAACCGCCCAGAACGTTAGGTCGCATGGGCCTGAATGGATTCTCGCTAACTAGCCGTGTCCGTGGAGCTACCACCGTGTCCGTAGCCCAAGTGGTCGAATACTTAAGCAAGCCTACTCCCGCGTGAGAGGCAACCAAGATTAAACCGTTATCTTCTTCTTGTATTAGAAGTAAGAGTAGTTTCCGCCGTTGCGAACCATAGTAGATTGATACTGTTCCTCTTCCCGTTATAGTTACCTATATCGATAGTTCATAGTGGTATCAGCTCCCTCACCGATCTTTCTTGAGCGAATCGAGCACCCCGAACCACATCCGCCCTCCCACCCCCACTTTACCAGCCGCAACGCTGAGAGGACTCATGGACCCCGTCGGCCGCCAGCAGATTCGATGAGCTTCGTGCCGAGCCGGTCCAGCCTATCACCTCCTTCCGCGATGAGTTCCGTGCTCGCCCTCCGCTTGGGGCCGCCGCCTTGACGAGGTCGACACGATCGACACGCCCGGGCCAGCCGTCGACGCCCGCCCTCAACACCCGGCAAAGATGCCCGCCGCCCGCACGGCGCCGCCGTTGCCGCCGATAACTGGCGCCGGCCGCCGGCCAGAGATCCCACCTTGAGGACCCGCTGCTGAGCGCCGAAAGTGTGTCCGCTACGCCGAGATCCAGACGACCGGATGCGCCGCCGCCGCCGGCCGAGTCCCTCCACCGGGCGAGCTCTCCTCTCGCGCGCCCGCATCGAGCACCATCACCACTACATGGGGCGCCGAGGTCGCCCTCGCTCTCCGCAGTTGTGGATGGCTCGCCGCTCATGGCCATGGCCGGCCCTCCCGCGGAGCAGGTCGCCGGCGTGCTCCCCGGCGCTTCATGACCGCTGGCCGACGGGCACCACGCCGAAACGACTACACGGGATGCGGGCTTGGTTCGATTCCGACCATGGCCCCGCTCCCCGCCAATGGTACGCAATCCTCTCTGCTCCCCCCGCATCTCAACGCAATTGCTTTCAGCATCACCCACCTCCGTTCTCCCAGCCATACCCACCACCAATCTATCCACCGCCTCACCGCCGATCTACCCGCCACCACCCCCAATCTACCCACCACCTCCTCCTACACACCCTCTACCCAACGATCCCTCCAAACTTCACATACATACACCAAATTCTCCACCCGACCCATACAATCCTCATCCGGCCTAAACCTACCCAATCCCACCGCACCCCCCAAATTCCCCAACACCTCTACCCACAACACCATGATCCCGGGGTCAATTTCGGGCCTCCCCACAACGTCAATCTCTGACGCCTTCCCAAACCCAGCTTCACAATTTGATGGGGACAATCCCAAACTCCGGCCGACAAGAGCCACCAACTACTTCAAAATGTATCACACCCATCCATCCATGTGGGATTACCATCTCTTCTCACCATTTCACTGGGCTGCCAGACGCCGGGCCGCAAATCAGAGCCTCAACTTCAGAATATACCCGGGACTCCTTCACGCAATGATCCTTGAGCGTTTCGCACAAGACGAGCTCTTGCTTCGCCAATGGGCTTCCACATTCGCATGACATCCACCGTGGTTCGACTATGTTGATCGTTTCACCGCCTAGTGGAACAAATTTAGCCCCATATCAATCCCACCACGATGAACTATCCAACACCCAACGCTTTCATAGATGGATTGCGCCATGATATCCGTTCCGTTGTCATGATTGCACGCCCCTCCAAACCCGGATACCGCTTGTACCCTCGGCCTTGTTGCAGTGAGGAGGCGGCCGACCATGGCGGACGCAGAGTTCAGCGCCAGAGGGGTCCCCGTTGGCGCCGCCAAGAATGCGGTGGTCGAGGCGCTTGCTCTCGCTCCCGCACCACGCCTTCCACTCGTCCTCCGGCGCTCCCGGCTCCGCCCAAGCTTCGAAGACCGCCGTGCCGCCGCCGCTACTCGGCCCGGCGTCCATCGACGACGGGCCGGGCCACACCGCGTGAGTACCACCGAGCTCGGCTTGTGAATGCGCCGCGGTGAGCGCCGGGCTCATGGGCACGCTGTCCACAAGTGCCCCAAGCCCACCTATTCTGAAGTTCGCCATCTGCTCATGCTCGTGGGCTCCGTAAGTTGAGGCGGAGCCCCGTCATTGAGGTACCCACCGAGGACACAATTGCCAATGAATCTCGCTTTCCCGATGCTGCCAGCCACGACAAGACAGCCTTCCGCAGCTGCAAAACTATGCGTTTCTTGGTGCCATCCGTGATCAACAAGTGCCGATTCTCCGACTCCGGCAAGCATAACTCCTTCATCGTTGAGACAAAGGTCGCCGCTACCGGGTTCAACAAATTGCCTCCTCCGCTTGGCCAAGGTGGCCGGAGGCGGTATTCTTTTCTTGCACCTCTTATTTCCCGTGGCCGATTGGTCTATTCATGGGTACACATTTCGGTCGTCTCTCCGGGTGCTGCCATTGTCATCCTATGACATGATCGTGGGCATGGACGGCTTGAGAGTTTCTCCCCTATGCATGTGGATTGGAATGCAAAAATGGCTTAGAATTCCTTTTGCCAACTCTCATATTACTTTACACGGGTTGTGCAAGATCAGGGCACTTTTTCTCCGCTTCGCCATTTCACATTGCTGCCCTGCATAATCCAAATTAAAGATGTGTTGCCTCCCCGCAGCCCGCATTGGTGGATGAGTATGCCGATTTGTTCAAGGAGCCTACGTAGTTGCCTCCCCTCGTCGCCAATGTGACCACACCATTCCTTTGGTACCGGTGCTTCTCCGCGGGTCCGTCCTCACAATATCGTTACAAGCCGCACTTAAGGACTAAAATTGAGAGTCGTTTTCGAGATGTTGCGATCCGCATGATCGCACCGAGTACAAGCTCCTTTTCATCGCCGTGTTGCCGGGTCAAGAAGAAGGACGATACATGGCGTTTTTAAGGCCGACATGTGCTCCTCAACTCATTAACCGTGAAGTCCAAGTTCCCCATACCCGTCGTGGATGAACTTCTGGATGAGCTCTCCAATGCTCGCTGGTTTACCACACTTGACCTGCGTTCTGGCTTCAATCAAATCAGGCTTGCACCGGGGGAAGAGTACAAAACCGTGTTCCAAACGCATTGGGGCCAGTTTGAATACACGGGCCATGTCATTTGGTCTTACCGGTGTTCAATACTTTTTAGGGAGCCATGAACTGCACATTGCATCCAGCACTCCGCCGCTTCGCTTTGGTTTTCTTTGACGACATCCTGATTTATAGCCCTGACTTTGACTCTCATGTTGCTCACCTTCGGGAGGTATTCCAGCTCCTAGCAGCTGATCATTGGAAGGTTAAGCTCAAGAAATGTCGCTTGCAAAGCAATCGATTTCTTTATCTGGGCCACATCATTAGCGTTGATGGCGTGTCTACAGATCCCGGAAAGATTCAGGCGGTTGAGTCGTGGCCAATTCCAGCTGATGTGAAAGAATTGCGCAGTTTCTTGGGGCTCGCTGGGTACTATCGCAAGTTCGTCAGAACTTTGCGTTGTCGGCTCGTCCATTGTCCGATTTACTCAAGAAGGGAACCTTGTTTTCTTGGACAAAGACTCACACGTCTGGCTTTCAATGCTCTTAAGGTCGCTCTTACTTCCTCGCCTCCCGTGTTGGCGATTCCCGACTTCTCCAAGACGCTCCAAATTCGGACCGATGCTTGTGACTCGTGTGGGTGTCGGTTTCTACAAGAGGGTCACCACCGGCATTCGTTGGCCGTGCATTGGGCCCCTCGCACAAGTGCCTTGTCAACATACCTAAAAAGAGTACTTGGCCATTCTCGCTGCGGTGGAACATTGGCGTCAGATCACAAAGATGGTGAATTCACTATATTCACGATCATAGAACCTTGACTCATCCGACGACGCCGCAACAACACCCAAGCGCATCAAATGAATCATAAGCTAGCTAGACTTCAAAGATGCACTGTATACAAACCGGGTGCCTCTAATGCAGCAGATTCTCTCTCTCGCCATCCAAAGACCAACAATGCGCTCCAAGCAATTTCTACTCCGCCCCACTTTGGCTCTCAAAAAGTGGTGGAAGGTTATAATGCTGATCCGTACATGATCAAGTTACTACAAGCAGCTGCCAAGAAGTCCCCGCCTCATCCACCTTTCTCTCTGTCGGCCGGTGTCCTTCGCTACAATGGCCGTATTGTTCTCGGCAACAATCATGAGATGCAGCAAAGATGTCATCTCGCCATGATGATGGGCTCTTGGGGGCCACTCCGGGTTCCCAGTTACCCACTCCAAGGTGAAGAAATTGTTCTATTGGCGTGGGCTCAAGGCTGCAGTCAAGCATTATGTTGCAAACTGTCAAGTATGTGTTCAAAGCTAAGTCGGACCGGGCCACGGTATCCGTGGTTGCTTGCTCCCTTACCTGTCCCAGAGGAGACTTGGCAAGTCCTAACTATGGATTTCATCAACGGCTTACCTCAGTCCGGCCCGCCAATTGTATCATGGTTATTGTTGACACTTTCAAAGAAGTTTGCCCATTTTGTGCCTCTCGCAACATCCCTTCACAAACGCTAAAGTGGCACAGCCTTCCTCGACAACATCTTCCCGCCCTACATGGCATGCCTCAGTACATTATCTCCGATCACGATTCGGTGTTCACCAGTGACTTCTGGCAGGAACTATTCAAGATGGCCGATGTCACTCTGTCCCTCAGCTCGGCATAACATCCTCAGTCCGACGGCCAAACCGAACGCGTCAATCAATGCCTAGAGACGTAGAGGTGTTTCATGCCCACTCATGTCCGCGCCAATGGTTCAAAATGGTCGACACTTGCGGAGTTCTCGTACAACACGAGTTCACACTCATCCTTGGGCAAGTCACCATTCGAGGTAATGTTGGTCGAGCTCTCGCCACTTCGGGCCTTTCCTCCGTTGTCTCATTTGTCCTGCATGTTTCTCGCTAGGATCGAGGAGCGAGCAACAATGATGGCTGCAGTTCACAAAGATCTCTTGAGAGCTGGGCAGCCGCATGAAGACCATGGCGTATAAGCGGCGCCGTAAAGATCATCATTTCAAGTGGGTGATTGGGTATTCCTCCGTCTACGCCTCTATGTTCAAGCCTCACTCGCTTCCACGCTCCAACAAAGAAGCTCCCTTCAAGTATTTTGGGCCCTACAAGATCATTGCAACAAGGCAAGGTGGCATACAAGCTTGAGCTTCCGCATCCTCATCGAACCATCCGGGTATTCCATGTCTCCTTACTCAAACCTCGCTCCAGCCTTCGCAATACCAGCTCCTCAGAGATCTCCCAGATCCCGATGACATGCCGCAAGTTCCCGAGCGTGTACCTGACACGGCTTCACCATTGTGGGATCCGGGCGCTTCAACAGCTTATTGATCAAGTGGACTCGCCTAAGTGAAGACTTGGCAACTTGGGAAGACGCCAAGGCTATCCAAAGCGTTTTTCAAAGAAGACCGCCCGGGGGCATGCCGTATCCAAGGGGGGAGGAATGTCGCCAGAAGGCATCCCATGAACCCGAGGACCCATCAACTAGCAAGACCAAGAGGAACCGGCCCAGAACGTTAGGGCCGCATGGGCCCGAATGGATTCTCGCTACTAGCCGTGTCCGTGGAGCTACCACCGTGTCCAGAGCCCAAGTGGTCGAATATTTTAAGCAAGCCTACTCCCCGCGTGAGAGGCAACCAAGATTAAACCAGCTTATCTTCTTTCTTGTATTAGAAGTAAGAGTAGTTTCCGTCGTTGCCGTCGGCGCGGCGCGTAACCATAGTAGATTGATACTGTTCCTCTTCCTGTTATAGTTACCTATATCGATAGTTCACACCGCTGGCATGTCGTGGTGGACCGCCGTCGCCGTCTGGCTCTTCCTGGCGGTGGTGGCCTACTTCGTCATGGTGGACCCAGATCTGGCGGAGGCGGTGACGGCGACAAGGCCTCCCGTGTGACGGCACGTACGTCGTCATGATGGACCCGGAGGACGAAGATGATGGTGATAAGGCCTCCCATGATGAACTAATGATGAATTATTTATTCTTTTTTTCTTTGCGGAACGATAAATTATTTATTCAATTATTTATCAAGAAATAAATGAGCATGTCGTTTGGTTGGGACCCCGAAAATTTTGTACGGTGTGAGCTTCCTGTGACAGCTGCCTGCGAGCCAGGCGTAGGAATTCGATTCCCTGGGCTCTTGTCTGACTTGCCTGGTCCTTAATCACCCCACATAAGCCACTTCCCTTTATCCAGAACTCTCTCCCCTTTCCCTCAACTCTTTTTCTCTCTATAGCGTTTGCGCTCATGATGAGCGGCTCATCCATGGAGAAAGGTAAAAAAATCAAGACCAGATTAATGGGTGGGGGCGAAGGATGAGGGGCGCTTTTTTGTGCATCTGATGGCCGGCTGGCTTCTCTTAGCTGAAAGTTGCAGAGGCAAACAATTACTTCTTTTTCCTTCCAATTGATTTTTGGATTTTTTTTCTACTGATTGTACCCATGGTTTCTTCTTCTTTGCTTACACAGTTTGAGGTCCTGAACTTTTTTTTTTTTTTTTTTTTTTTTTTGGTAAACCAATCACCATCCTCGTGGCCGCACCTTCAGATTTTTGGATCGAGGTCTCTGTTTTCCTTTTTCTCTACAGACTGCGTACAATTTCTTTCCTTTTTTTATTAAATTACATCAACCAATAGTATTATTGTTGGCTTGTCTTAATGTTTAATGAATGAAGATGGTATGCCAGCTTTGTTTTACTTGCAGATAGGAAACTTGTAGGCTTCATCTTATTTTCTAAGCTTTTCTCCTTTTTGATTGATCTAATTTGATATGGCTCAGATAGTCACTGAGCACCATTGTATTCATAATTTGTATACTTACTGACTTTATAAAATATTTGCAATATTTTGTTGCTACTACAATATTTTTTTGTAAGTGTTTTTGCACCAAAACTTTTTTTTTTATCACAACATACCTGTATTCAAAGATAAGGAAAGCGCATAAATACAAGTATGCCGTACAAGGCTACAAAAGACAGCTGTGCCTCGCCAACTTACACATAGCCCCCCATAGAACAAAGAAACTACGTTAAGGACCCTGGAGCATGTGTTTCCCAAAATCTCCCGAAACCGCCTCCGACCGCCGCCATCGCCGAGCACCATCGCCGAGGAGGCCATGGCCACCCCGTAAAAGGAAGAACCCCATCGCACGAACGCTTTGAGAGTCGGGCCGCGCCATCCGACACTAAGGCGGGGATGAAGATGCAAGTTGCGGCCGGGATCCAAACTTGGACCGATGGTCGCCGCCGAGACGAATCGCGAGAGGTCGAGGTCGATCTCGCCTCCAGCCATCCACTTCGCCCTCAGCCGCCGACGTTTTGACAAAACAGCGCCACCGGCTCCACCATCTCTAAGAGACGAGGGAACCGCAGCCCGCAAGGACCCTCAGACACGAGCCGGCCGCCGGACTCGACCTCCACGAACCCGTCGACGACGCCGGAGCGGAGCACCACCGAAACGGGGACGAGCTCGAGAGGACATTATTATATGGCGCCGCCGCGCGACCCCGCCAAGCAGAAACCTAACCCTAACCCTAGGGGACCCCCACCGACCGGCAAGGGAACAGCGGTCTCCACCGCCGCGAGGCCCCCAGGGGCCATCGGAGGAGAGGAAGACCGCCGCCCTCGCCGGGCGGCGATCGGAGCGCTTGCTTCCGCCAGAATTTTCGCTTAGCACTGTAGCAAAACGAAGAGGCGAGAAGGGGAAAGAAAAAGGCACCAAAACTTTAATCAAAAGGTAAACACAGGCAGCTCGTGAACAATGCTGCCCTGTTCCTGCAACTCGGTTCATCCATAAATCCAGTTGGTCTATATAATTTACTAGTATTTGGAACTGCGCGTCCCATATCGTCCAGTCTGTTCATCTTTTTTTTTTAGCCCAGTTCTTCAAATTCTAATGTTCCGGATCTGATCTACATGTTCTCACTCAGCTATACCCTTGTTCCATGTTTTCACAAAACAATTTAGATTTTTTAGTCCGTTTACATAAGAACTCTTAATTTGTTAGGCCTTTTTTTTTGGAATATTAATTTGTTAGGGCTTGTGCTATAGAGAAGAGGCATAAGTTTGTACAGTCTGCAGAACAGTGGCTTTTGAACTCAAAAATCCATATGTAGTGCAGCCCAGTTTTCCATTTTACTTTGTTGTCACAGTCTGTAGAACACCGTAACTATCTTTTGAACATATAGGACGACTACAAAGAACCTAGGCATCACTTGGTTCAGTTAATAGGACAGGACAACATGTCCCTTCAAAGAGAGTCTCTTGGATTGCGGATTGCTGGTTGACAGCTCGCAAGGCGAGTAGTAGCTGCTCTCCGTAGTACCGTGTCCAACTTCCTTCCTCCCTCCCTCCCATCGCTGCCGCCAGATCCCGCCGCCACCGTCGCCGCTCCAAGCACCGCCCGCCCGCTGGCCCCTTTCCCTCCCGGCTCCGGGCGCGGTCCGCCAGAAAGGTGGAGGGTAGGGGTCCCCTCTCCTGTTTAGTACTCCCTAGGAGACCTGGGATGGGCTACTTCAGTCGCCCCGTCGCCGCGTCGTCGTCGCCGGTCGACGCCGCCCCTCAGGTTAGTATGAATAAAACAAATCCGCTCCCTCCCCTCTCCCCCCCTTCCCGCCGCGGATCTCCTTCCTTCCCCCCTCCATCTCGCCGGATCGCGCTCCTCCGCCCTCCTACCAAGTAGCGCAGCATCGATCCGCATCAAGACCTCTTCGTTCCTCCGTCATCGGTCCGGTAGCCCGAGCCACCCACCGCTTCGGGGACGGCGGGGTCTTATACCCGCTGGTGACTTCTTCAACTACACCTTCGGTTCGCCGGCGATGCAACTCCATGACGCTGCCCTCAACCATTTCAAGCCTACGCCGGGCGAGGCCCTTCCGCACCAACGGCACCATGCGCCCCCGTGACGCCCGGCAGCCGTCCCGCCGGCGACCCGCGCCCGGTGGCGAATTTTGATTTGAGTCCTATAGGGACCTTAATGTAATTGGCTCCGTTCTTAAGGGCCTAGTTGTAAGAATGTTGCTTTAATATAATATATGTGGTTTTTGTCAAAAAAAAAAAAAAAAAACATGTCCCTTCAAAGAAATCCTTGTATGCGCTGCTTTAATATTGTCAATAGCCCATAGTATCAGCTTAAAGTATTCCTCAGTAACATATCTGGTTTCCAATTTTGAACTTTCATAATTGATCTCAGTTACTTTAATCTTCAGTTAACACTAAATTGAATATATTGTCTTATGATATGAATATATTGTCTTATGATGTTGCCATTACAGGGATTATCGGTACAACAAACTTGCAAAGAAAAAATTGAACTTTGACCAATGACAAGTGAAACAAGCTTCGTCTTAAAGATTGAGAAATTTGAAGCTATTTTTGGGATTGTAATGTATAAGAAACGCCTTTTGCCACAGTTCTGTCTTCTGCGATGATGTAGTATGTTTCACATAACAGCATTTCAGTAGCTGTACGAGACAGGACGGGATGCGTATCTGTACCATTTCATGCAACTATATGCTTACAATAGGTGGCACATTTGAGATCAAGCACATGCATTGGTTTACAACGATCATAACAGTAAGTAAGGTTTACTCCTTACTGTAAGCATGTCTAGAGTGGGCCGGTGTTGAAGACAATGTTTGTTTCCTCCTAGTATCGTACTCAGAAGAATGGCATGATTTTATTTAATTCCTAAATGTATAATCCATCTTAGAACTTGTTTAATTAGTTCCTACTCGAATACCTCGAAGTAATTGTTCACTTCATAATATCTATACTATTAGAGCGAGGGGTAAAGAACGGCACAGTTAAGATCGATCAGCAAGTCCGAATGACATGCAGACTATCTCCATTGTTAATCTTTACATAATACATAACAGCAGCAACTTTATACATCTCCACATTAGATCAGAAAGTACCTGTACTATGTCAATCTCCTATGCATCTTAATTAATGGTAGGTCTTATGTATGACAACCCACAAAAGTACTTTTTTCGCAATTACTGCAACCTAGGCACTCAACCAATGGAATTATTATCCTGAACCACTTGTATGACCTCCATCCAGCGCGAGCAGGTGAGGCAGCAGGCGTTGCGGTCGGTGGGTGAGAGCGACGCCAAGACGAGCGCGAGGATCTTGTCGGGCAGGTCCTGGGTGTAGTCCCAAGCGAGCGGCCGAACGAGGAGGTGCTACCACTGTCCCCTGCAGCGACCTGCATCGGCACGGTCAGCCGCAGCTGCTGCTGCTGCGGGCGGCGCGGCGCCGCGGGGGAGAGCAAACCTGCTGCGTGTGCAGTGGAGAGGAGGGGCCGGATTTGGAGAGGGAGGAGGGGAGTGGCCCATGCTACAGAACCCCACGGCGGTGGCTATTCGGGACGCCGCGACGCGTGGTGGTAATGCGGCGGGCGGATTTGCCAATTTGGGGAGGGCGGGGGTGCGTGGGAAGAGAAGACGGAGGGGCGGAGGAAGGGATGGGAGATGGGGAAGGACGGGAATAGGAGCTTTTCTAGGGTTTCCAATGTAAATCTCGTTGTTCGGTTGCCTGTTGGAGAAGATAAGTTTTAGGGGTGTGATCCTTTTGCTGTGCGTGACCCAAATCATGGAATGGGTCTCTGGTCTAGGTCTGTGCTGTTGGAGACAGTCTAGTACTTAAAGTAGCAGCTGTGACTGTGTTAGTTAGCTATATTATTGTTTATTTACGTATTTTCAGTGTTGTGGTGTGTGTTTGTTGCGCGTATATATGTCGTGAATAATGTAGTAATACTTTTTATTACAGGCACAACAATGGGATGAAAATAAGGTGTAAAATACCTCGTTAGTCGTTTCCAAGGACAATGCGAACGAGCTTAATTTCCCATCCGCCGTGTCACCATCTCAAAAAAAAAAAAAAAAAAAAAAAAAAAACCACCTACTTTCCCCATGAGCGCTACCGGTACACCATCGCCGCCACAGTGATCCCGTGTGGTGCTGGTGCCGCTCCAGATCTGTGGATGCGCCTCAATTGCTCGCCTTCGGGAATCGGGGGGATCGCCCTCCTCCAGTGGCGGCTTAGAGTTTAATGAGCGGGGGTGCCCAACTTCATTAAGACTATAATGACTTTTGTGATGTTCAAGCAAATACTATAGCTAACTCCTAATTTTTAACACTAAAATTCAAATTTAGGTAATGACAATGTAAATTGGTAGGGGAACAAGCAATAACACTTACCACTAATTAAAAAAATACAATATTGATCACTATGGTGCCCAAAGATGACAAATAGTTGTGATCGAGCCTAAAGAAAAGAGAACAAATAGGTCAATTATTTATCAAAAAATGTAGAATTGTCAAATGAAAGTACATACAATGCATTTGTGTTACCTCTTAGAGATCATATTTACGCGCTTTTCCTTCCATGTTCATGAAGCGACGAACCACAACCTCATTGCTAACTTTCTTCATTTCTTCTTTCTCTATATAACAAATAAGTCTATGACTTAGGTGTTGATCACCCATGCGATTAGACAAACTTGTTTTACAATCTTCATGCCCGAGAAACATCTCTCAACCGTTGCCGTGGCATGACAGGCAATACTAGCACAAGCTTCAAAAGTCGATAGACCAGTCTATACAAACGATATTTCTTTGTCTCTACCATTTTTGGGAAAGTTCACCAATAGTGTTTATGTTGGAGAATCTACTATCTCGCTCACATCACCAATGTAAAGGCGAAGTTCATGGCTTAGGTCCCTCAGATCATCATTGGTGAAATCATCAGATATAATTTCGCCAAGCTCATCAAACTCTCCCCATCAAAAGCATGAAATGAGTCACTTGGATTAAAAGTACAAATGAGAAAACAAGCAATTGAGTGGTTGTCTCACTAAACCGACTATCAAGCTCTTGAACTAACCAATCAATAACATCATTAAAGCAATCCACCGCATAGTGATGTTTGTTTGTAATTCTCGACTTTTTCTAGGTTGTGGGGATCAACATATGTACTTTCCATTTCCACTCTATCAATTTCTTGCAAGTCACAAAACTCGATGCACATCATCTAATAATTTTTGCCAACCATTTTCTCTAAGATCACCCAAATGGATTCTAGTTGATCTCACACATCCAATGGCATTCACAATGTCTTGATCCTTGCGTTGCAATGCTAATGACAATGTATTGGTGGCAGTCAATGTAGTCAACATGAGATGCAAATAAAATGCAAAGTCAAAAGATTGGAAGTATACCGTAAGATTTGATGCTTGATCTCTATTTTTCCAATCTCTCGCTCATCCTTTTCGACAACCTTGAGCACTTCAACTATTGTAGGGAACATATTGAGTAAACTTTTCAAAGTTTTATAATGAGAACTCCATCTAGTATCCCCGGGTCTTTGAAGACATTGCTCTTGATTTAACCCTGTCCCGGTCTCAAGTTGCCCACAACCTAATGCTTGTTTCACTTGTTCATGATTGATATCTCTAATCATATCCCTTCTCTTAGCCGACCCACCAACCACATTTAATAACATAGAAATCATGTTTAGAAAATTGCTAACACCCTTATATGTTTTCTCACGGTTGCAACAATGACCAACTGAAGTTGATGAGCAAAGCAATGCACATAATAAGCTGTTCTCGCTATCTCTCATGATCAATGATTGCAAGCCATTGAACTCACCTCGCATATTGCTAGCACCATCATATCCTTGGCCTCGACATTGCTTTAAGCTTAGTTTAAACTTTGCAAGTAGAGAATCAATGGCTGACTTGAGGTGAGAAGAAGTTGTTTTCAGTTATATGGACAAGGCCAACAAAGCTCTCTTTCACCATCCCCAATTTGTCAACATACCTCAAGACCACAGCCATTTGTTCTTTGCAAGAAACATCTCTTGACTCATCAACTAGCAAGCAAAATACATCATCCCCAAGTTCTTCAAGGATAGATCGTACAATCTCATTTGCAAAACATTCAACAATATCCCTCTGAATTTCAGGAGCAAGCAAAGAACTATTCTTCTTAGCATGTGTAGTCACACTTTTGTGTAAAATAGGATCATGTTTTGCTAAGCAATCATAGAACTCCTTGAAATTCCCTTTGTTGTTGATTCATCGACTCATCATGGCCACGGAAAGGCAATCCTTGGTTCAACAATAGTCTAGCTGTATCAATGGACCCATTCAACCGAGTAAAATAGGCCTTCTTATCAACTTCGGTGACATTATCGTAAGTAACATCTATGTGTTGCTTTCTTTCTAACAAATCATCACACTTCTTCATTGCATTAAAGTGTAAACCATTAACCTCACCAACATGTTCTCTTAGCCTTTCTTTCCTATGATAACCATTCCAGCCATTAACCACAAATGCATCATATCCCCGCATCTTTCTTCTCTCTAAACAAGAAACAATAAAAGCAATATGCTCTATCCTTTGCCTCACTCGTATTCAAGCCAAGGACCAAACTCATCAAACCATCCTGCAATAAATCTTCTAGGCTTGTCTTTCTCTCCAATTTGTGTAACAGGAAAATCACATGTGCGAGGTTGACAAGGTCCATTCTCTAAGTATTTTCTTCTCACCTTTTTCTCTCAAGTTAGGATGATAAGAATCAATTTCTTTCCTCAAACCGGGGTCATACTTAATTTCCTCATCCCAATTGAATTCATCCGACATCGAGTTCTATTAGCATCAATAGCGTCTTGAGGCTTCCGTTTATAATACCTCTCCATGACTACCTATAATTAATTAATTTGCATAAAAAAACTGCAGTTCGCAAATTGCAAAAAAAATGGAGGTCGAGAATTGAGCTGACCCGATCAATGATGGGGGACGGCTTCGCTTTGTCCCACCGCTGGTCACGGGAGGAGCCGCCGTCACCAGCAGGTCCAGCACTCTCGATCTCTCGAACAAAAAATAGTAAAGAACAAAAATAGTAAAGAACATGTGTTGGCGGGAGATCCTCGCAGCTGTCATCACGGTCACATAAATGAAGCCACGGACAACATGCGTTGGCCGACCGAGACGGACCGGGTGACGGCAAGACTGGGAGACGGACGGATCACGGGAGCGCCTCGCCTCGGGACTCGAGTGGGACGCGAATGCAGGCGAGCAGACGAACGGACGCGAAGCGCCCGAAGCGCCGACTTCCGCGATCGCGAAATTGTAGTCGCGTGAGGGCAGGAAGTCAGCGTCGTCGTGTCCAGCGGTGGGCTTAAGGCCGGGGGGGTGCCTTTGCGCCGGGCTTTGGGGGTGCCTTGTGGGCCATCATTTGCAAATTACTAGGAAATTTGACAATCGAGGGGGTGCCGGGCACCGGACACGGCTCCTGTAATAGCTTCGCCCTGTCCTCCTCGGAACCACCACCATCAAGCACAATCGTCTCCATGCGGATCAATCAAGGGGCTAGTCGATGTCAAAAGTCAGCCTCCTCTGCTTTCAGTCGGGCTCGGGCCTTCTTGGCTGAGCGAGCTCCTCTGCCTCCGCAGCTGGGTTGAGGTTGACGAGGTCGTCGTCAACACTCGACACCCAAAATTATTAGCTCCCCCACGCCGCGGGTGGAATCAGTTCTTCTAGTCTTGTTCATCTCATCGGGTGTCGTGGTGGTTGGGCTCCTCCTCATCGAGGCCGGTGTTCACCAACCATTCAAATTTGCACTGCTGGTAGAGACCGATACTGCTCACGTCAGCCCTGGTAAGCAAGCGTGGGTGTGCGCCTCTAGTCTCACAGTGTGTTATTGGGGGACGAAGAGGAGGCGCCACCCGTTGCCGCTGCTGAAGAAGCATTGTGAGTTTCCTTTGATGAGCTCTTAGATTAACATATGCAGTGGAAGCAATGCAGGTAAGAAACGCCTTTCTTTTCACAGTTCTGTGTTCTATGATGTGATTTATAGGTTTCAGATGACCTAGGAGGATAGACTAAGCATGTTTTGTTTTGCTTTTTGCAGTGCCCCTGTTCTCAGTGTCGGGGCCTGAAGGTGCTCATCTATCAATCAACGATAAACTAAGCTTTCAAATTGTTTTGCATGTGACATGAATTTGGATTTTCTTGTATTGCCATTTGTCATTTAATTTTCAAGCTCAAAGGATCATTTGCCTTAATCCAGAGAATAACCAAAGTGGACCTCAGGGACCAAGTAACAAAGAAGTTGTATCTGACTGACAACATTGATGTTCACTGCTTGGACAGCCTGATTAAGGTAGGACATCTGTCAGCCTCAAACAACTGCAAAACTATATTTCAGCTACAATGTCATTCACTTGTAGTTAACAGATTTTGAACATACACCTAGTTTTCCATGTTTCCAACTGAAGAAAGCTATATCTCCCCATCATCATGTGAGCACCGAATTGCCTGACCCAACTTTTGAGTTTCAAGTCGCTCTTCAAATACTTCTGACCGCATTCACCAATATCGGGATGATATCGTTCCCCAAGTGCTCATCAAGTTCTCGGGCTAGAGGGTTGCCTTGTTACAGACTTGCAGCCCGGGTCCAACCCAGGTCTATATCACCATGTCGATCGGGGTGCTATAACTGGACAACCCAAGATACGTGGAACGGTGGAAGAAAGGCCCTGGAGTTGGTATCCACCCATTTAGCGAAAGGCCCCTACATGCAATTCCATTCCACAAAGGCCCATAGCAAGTTGCTGAGATGCCCTTTTCCTTCGTGGGTCAATGCCATAGTCTTGGAAAATTTTTATTTTTGAATCCTTTTTATTCAATATTTCAATAATAATCGCAGCTAAAAAATTTTACGCATCTGACCCTTTTTGGTCACGCTGGCGTGACCAAATAATGTTGTCGCTTCACATGCATTGGCGCGACAATATCTGCCACGTTAAACGGTAGAAAAAACATGACAAAATTAAGCACAAACAGTAAGTGGCAAAATATAATCAACGGCGAGGGTGACAGCATCGGTGCATGTAGGAGCATGTAGCTACGGCCTACGGGAAAAAAAATCGGTGGGGCATTTCCCATGGGCCAATCGGACAACCGGACACGTATCACTAACGAAATTTTGTTCTGACGGCAGACGCTAGACTTGGGCTTGCACGTGCATTTTCATGGCTTGCATTTGCATGGCTTCCTCTTCCTCATCGAGGTGAAGCACGAGGAGGCAGTAGAAGTACTCTCCCACGGCTAGCAGACCAAGGCAGACGCCGACACGAAGGGGCGACGACGGCATCGGCATGCTACTAGATGGAGGGAAACTGTAGAATACGAAGAAAATCATGAACGAGGCGCCCAGAAGGATGGCCGCGTACCCGAGGCCGCAGCGGAGCCATCGTTGCTGGTGACGCCGGAGCCATGGGCGCAAGTGATGGCGGTGGAGTCCCGCCGGCCAGTGGCGGAGGAGCCGGCGTCGGAAGTAGAGGGCGGCGTTGAAGAACATGAAGGCGAAGTACATGAGGATCAAACGGACCTCGTACCGGTACTTGATTATGCAGATGGTGAACGGCAAGAAGTTTTATGGCTCCAGAGCCATGAAGGCAGCAGTTTTGGACTCATTGTTCTAATTGTTGTATGATACTATGATTCAGTAGGAAACCTCCAGAGCTGATAAGCCGATGGAATTCTGTAAGGTGGCTATGTGAGAGTGTTATGACAACACTGTATACTAAATAGTGCCACGTATCATGATGAAAACATTATTTTGTTTTTAAGTGTTATGGTTATTATATCGTAGGTTCTGAATCTGTGATATCCAGTTAGGTGCTCTGTGCATTCTATAGATTCCTTACAGCCATATCTTGCTTTGTGGCTGTAAGACATGAGACTGGAGAAGTTTTTGGGGTAATTGAGAATTATGCAGTGTACCAAGTTGTCTATATTACCAGCAGGTAAAACGACCACATGCTGTTTTCATTTCATTTCTCGAACTCTTTCTTGCAAAGCTTATGATTTTGTCATAAAAGGCTCGTTTGAGGTAATAAACTGCCCACGACTTTATCCTTCAGGACTGTTGACTCGAATATTTCTCCGTCCACCTTGTGTATTCAGTTTTCTGTTTCCCCTGCTGAATGCAGCCATCAGTTGGCTCTCCTATCTTCTCTCTGCTGCCTATATTCCAAGAACAGTGTAACCACTGCGTAAGTGTTTGCTTGGTCGATGATGCATTTGTTGCGAACTATAAAGAAAACAGCCTAATTCATGAACCCATTGCTGCAGCTGCAGCTACTTGCTGATGTATCTTGCTGGTGCATTATGATTCCATGCAGGGCACGTGGAACGGGCCAGGCTGACATGGGCACGCGTGGCATAGGGCGGTGCTGTGCTTGGTAGCAGTTTCATTCACGAGAAGACAGTGGTGGGTTTCAGAATTTTGAGACTGGATTTGAGATGTGAAACACTACAATTTTTTTCGTCAACCTAAAGTCTAATATTTGATATTATAATATACATAGCTGTAATTTACAATACATAGCAGATATAACACATAATTGAGCATGATTTCTTATATTCGTAAGCATGATTTGAAATCGTTTAACATATGGAAGTACTTGTTATTCGATATATCAAAATGGCAACATCTAACACATAATTGAGCATGATTTCTTATATTCGTAAGCATGATTTGAAATCTTTTTAACATATGGAAGTACTTGTTGTTCGATATATCAAAATGGCAACATCTAAATATAAAATATATAGAGTATATGAGACATAATAAGAACTCTTACAAATATGTATACCGCTTCCTTTTTTTTCTCTTCATATCGAGGACCTAATAACAATTGAATAAACTATTTAAATTAGTAAAATATTCAAATGAATGGTCACTGCTGGTGGAGATGCTCTTCCAAATGATTCACAAATTCTTTTTTTTTTTTTTGAAAATGTACATGTATTATTGAGTTTGAAAAACGTACACATACGCATACAAGTACAGAAGAGGAGGATATATAGACACCTGTCCTACCCATCTTGCGCAAAGGCCCCTAAGAAAAAAGATATTACAAATAGGTCCCTAGACCCGTGCTTCCTGAAGTCGCCAGAAATCGCCTTCGCCCGCCGCTGTGAAGCCGTCACCGGTCATCGTCGTGGAAGAAGACTCCATGGCCACTAAAGAACTGGAGGAGCCATATCGCGCAAAGGCTTTGAGTAGCCGCAATAGTCACCCGACACGGACACCGGGATTGATTCGCCATGGAAGGAACATCGGCCGGTAATACACCCCGAGCGCCTCCAATCCTGGACCAGAGCTCGCCGACGACGCTTGCCGCCAGAAAATCAAGCTCGATCCACACTCCGTCATGCCGCCCAACACCCACAGCCGCCGCTATATCCTAGACACGAGCTGCGGATCCGCCGCCACACGAAGTCGACGAAGAACAGGCAAACTCTTATCGGACTCCTGTACACGAGCGGTTAAACCGAACTCCACCTCCACAAGCTCATCGACGGCGCCGGAGTGGAGCACCATCGAGACGACGGGGAAGAGCTCGAGAGGACTTTATTCCATGGTGGCGCCACCGCCATCGCCGCCGATGCCGCCGCTAGGAACCCTAACCTGCATCTAGAAAGACCAGAACCTCCTACCGGGAGAGACCCACGGTCTTCAACCCCCTCACGCCGGCCCGAAGGCCAACGGAGGCGAGGAAGACCGCCCGGCTCCCCGGCGGAGGACAACGCCCGAAAGAGCTTTCGAGAGAGGTCAACTAAACCAAATCTTGGCATTAGTGTGATTCACAAATTCTAATCCAAACTTCTCGACGCCTTTATGCTTGGCGTTAGCTGATCCAAGGCTCTGCTCGCAATCTTGTGAGGCCATTCCTCTGTGCGAGGGTTTGAAATTGGGCCATTGGCCACTATTGGGCCATGTTGGGCCATCTGGTAGGGAGTCTGAGCGATACAAGGATATTTGTTTTGGGTTCAAATCATGAATACACAGTTATTTTTGCTATGTTTTGCTTTCTTCAATATATATAATTCTAAAAAAAATGTATGCATTATATGTATACAATTTTTGATAAAAAATAATGGGTATTTAAATGAACACCCTTGAATATAAAGTGGGCTCGCCCTCATAGACATAACAAGTCTACAAAACCATTGGCCACCATAGTAAGAATAGTGCTTTAGGCCATGTTTGGCAGGGCCTCTCCACCGAATTCAGGAGCTGTTTTGTGCCAAACGGGGTAAAATAGAATTGCTCCACCAATGAAGCCCTTAAAAGCGTGCTCTCACAGACCTTTGGCATGGGATGGAGCCAAAAATAGTAGCTTCTCCCGCTCCCTCTCCAGGCCCGCGACAATTGTCCTCTCCCAGCCATGCATGATAGACAGGTGAAGCCATTTTGCCAAAAGGGTTATTAAAACGGCTCCAGGTCCACCGCAAGAGCCATTTATTTTTTTGAGAATGACACAGTACAACGCAAACGCTCACAACACGCACGCACACTCACCCCTATGAACACACGTACGCAAACCCTACCCCTATGAGCACCTCCGAAGAACCGGAGCACCCGGCAGATCCGAGATTCTCGAAGTCACCATTGGCGCCTCGTCGTCGACCGGAACGCCGCTACCCTTAATGCATAACGCCGAAAATCCTAGGAAAATCCAGGAAAGGTGCGAGCACCGTGGATTTGAACCCTGGTGGGTAGCGCCCCCCACTGGACCGTCCTACCATTGGACTACAAGCCAATTCGCACCGCAAGAGCCGTTTATGGAGCTAAAGCCCCAAAAAATGGATTCATCGGTGAAGTGAAGTCCTGCCAAATGGGGCCTTAGTGTTCCCGTGGTGAGCGCCAATAGTAGCTATATATATGGAGGGTAATGGCTTTGATGTATCTATGCCTGTTGAGCATATAGGTAGCGAGGCTTTGGTTAGTGGATATTAATCGTATGTGATAGTGCATTGCCTAGGTGGATAGCTTGTATATTGAGGAAATAGCCAGTGGAGTTCTTTTGAGGGAAATAGCTAGTCAAGTTTTGCTTTACGATAGTATAAAATAATGAGTAATTATTAAATTATCCATCACTGTTTTTTTTTATACCCGAGCGTTTTATTACTCCGTCACAGCCGAATCGCTGGACACAATACCCTCCAACATTGGAGGTACAGATTCCCAAGAGGTGCATTCACCACCGGGCATATTACAACCAATAGCAGCTAAAGCATGAGCTAGCGAATTACAAGATCGTGGAACAACTGAGATCGATACAGAAGAAAATTCAGAGACTATTAGATGCTTAATCTCTGTGATGGTACCACTCATCGCCGACAGCCTGAGATCGTCAGTCTCCAGAGCCAACTTGACCAGTGTTGCGTCGGTCTCCAGCACTATTGCATTGATGCCCATCTCGGCCGCCATCTTCAGGCCTTGCGCACACGCTTCGAGCTCTGCGTGGAGAGGGTCTTGCACATGAGCCATCTGACCCGCGCCAGCCCGCCATACCTCCCCTTGATCATCTCTGATTACATAGCCCCAGCCTCCCGTATTTGAGTTCTAGGAGAAGGCGCCATCAGAATTCAACTTCAGCATCCCTGTTGCCGGTTTCTGCCAACATTTGGCCTGTCGGTTTTCCGACAATACAGGAGACGGGCTTGTTGTCTGAACTTTATCAGACTTGGCTGCCGTGATGTACGCGACTTCCCTCGCTGTTCTTGCTTTGCTCCCCTCTCGACGATTGTTTCTCTCGTTCCACCATAGCCACAGTAGGGTGACGACTGTGGTCTGCTGCTGCGCCTTTAGCTTAAAGACCTTCTGCATCATATCCATTGGTGACAGCGCTGCGGCTAGCTGTTTTCTCACATCTTCCATGCCCAGCTCACTCCAAACTTATCTCACTTCTTTGCACTTCAGCAACAGGTGACCCCCATCTTCATCGAACCTGTCGCAGACACAGCATTTTGTATCAATGTCCATGCCTCTCCTCCTCAGCACTGCCCTGACCGCTAGGGTATTATGGCTAAGGCGCCACAAGAAGTGTTTGATTTTAGGTGGGCAGTCTATGTTCCACAGCTTCTTCCAGTACTCATCAGGCCCTCGACTTCCACCAGCTCCCCCCGGTCTGCACTGTTGCTGAGATCTCAACATCATTGCTCTGTACACTTTATAGGCTGACTTAACTGAAAATAGGGCTTTGCTATCGTAGTGCCAACCCAGTATGTCATCCATGTCTGAGTGAACCAGTAGAGCTCTGATTAGTTTCACATCTTCTTCCCAAAAGGTTTCATTCAGCACTGCACATCCCAGCCGTTTGTGTAAGGGTCCATGAGGTCGGATACCCTCCTCAACAGATTTCTGCCTCTCGGTGTTATCGGTCGCCGAGTATTAGCTCTTGGCAGCCAGGGATCTTCCCATATGTCAACTTGGTTCCCTGCACCCACTCTCCAAATCACCCCTTCCTTCAGCAACTCCACCCCCTTCATGATACTATGCCATGTATATGAGCAGCCATCCTTCACCTTAGTGTCCAGCAAATTCGACTGCGGGTAATACTTTGCTTTCAGTATTTTTGCACAGAGCGAGTCAGGTGACTGAATGAGCCTCCATCCTTGTTTGGCTAACATTGCCATGTTGAAAGAATGTAGGTCTCTGAATCCAAGTCCCCCTCCTCCTTTGGTAAGACCAACCGATCCCAGCTCACCCAATGAATACTGTTTTCTTTATCTTGGTTGTTCCACCAGTATTTAGCTATCATGGAGCTGATTTGATCACTGATTTCCTTTGTGATATCAAAGCATGACATGGCAAAAACGGGGATGGCTTGTGCCACCGCCTTGATCATGACCTCTTTGCCCGCCTTTGACAACAACTTCTCCTTCCACCCTTGAATCCGCTGCCACACCTTTTCTTTTAGATAGGCGAAGACCTCAGTCCTCGATCTCCCAACATATACCGGGAGTCCCAAATATTTCTCACTTCTTGTTTCAGAGCTGATAGCCATAATCTCTTTTGTTCTCCTTCGAGCATACTTGCTGGTGTTGGCACTAAACATCACCGCTGACTTATCGGTATTGATCACTTGTCCAGAACATTTCTCATATATTTCTAGGATTTTCTTCAGATTCCCAACCTCCTCTTCCTCTGCCTTACACAGGATCAATGAGTCGTCCGCAAATAGCAGATGGGACACCGATGGCGCCCCTCTACATACCTTGATGCCGTGGATTCTCCCCTCCTCCTCGGCTTTCAGAAGGAGCGCTGAAAAACCTTCAGCACAAAGGAGAAAAAGGTGCGGTGAAAGAGGATCACCTTGCCTCAACCCCGTTCCGGAACAAACTCCTCGGTCAGCTCTCCATTGACTCTTAATCTGTACTTCACCATGGAAACACATGTCATAATCAGATCCACCCATCTTCTATGAAACCCGAGCTTCAACATCATGGCCTCCAGAAAATTCCACTCGACACGGTCATATGCTTTACTCATGTCAAGTTTTATTGCTGCATAGCCCGCTCTTCCCTTCTTCTTTCTCTTCAGGAAGTGTGTCATTTCATAGGCCACAAGGATATTGTCCGTGATGAGGCGTCCTGGGACAAAAGCACTTTGAGCCGGGGATATCACCTCTGGTAGGACCTTTTTAAGCCTATTCGCCACCACCTTTGACACGATCTTGTATATCACATTGCACAAGCTTATTGGTCTTAGGTCTTTGATGCACTCCGACCTACGTACCTTGGGGATCAACACAACTGTAGTGTCATTCCAATGGCTTGGCATCTGGCCTCCATTCAGCACATCAGAACTTCTTTTGACACATCATCACCCACGATGTCCCAGAAGCTTTTATAGAAGAGCGCTGGGTTCCCATCTGGCCCGGGGGCCTTCAAGTTACCGATAGATTTCAGCGCCTCCCAAATTTCCTCCCGCGTGTACTCCTCCATCAAGCTAGCATTCATCGTGTCTGTTACCCGCGCCTAAACACACTCCAACAGTTCTTGCGTGTCATGGTTACTAGCTGCCCTGAAAAGTTGCGAGAAATGGTTAGTAATAAACCTCCTCTTCTCTACTTCATTCGCCACCCAACTCCCATCCTCCTTTTTCAGCCTCCCTATCTTATTTTTTCTCTTCCTCTCTGAGCACGCTGCATGGAAGAAGGACGTGTTACGGTCCCCAAATTGCATCCATTTGGCGTGAGCCCACTGCTTCCAGTACATATCCACTTGCTCCTGGGCTTTATCAAGCCTATACCGCAGCACACCTTCTTTTCTTACATTCTCCTGAAACAACACTCCTCTCCTACACCTCTCCAATTCCTTTTTTGGTTCTTTTATTCTTTTCTCCAAACCACCTAGCAGGTTACCCCCCCAGCTCGCCAGTTCCCCCGACACCATCCACAGATTATCAAACACCGCTGGCAGGTCGGCCTCCTTTGCTTATTGACAGGCCTCCTGAACAATCTTCTTGCACTCCTCCTCTTCCAACCACACCGCTTCAAACTTATAGGAGTGACCCCCTCCACCATCAACAACCTCCTCCGGCCCGGTATCGATGATGACCGGTCGGTAATCCGAATGCCGGGGTTCCCCATTTATTATTTTTACAATGGGGAACATCTCCTGCCATTCCACGTTGGCCACCTCCCTGTCCAATCGCTCCCGGATGTACCCTTTCGCATTGTGGTTATTATTCCTCTAGGTGAAAGGATCACCTTTGAACCCCAGGTCCTCAACTCCACACGCCTCCAGCGTCTCCGGAATCTATCCATGCATAGCTGGCTTCTCTCGTCTTCCACCTTCTTTTTCATGTGCGAACAGCACCTCATTGAAATCGCCCGCCAACACCCATGGCTTCACCGGTGTGGTGACAAGAGATCGTAGCATTTGCCACATACGGTCTCTCAAGTCCCCATTTGGTTCACCATACACGCCCGTAAACCTCCATTCTTTTTTCTGCTCATCAATCACATCCACATCGATGTGGTACTTGGAATAATTCCGAAGTGTCACATCCACCCCCTTCCGCCACAACAGTGCAATTCCCCCTCCTTTGCCTTCACAATCGCGCACCACCATGTTCGTCAACCCCAAACTCCACGAACCCTTTGCATCCTCCTCTCGTCCGGTTTAGTTTCGGACAAGAAGAGAATATCCACACCCTCCGACTTCGGAGCTCCGAAGCCCTCGAACTCCGCCCGGGCTGTTGCGGCCCCGGCAGTTCCATGCCACTAGCTTCATTGTGGCCGCGGAGCTGTTCCGACGACCCCGCTTCAACATTGTTGGAAACCACTACACCATGGAACTCACCCTCACTACGCACTTTCTTTTTCATTTCTCTCCTGCTCCACATCAATCTCCATATTTTCTCCAGCGAGTTCTCTTCTTCCCCCAAGCTGCTCACCCAACATCTTTTCTCCCTTCCCGTTCTAACTTGTCTTTTAAACCTCCTCGGCTCTCCACTTTGCTTCCTCCCTTCTTAGCACCGAATCGGTATTGGTTTGGGCACCAGCTCCCGCACATCCTCACCCATCGACCAGTTGCCGGTCTCCTTCTCGCTGCTCTTCTCCCTGCTCTTCTCCTTCGCCTCAACACTCCCACCATTTTGCTGCCTCGACCCGAGCCAAGTTGAGGTTTTTCTTCGTAGGTATGGTTCCGGCGGGGGTTGCAGCTTGTATGGTCTTCTGGGGGCTTGTTACCTCCTCTTCTTCTCCCTTGTCACACCCCTCTTTGGCCCCTACATCCTTCCTCCAAGAGAGAGCATCACTTCTAGATCTTCCACCACCCCCCCTGCTGATCCCCTAGAACCCCAAGAGCCCGATCCACCGCCGCCTCTCCCCCGACATGCTTACGGGCTCCTGCTGCCGCCAAGTCTCCCCACCATATCATTTCTTTGGTGGTATGAATCGCAGTTCCCGCCCATACCGAGCTCTCTCTCGGGGCCGAGCTTCTCCATGCACACCTTATCTACATGCCCGATTTTGCCACATATATAGCAAAAGTCAGGTAGGAATTCATCTTGGGACGGGGCACCCGGCGATCCTCCCCATCTTCTCCCAATTCCACCATGATGCCTCTTCGCATGGCGCTTCCGCGGTCGATCCTAATTTTCACCCGGAGGTACCGCCCGGCCGCCATGTCATCCTTGTCAAGATCAACGTCCATGAATTGTCCAATGTCATCACCGATCGTCTCGCCGCCTCCCTGTTCAAGCATCCCCATTGGGAGCCGGTCCACCCTGATCCAGATCGGGATGGTGTTGAAATCTACTTCATCGATGGACTTGGATCCGTCAAATTCCGCAACCACCAGCACCTCCTTGGAGATTGTCCAAGGCCCATCATCAAGCGCCTTGCGTTTCCCAGATGCTTGCAAGAACGTGATGAGGAAACAGTTGTCCTCCAAGCTCTTGCATTCGATCCCTTTCATCGGACACCAGATCCACCCAAACCGACCGTACCACCACCTCCGCTTTCACCTCCTTTTCCGAGAGCAGTTTTGCAAAGGCCTTAGGGTTTCCCTCCGTCTTCTCCATCACCATCGGCTTCTTCCCGATCCTCACCTTCTTCTTCTCGTCCTCCGACAACCTCAGCCCCTTCATCAACCCCTAGACTCCTTCCATGATCGCTAACACGCGGCGATCAACGGCGGTGAATGAATGGCGGTGGACTCGGGTGAAGGCTAGAAAGAGGACTAGGGTTTTAGGGATGACGGTGGATGTGGATTGGAGGGCGTCGCTGCGCCGATCAAAGGGGATGATCGGGGGAGCGGGAACGGGGCGGTGGATTGGGACCTAAGCAGGGAGCGATCTCACCGAAGGAGATCGGAGAAGGATCGGAAGAGGGAGGAGGAACCGCCGTGATCACCAAACTCGAGTCGCCTAGGAAACCCTAGGCGCCGAGACACAATGTCTGTTTTTGGTCTCTTATTATCCATCACTGTTCATTCAGCTTACAATTGTGTCTTCCGGCCGGTTCTTCCTCTACTAAAAAAATATGTTCCAGTTTGGGTGGATTATATTATCTAATGGCTTCTCTGCTACTATAGGTCGCAACAGTTTGTCATCATTGCCAGGCTAGTATATATGCATACACCACCGCCATTCAACCTGTGTGTTTCCTTTGTTGGAGTATCATAGTTCAGTGTACTCCACTATTTCTAATGCGGTCCATGTTATGAGTGACGACTGACCTTGGTATACGAATCATCGATCGTCCTCAACTCTAAGTCGCTGTCTGTCTACATAGGAGTGTAATGCGGCCCTGTCTGTCTACATACTGGCTGTGTAATTAAATTTGGATTTTGCTTTCTAGCTACGCCAGCATCAGAAACTAATACTGCAGAGCTGTACGTAAGCCTGCACATGCAACACGACGAATCCAAACATAGGAGTCCTCGCGAATGGCGAACCTAGAGCGGACGCGGCGGAGCGTGCCGATCATCCTAGCAAGTTATTGGACCAAGACGATGGGGGCTAGGCTTCAGGGAGTCCAAACTGAATTAAAAGAAGCTAAAAAAAGTGGTAGGAATTGATCAAAATGGGATAATGTGAAGGTCGATCGAACGAGGAAGTAGTAGCAACGTAAGAGCAAAGTGTTAGGTAATCGATTGTTTTGGGGAAAAGAATATGGTTCGCCGCCCAACCGCTGGCTTCCGGCGGCGCGACGTGGGCCCGCCCGTTTATGCGCGGGAAACCGTAGCGGCGTCATGACGTAAACGCTCACGTGGCATGCACGAAGAGGAAGAATCAGTAGCGTCGGCAGTCTCGTCGTTCATCAGTCAATTGCATTTGCATTGACGTACTTACGTGGACACCACTGCCACTCGGCCAAGCTCCGAGCAGGTGCTGCGGCCCCTCCTAGAAAATACTATACAACAGTACTATAGCAGCACTATTTAGCACTGTAGCAAGGAGTCGTTTTTAGATTTCGAGGCGAACAATAAACTGAGAATGAAACCGGCAGAGCCACGATTTGCAGCACACTACCGGATCCGTGCTACAGCGTGTCACAGTTTGCGGTCGAAAATCAAACTACTCATCAGAGAGTATAAAGGTCAAAAGTTGTACTTTTCCTTTTTTTTTAATATAAATATAAATATAAATAAATGGTATCAGGTGTATCGTCATGTATGCCCAGATCCCGTCCTATCCCAGCCAAACTTTTGGCGGGCCCAAGCAAACAAAAAGGCCAGGCGGTATATGTTGGCGGCAGATGATCCGATGCTGACTATACTGGTAAATTAACGGCGTACGGCGTCACCGTTCACACACATGAATCACATGCATATATGGATGCACAACGTGCATGCACCAACAATCGACGACACGTACACCAGCCCTGCGTCGACCTGCTGGCCTCCTTAATATAAAAAGCATCCTGCTGCCTCCTTCGATCCTTACCCAGCAACTAGCTAGCTAGCTACTAACTGCAATCGTGCGCCAATATAATGCATGGAACAATAATGGCTATAGAAGGAGGAGCTGATAAGCGCACTGGTGGTGCTGGGGCTTCGTCATCGGCAGCGGCGGCTCACCATATGATCCTCCCGTACCCGCATAAGCCGGTTCCTCAAGCGAGTGGCCGTCACCTATTCCACTACACTTCTGGCGGCACAGGCCGTGGCCCTTGTCAACTCGCTCTTTGTCGTGGCCATACTCCGCTATAGGTACGTACGCTACTGATATAAGAGGCCCGCATGAGAAAAGGAGGCGGCCCCGCCTCCTTTAATAAAAAATGACTGATCGGTTAATCCAAGCATTAATCAAAGGCGTTTTACGTTCCTGTCCCACCTCTGGAAAAAAAAAATAGAAAAACTTCGCAAAAAAAATTTGTTTAGCAGTGTATGATACTCTGACTAAACCAACCACTAGTATCACTTTAGTTTCTCTTTTTTATTATATATCTCCTATATTACATCTCTCTTAAAAATACTCCACGATACGTACTGCAGGCAAGAGCCACGTTTGGTCCTTTTGTACTTGGCGTTTGTCAACTTCTACACCGCTCTCTACTTCGGCGCCGGCTCCTCAGGATCCGTCATCGCCATGGGACGACGCTCATCCTTTTTCGCGCTGACCTTGGGTACTTTCGGCCATCTTCCTTGGCGCGTTTCTGCTGGCGCTTTTCTTCTACAGCTTTACCCAAGCCGGCATAACGCTACCGCAGGTGGCGGCGTCGGGCTCGTCATCGCCGTGGCGGCGTACTTCTTCTACCGTGTCATTGTGCTCCACCTTGAGGATGACGAGGAGCAGGAAATGCATGTCGAGATTCTTCGCTCGAGGCCTCCCATTTGAGTTAAATTTGCAGAGCCATATCCATCAGATTTATTATATATGTGTCATTGCTCATCATCGAGTGTAACATCAATTTTGGCTTTATTTGCTTAGATCTTAGTTGATCCAAACAGCCTAACTAATTATAAGGGCTTGTTTGATCAACTAGCTAGGGCTAGCATTCGCAAGTAGTTAGGGGCTTGGCTAAAAGATTAGCCTACCTATTAGCCTCAGGTTTGGATTGATTTAGACAGTTTTGTTCGTTTAATTACCGTCCGTAATTGGGGTTGGGTTACTCTTTAGTGAACCAAACGGTATCTACATTTCTTAGTGGTCTTGTAACTTATCCATGGTTTTTTATGAAATTTTTTGTTTGAAATTCACTGTGCAACACTACTATATAAAATCTTTTGCGTGATGCTTTCATTTTTTTCCGAGGCGGGCAGGCAGGACCGAGGTAGTCACTTTTATTAATCGAGGCGTTTATAAGAAACCGCCCGCAAAATCTATTAACGGAGATTCTTGCTTCTAAGAAAACCAAGTTTTCAGCTGGCAATGAAGAAGAGGAGCAAAACGATGGCCACTGCAAGGAATAGGAGCCATGTTTATTAGGAAGACCATGTTTTATACTTCTGTTAAACTCTGGATGATGAAGGGTTAGATGTCTTTTGGGGGATGGTTGGATTCGTGCGGTCATCGGTAGCCATCTGTTGCTTCGCTCTTTGGTTCTTGTTTGGGTTCGTGTCCTCTTGCGCTGGGGAGGTTAAGTGCAGTTTGTGGTTGTCGTGCCACCCAAGCTGGGTTGGCGTCTCTGCTTTTTGTTCTTAGAACTGCCTTCTCTTTTCTTGCTTCTGAAACATCTATATGATGCTTGTATTTCTGTTCTTTTGAACCGGAATGGGGAGCCCGAGTTTTTTAGAAAAACATGATTTTAGGAAAACAAAGTCTAAATCTAGTTTTGTATTATTCTCTTTAGCTTAGATAAATTTATATGAATTTTGTATGATGGGATAAAATTATTTTTATATCCTATATAGTAGTTCCAAATATTTAAATTGGATTTGGTATTTTTAATTGCATTAAATGTTCAAAAAATATTGTTTTTTTGGAAAAAAAGCATTCCCACATTTATTTTATGAAGTCTATTTGCCTTCGTGACCTATTAACATATTTTAAATTACATCCCTTGTGGTTGATATGGTGTCACGTCAACAAAAACTACTTTCAAAATCGTCCAAGGATCAAAATCAGAAGTGTTCGGAAAATGTAGGAGTAAAAAAATTGTTTCGGACAGGGACTGCCATCAATCGGACATTTTCCTGGTAGGGAATAAACAATTGGTGATATCCTCTTTTTCTTATGGCTGCATATTCACATGTACGGAGCACTACTGCATTTATGAACATTGAACAATTGGTGATAAGCCCTGTCGGCTCTCCAAGAGAAATGACGGGACATGTCGCCGCCCAGCTGCCGACAGGTATGGTAGGCCTTCGTCGGCTGCCACCCGCCTTCTAGGGGCACACCATCGCCGCCACAGCGATTGTGTGTGGTGCCGATGCCGTTCGGATCTGTGGCTGCGCCTCAATTGCTCATCGTCGAGAATCGGGGATCTTCCTCCTCCGAACCAGCACCATCGAGCCTTGTTCTTTGTGCGGATAGTCGTTGTCAAAAGTCGGCCTCCTCGCTCGGTCTTGGCTCAGGCCTCTGCGTTGAGCGAGCTCCTCTGCATCCACGGCCGGGTTGAGGTTGACGAGGTCGTCATCGTCGACACTCGACACCAAAAATGCTATGGGTGGAATCAGCTCTTCTAGTCTTGTTCATCTCATCGGGTGTCGTGTGATTGGACTCCTTCTCATCGAGACCGGCGTTCACCCACCGTGAAGGTATGTATGGTCAAGATCTACACTGCTGGTGGAGACCGGTTTTGTTCACGGGTGTGCGCCTCTAGTCTCGCAGTGTGTGCAGGAGCGCCGAAGAGGAGGCGCCACCGGTTGCCGCTGCTGGGGAAGCACTAAGAGTTTCCTTTGATGAGCCCTTAGATTAATATATGCAGTGAAAACAGTGCAAGTAAGAAACGTCTTTCTTTTCACAGTAGTTCTGTGTTTTGTGATGTGATTTATAGGTTCCATTTCAGATAACCTAGGAGGATAGACTAAGAATGTTTTGTTTTGCTTTGCTTTGCTTTCTGCAGTGTCGGGGCCTCAAGGTGCTCATCCATCAATCAATCCACGATAAACTGAGCTTTCAGATTGTTTTTCATGTGACATGAATTTGGATTTTTCTTGTATTGCCATGTGTCATTTAATTTTCAGGCTCAGAGGATCATTTGCATTAATCCAGAGAATAATTGACCAAAGTGGACCTCAGGTACCTGGTAACAATTAAACAAGTTGTATCTGACTGTCAACATTGATGTTCACTGCTTGGACAGCCTGATTAAGGTAGGACATGTGTCAGCCTCAAACAACTGCATGTAAAACTATATTTCAGAGATTTTGAACATACATCCAGCTTTTCATGTTTCCTTTTGAGTTTCAGGTCCCTCCTCAGATACTTGACCGCCTTCACCAACATCTGGATGATAGGGTTCCCCAAGTGCTCATTAAGTGCTTCTGGCTAAGAGGGTTGCCCTATTATAGACTTTAGCCGGGGAGTAATTGCACAACCCAAGATATGTGGAAGAAAGGCCTAGGAGTCGATATCAGCCCATTTAGCGAAAGGTCAACATGCAATTCCGGTCCACAAAGGCCCATGGCAAGTTGCTGAGATGCTCTTTTGTTTTGTTGGTCAATGCCATAAATAGTTTCTTTGTGTTGAGACCAAAAGCGTTCTCTAACATTATTTTTTCTCAATACTCCCTCCGTAATTGAATAAATAAATTTATAGAATCCAGGCCAAGTTTGATTAATTTTATAAAAAATTAACAACATCTATGATATAAAATGAGTACTCCATGATAAATCTAACTATACTAATTCGATACCATAAATCTTAATCCAGTCAAAGTTTTAAAACTTTGACTTAAGACAACACTCCCTCTGTCCCATGAAAAAACACAATTGTAGGACTAGACATGAGTATCGTTGCAATGCGCGAAATTACCAAAATGGCCCTATAATCTGACACGGCAATTCAGGATGTAACGTGCACTAGCTGAGAAGCTGACGTCTGGGGCTCGTGCAAATTACTAGTAGGATCTATATGTGGATAGGGAGCTGTTCAATTACTTTATCAGCTTTCTCATCACACCAGGAACACAGCTGTTTTATCCTTCCTTTCTCGTATCTAAGTGATTAACTAAATTACCTTTCTGTGATATTGCAACGGCATGTGCTTGATGTGGACATTAGACTTGAAAACCATGTACATTATGGCCTCTGTTTCATCTATTTTCCCATGATGTTTACTTGTTCAATCTGTACTATCATTCTTTTGGGTGATGGTTGCACAATGTGTACTCTTATAAGCACTTAGTTGCACACTATGTTTATGGCATGGTAGCTTTACTCTGCAAAACAGCACTTGGTGACTTTTATTTAGTTATTGTGGAAACAACGATCAAGTTTACTCATCTGGTGCCTTTTACTCCATTTGTTGATACCATTGGGCGTAGTATTCATTTATTTCAATTAGATGGTGTTTTTATGTCATATTACTCTGTTTTTTCAGATCATCATTACTACAGGTTTCCAACAAGGTACTGAGAAGGCAGCAGTTTTGGACTTGTTATAATTGTTGTATGATACTATGATCCAGTAGGAAACCTCTAGATCTATAAGCCAATGGAATTCTGTAAGGTGGCTATGTGAGAGTGTTTGTTATGACAACACTGTATACTAAATAGTGCCACGTATCATGATGAAAACATTATTTTGTTTTTAAGTTTTATGGTTATTATATCGTAGGTTCTGAATCTGTGATATCCTGTTAGGTGCTCTGTACATTTTATAGATTTCTTACAGCCATATCTTGCTTTGTGATGTCAGACATGAGACTGGAGAAGTTTTTGGGGGTAATTGAGAACTATGCAGTGTACGTACCCAGTTGTCTATATTACCAGCAGGTAAAACAACCACATGCTGTTTTCATTTCATTTCTCGAACTCTTTCTTGCAAGGCTTATGATTTTGTCATAAAAGGCTCGTTTGAGGTAATAAACTGCCCACCACTTTATCCTTCAGGACTGTTGACTGGAATATTTCTCAGTCCACCTTGTGTATTCAGTTTTCTATTTTCCCCTGCTGAATGCAGCCATCAGTTTTCCCCCTGCTGAATGCAGCCATCAGTTTATAAAAAAGATCTGGAAAGGGAAAATTCCCCAAAAATCAAGATTTTTCTCTGGATGTTAATGAATGACTCAATTCTGACTAAAGACAATATGATTAAAAGAAAGTGGAAGGGTGATCCAACATGTTATTTTTGTAATCTCTCTGAAACTGCAAATCATTTATTCTTTTCTTGTAATATTGCAAAGGTTGTGTGGTCCATTTGTTGCTATATGCTTGGGTGCTAATAATATACCCAACTCCATGAATCAATGTTGGGAGTGGTGTGAACATTGGATTCCTCATGGAAAACAATTTCATTCTTTAGGCATTGCTGCTATACTCTGGACTATTTGGAAATCACGTAACAAAGCTTGTTTCGATGGGAAAATTGTGAAGGATCCTGCCTATATTGTTTGCTATGCTTGCTCGCTCATGGGTTATTGGGCAGATCTTTACACGGGAGGCGACAGGGAGGCGCTCAAGGAAGGGATCACGACGCTGTTGAAGATTGCTGCCGACATCGTCAGCAAGAACAAGAAGATGAAACAAGATGCACAGAAGATGGTGGGGAGTGCTCAAGATGACAACTGAAGCTGAATATGAAGAAACTCAGAGTGTTGGCTCTTTTGATGTTCCTGGACGGTGGCCTGTTTGATGATTCTGGATGGTGTCTTTTGCGGTAACTTCGGATGGTGATCTGAGTTCCAGCTGCTAGAATCACGTCCTCTTGGTTTTGTTTCATGCAGCAAACTGTTGGCTGGATGTAAATCCTTTAAACCCGTCTGGTTTAACGCTAGGTTTGGTTACTCTTAGCGATCCTTTTACCTTTTCTGTATGTGCTGATAGGAGTAGTATCAGCCATCTTTTTTTCTGCTTTTCTGAGAACAGTTCTAAACTCTTTGTATTTCCGTTAACTCGTTAATGGAAATGGGGAATCTCCCGGTTCGAAAAAAAAAATGCAGCCATCAGTCGGCTCTCCTATCTTCTCTCAGCTGCCTATTCCAAGAACAGTGTAATTGTTTGCTTGGTCGATGATGCATTTGTTGCAAACTATAAAAGAAAACAACCTTATTCATCAACCCATTGCTGCAGCTACTTGCTGATGTATCTTGCTGGTGCATTATGATTCCAGGGAGGGCACGTGGAACGGGCCAGGCTGACATGGGCACGCGTGGCATAGGGTGGTGCTGTGCTTGGTAGCAGTTTCATTCACGAGAAGACTTAGTGGTGGGGCTCAGAATTTTGAGACTGGATTTGAAATGTGAAACGCTACAAGTTTTTTGTCAACCTAAAGTCTAATATATGATATGTATAATACACATAGCTGTAATGTACAATACATAGCAGATTAACACATAATTGAGCATGATTTGAAATTGTTTAACGTATGGAAGTACTTGTTGTTCGATATATCAAAATGGCAACATCTAAATCTAAAATATATAAAGTATATGAAACATCTATGTAATAAGAAATCTTACAAATATGTAGTACCGCTTCCTTTTTCTCTTCGTATCGAAGACCTAAACTAGTTAAATTAATAAAATAGTCGTGGACGCTCTTGGCGGCTGGCCACCCATAAGTTTGGTGGGGTACGCTCCTGCGCCGCTGCCGGCTGGCCCTAGCCGCTGATTGCTCGGCGCCCCTGTGCTCGGTGTTGGCTGTTCCAGGCTCTGCTCGCAATCCTGTGAGGCCATTCCTACAGTGTAAGGGTTTGAAGTTGGGCCATTAGCGATACAAGGATATTTGTTTTGGGCTCAAATCATGAATACACAGTTATTTTGCTTTGTTTCTCTTTCTTCAATCTATATATATATAATCCTAAAAAATGTATGCACTATATGTATAAATTTTTTTTTGATGAAAAATAATAGGTATTTAATTGAATACCCTTGAATATAAGTGGGCTCGCCCTCGTAGACATAACAAGTCTCCAAAGCCATTGGCCACCATTAGTATTCCTGTGGTGAGCGCCAGTAGAAGCTATATATAGGCTTTGATGGATCTGTGCCTGTTGTGGGATTAGAGTGTTCTGCAACACTTCAAATTATGAAGTTTGGACAACATCATGTTTGTAGAATTGATACTACTAGAGGCCTGTTTGGCCTTGAGACGCTCACAGCGCCGCGTCTACAGTCACCCTTACGAATATATATGCAAACTCCACCCTTATGAGCAACTTCAGAGATGAAATTGATGAAATCACAATAGGCACTTCACTCTCGATAAGAACGTTGCCTACCCTTGAAAAGCACAAAAGCCGTTAACCCCAGAATATTTGCTTCTGTTGGGAGTCAAAACTATGATCTTAGGTGCTACCGAGACTCTTAACTACTATTGTAGGCTACAGGTTCTTTTTGCCCTGAGGCTATTATTGTAAGGTAAGGTTGCCTTAATTGTATATATATACCCACTGGCCAATGTACATTCGACAAGGGATGGCATGCTTTATGGCATTTCAGGGAG
This sequence comes from Hyparrhenia diplandra, assembly GCA_015847255.1. Classification (NCBI taxonomy): domain Eukaryota; kingdom Viridiplantae; phylum Streptophyta; class Magnoliopsida; order Poales; family Poaceae; genus Hyparrhenia; species Hyparrhenia diplandra. Next base: position 394,069 of record JADLZK010010791.1, read on the forward strand.
CACTAAATAATTTCAGATAAGAGAATACGTGGACGAGTATGAATAATGAGGAATTATTAAATTATTCATCACTGTTCATGCAGCTTTACAATTGTGTCTTTCAGTTATTCCTCTGACAAAAAATATCTTCCAATTTGGGTGGATTATCTAATGGCATCTATGCTACTATAGGTCGCAACAGTTTGTCATGCCCGGCTTTTAACTGCCATTCAACCTATGCTTCCTTTTTTGGAGTATCAGTACTCACTATTTGTAATGCGCTCCATGCGTGTTATGACTGACTGACTTTCGTATATGAATCATTGATCTTCGTCAACTCTAGGTTGACTACGTACATACTGGCTGTGTAATTAAATTTGGATTTTGTTTTGCTTGCCACGCGAGCATCATATCAGAAACCGCAGAGCTGTAGTAAGCCTGCAACACGACGAATCCAAACATAGGAGTCCTCGCGAGTGGCCAACCTACAGCGGACGCGGCGGAGCGTGCCGATCATCCTAGTTATTGGACCAAGACGATGGGGACATTCACCAGAAGACATAGTGGTGGGCCTCAGAATTTTGAGACTGGATTTGAAATGTGAAACACAACAATTTTTTTGTCAACCTAAAGTCTAATATTTGATATGTATAATACACATAGCTGTAATGTACAATACGTAGCAGATATAACACATAACTGAGCATGATTTCATATATTTGTAAGCATGATTTGAAATTGTTTAACATATGGAAGTACTTGTTCGATATATCAAAATGGCAACATCTAAATCTAAAATATATAAAGTATATGAAACATCTAAATAATAAGAAATCTTACAAAAATATGTAGTACCGCTTCCTTTTTTTTTTTTTCCTTCGTATCAAAGACCTAATAACAATTAAATAAACTACTTAAATTAGTAAAATATTCAAATGAATTGTCACTGCTGGTGGAGATGCTCTTCCAAATGATTCACAAATTCTAATCCATAATGTATTGATTTTGTAACTTACAAATTAATTCATACTTCAAAAAGTGGTGACTCTAATCGTTGTGGACACTCCTGGCGGCTGGCCACTCAGGGCAGCCGTAATGGCTAGCTCATAAGCTAGCTCTTAGTATTTTTTTTATATTTTAATAGAAGAGAGAAGAGTTAGCTCTTGATCAAGAGTTAGGCTTGTACACACATTCCAAGATATGTGAGAGTGGGATATGGGACTAATTATACTATGAGCCATTGCTAAAAAGTAGTACTATTGGAGAGGTTGGCTTAGAGCTAGTAGCTGACTTATACCATTGCGGGTGCCTTCGTAAGTTTGGCGAGGTACGCTGCTGCGCCGCTGCCGGCTGGCCCTAGCCACAGACTGCTCGACTCCCCTGTGCTCGGCGTTGGCTGATCCAGGCTCTGCTTGCAATCCTATGAGGCGGCCTGTTGTGCGAGGGTTTGAAGTTGTGCCATTGGCCACTATTGGGCCTTGTTGGGCCATCTAATAGGTGAGCGATACAAGGATATTTGTTTTGGGCTCAAATCATGAATACACAGTTATTTCTGCTTTGTTTTTCTTTCTTCAATCTATATAATTCTCAAAAAATGTATGCACTATACGTATACAATTTTTTGATAAAAAGTAATGAGTATTTAACCGAATACCCTTGAATATAAGTGGGCTCGCCCTCATAGACATAACAAGTCTCCAAAGCCATTGGCCACCATTGTAAGAACAATGCTTTAGTATTCCCGTGGTGAGCGCCAGTAGTAGCTATATATGTAGGGTAATGACTTTGATGGATCTATGCCTGTTGTGGGATTAGAGAGTTCCGCACTTCAAATTATGAAGTTTGGACAACAACATGTTTGTAGAATTGATACTAGAGGCCTGTTTGACGTAGACGCTCACAATGCACGTCACCCTTACGAACATATGCATGCAAACCCTATCCTCATGAGCACCTTCAAAGACGAAATTGATGAAATCACAACAGTCACCTCTCTCTCGACGGGAACGTTGCCTACCACTGAAAGCACAAAGCCACTAAAGCCAAGAATATTTGCTTCTGTTGGGAGTCAAAACTATGATCTTAGGTGCTACTAAGACTCTTAACTACACAGGTCCTTTTGCACTGAGGCTATTATTGTAAGGTAAGGTTGACTGAATTGTATACATGCCCACTGGCCAATGTACATTCGACAAAGGGATGGCATGATTTATGACATTTCAGGGGAGCTCTAAATAATTTCAGAGAAGAGAATATGTGGATCTGTATGAATAACGAGTAATTATTAAATTATCCATCACTGTTCATTCAGCTTAAGGGCCCCTTTGGTTCACAGGTGGAACGCAGGAATATCACAGGATAGGATTGTCGGAGGAAAGCTTCCTTTTTCTCTCCTTTGGTTAAGAGAAAACGAAGGAAAAATTCCATAGGAATTGAATCCTACGCCCGCATTCGGAGGAAAGAAAGCATGAGCTCCGACCTCATGGAAAATTTTCGGCGGTCGCTCTGAACCGTGTCTCGTCGGAACGCTGTGGAGCCGAGCGCGTGGCAGGTCGGGCGGGCACATATGGAGCAGGTCGGGCGGACCGAGCACGCGACGCGACACGGAGCAGCCCGAGCACGGGGGGCGCACATGGAGCAGGTCGGGCGGACGCGGACGCACATGGCAGCCGCGCTCCCCGATCGGGCAATGGCAGCGGCGCCCATGTGGCCACGCCTCGCGCGTATGAGTGGGAAGAAGGGGGCAGGGAGGGCGGCGCGAGCGGCTGGGAGGAGTGGAAGGCATGGCTGCCGTCTTTGGGCTGGAGGCCTGGGGATGGGCGAGGCAGCGAGCCGCTGAGCTTCAGGCGGCGGCCATGGCGAGGGACTAGGGGAGAGAACGAGCGGTGGAGAGATGTTGACTAGTGGGGCCCACCATGTGGATGGAAGGCTCACAAGAGGCCACCCAAACAGCAAGAGCAGGTGCCTGTCCAGTTCGCCACGCGCCTGCCGTCCGTGCTTCCCTCCAATTCCATTGTTTGTTTTTTTTTTTTTTTAAACCAATTCCTTTGTTTCACCCGAGCGTGGGTGCCAAAGGCACTCGTTTCTGTTCCTGCGGGGACTTCGGTTCCTATAGAATTCGATGGACCAGGCAACCCGATCCTACGATTTTCCTTTTCCTATCCTCTGTCTACAGTAAAATCCAAAGGGGCCCTAACAATTGTGTCTTCCAGTTCTTCCTCTGACCAAAAATACCTTCCAGTTTGGGTGGATTATCTAATGGCATCTATGCTATTATAGGTCGCAACAGTTTGTCATGCCAAGCTTTTATGCATAAATACCACCGCCATTCACTACGACATGTCTCTTAATAGAAGGCATTTTGTTAAAGGCATTTTTTCAAAATGCCTTAATTTCTTGTTCTATAAAGGCATTTATATCAAAACTAGTAGCGGGGCGCGGGCCTCCGTGCGCCCGTGCAGGAACATCTTAAATACATAAGAAAATAACATAGTAGTAGGTTGAATCATGGCTATACACATATTATACATGATTGCAGTTGTGTAGTTATAGGTTTCAGTTTAGAGCAGGTTGACAGGCTAGAAAGTAGCCAGGCCAGTTAGATCTCTTATAAAGCTTGGTGCATATGTTTGTGGGTCTGAAAATACACAAAGACCCAACTCTGCGGAATACAATACAGTAGTCATATCGAAGCGATGCAGATCACCAGATCCGCAGCACGTTGTATGTTCTGGTGTGCGGTGGCGCTGCACTGGTCGACCATAAGTCAGTTATCCCAATATGATTGAACAATATTGGTACCTAAAAACATTGGTACATAGTGAGAAAATGAACCTGGAATTTTAGAAAGAGTTAAATGCACCACAGGCCCCTGAACTTGTAAGCGTGTGTCACATAAGCCCCTGAACTTTGAAAATGCATTTCTGGGCCCCTAAACTTGTTAAGTGGTACATCACAGGCCCCTGAACTTTAAATGGTACACTATAGGCCCCTGAACTTGTCAAGTGGTACAACACGGGCCCTCGAACAGTGCCATGCATGCATGATGCTACAGTGTCATGCATGGCGGCAGTTTTCGCTAAGCTACCGTGCATCGCCGTGGATTGCCGTATGTTGCCGAGCCGCCGCCGCACGTCACGAATCTTCGTCGTCGGGCCTGGATCCACCCGCGTTTGTCATAGCACTACTAGAATCTGCATGTTTCCCTAGGGTTAATAATCCTAGGGAAAGGTTGAAAACCGTAGGAAACAGTTTCCCTACGGTATTTTAGGGAAAGGCCCCTAGGGAGGAATTCGGACGGAAAGACAACCTTCCCCTACAGTTTTCTTTCCCTAGGGGGACGTATCCCCTAGCAAAACTGCCTTAGATGCCAACAGCAAGGCTGACGTGGAACATAGTTTCCTTAGAGACCTTTCCTAGGAATTAGAACTCTAGGGAAAGAATATATCATAGAGAACAACATTTCAATCAAATCTTTTATACAGATTTATATTTAAATTCAAATACAAATTTATATCTGAATTCAAATTCAAATTCACACATGAACACTTAATTAAACACTCATTTCATTCAATAACCACAAATCCATTCGTTTAGAGTTATAATATTGTCATAATACAATCATGTCGTCCATCCATTTGGTTCCCACAAGTACTTAAAACAAAATGCAAGAAGCAGTAACTACAACTCTAATATTTTTCACTCCACTTGTAGTCTCATTTACTCGAGATCTTGTCCCATTCAGATGGCCCTGAAATACTCCACAAGCGATCCTATTTATTGTTTCATGGAGGCACCAGCCTGTGAGATTAAGCAAATCTGAAGTTAGAAAAATGTTGAATTAATTGCATGGGCCATGCCAAAATATACACAAGTACCAATTTACCAAAAGGTAACACTACGCCACACAAAATTTACCAAGTCAGTCTTAATATCTCATTAACACTAGATAATCAAACCCACATATGAGCTGATAACTAATTTTCTCATAGACAGACAAAAGCATTAGCTGACCATCACTCTCTCCATTGGCATTAGATAATAAAGAAGGGCGAAAAAAACCAGCAAGCAGATACAAATTGTTGTCCAAAATGAATCTCTAAAATAGGAATTTGTTCCAGCGTGATAAAACTTTATTCCAGCGTACTAGTGCCTGCAATAAATACTTTTGAATATAGCAGTCGTTTGTACATTCACACTCCAATCTCAACAAGGACAAGGAGCATGAAGAAAGCATACCTCTAGGTAAGTGAAACTCCACAACCACCAACCTAGGTACTGAATTCAGGATCCTTGTGTGGCACACACCCACTAGGCCACCAGCATAGTAACACCCAAAACCTGGATTTAGATCGAGTAGAGCTGCCATAAACTGTAAACCCCTGCCACATGTAGCCACTATGAGGATAAAATGCAAGTAAATGAGGTTATATAGATAACTGCACGTTGCCATGCTCAAAACAATGCAGCCGTCAGTAAATCCATTTCAGGTTTTTCCTAACTCCTAAGTCAAACTACAGGAATAACAACCAAGCTTGTACAAGGTAACTAATATAGAATATGTGGGCTGTCGCATTTAAATTGACAACAAGGTAACTAATATAGAATTGTGGGCTGTCACATTTAAATTGACAAGGACAACAGCAAGTCCACTTGACAAGGATAACATTTCTTATCGAATTGTTCTCTGTAACTGTTTTCACTGAACTGAGTGCTATTTGAGTGATTCTCCACTTAGTCTCCTATTGGAAATTCTTATTGATCCTAGTGTTCAGTACAAAATCAGCTACAAACCAAATTATGCAGGACCTACTATTGAACCAAGTCATGCAAGATCTCATCTTTGCATTTTCCTCTGTAAGACTCAATCATTTACAGAACTGAGTAGCCATCGTTAGAGTTTAAAAAACAAGACAGGATTGTGCAAAAGATAATGAGGAATACAGTACCTGATTGGAATGTATTATAATTTAAGGACTTCACGTTTTTCCATAATGGAAAATGAGTTCCAGCTTTATTTTAAACTAGAACGAAACTCAACTTACCAACTGATCATTGCAAGAACAAGATATGGTAATATAATAGTAGACTCAAGGTGACATGATTGGACAACACTACCATACTAAAATTGATCACTTAGAAATACGTATATAGAAGATCATATCCTTCTTTGAAAATAAAATTCATTATACTGAAAATACAGGGCCATACACAAAGACCAAACCTGAGCAGCTTTGTAAGCATTCATGATGCTTATAACTTGTCCCAGCTTAGAATTACCAGGATATTATATTCGATCAAAACAGAATTATCGTCTAGCATCTCAGTACTTCAGACTCAATTTCGAGCAGATCTGCAAAGACAAGGTCTAAACTAATCTAGTGAAATCAAGACAAAAATCCACAGCCACGCATACCATATATGGAATTTACCAATGAAGCATAGACAATAGCTACAGCAGGGGATGCATAGACAACTTGCCTGAACTCTCAGCAGCAGCCCAACCACATTGCCTGAAATCTCCCCAGAGCAGCAACAAGTTGTGCAGACACACCTTGCTCGACCTCGCCCTAGAGATGTTCATAGCCGCCATTTGTTGAACTTGCCCCAAATCGACAATAACTGGATCTGAAAGGGAAGCACACGAATCGGAGAGTGGAGCGAGAAAGAAGCAGTCGGATTTTGGAGGGATGGAGGCGGTTGGTAGACTGCGGGAGGGGGCTACCTATGGCGAGGACGTTCTGGTGACCCGGTGGCGTGGATGCCGCCTCCCGTGATGAACCGGAGCTCGAGCCGGCAAGGACGGAAGGAGCGGCGGCGGCCTCGCGTCAGCTCGGATGCCGACGGTGTGGCGAAGCGGAGGGAGCTGCCCGCGGCAAAGACGGAGGGAGTGGCGGCGGCTTACCTTAGCTTGGGTGCGGGCGGCGCGGCACGAGGTCGGAGGCCGGCGGCGTGCGGCGGGCGGCGCGGCACGAGAGGTCGGAGGCCTGCAACGTGCGGCGTAGGGATCCGGGCGACGCTAAGAAAATATCACGGCAAATAAGATTGGGTTCGCTGTTTTTTTAAAACATCGGGTTCGGATGTTTCCCTAGGAATTCAATCCGCTTCCTAGGTAAACTCCTAGGGAAACCAGACACGCGAGCGCCACCGTGGCTGACCGATCCCTTTTCCTTGCTCCCTTCCTGACCAAAACAAATTTCGTAGGGAGAGAGTAGTTTCCCTAGGGTTTTCCTCAACTGTAGGGAAACTTACATATCCCTAGAGTGTTAAAAAACGGTAGGAAAAGAAAAATACCCTAGGAAAACTGGGTGATTCTAGTAGTGTAGGGCTAGCATAGATGCGCGCTAGTTGTAGGCGTCGTCGTTCGGGCAGGCATCGGGCTACCACTATTGCTGGACTGATGCCCTTGCCGCCGGGTTGTCATACCTAGATGTGCTACGTGCAGCACAGGTCGCTGCAATGATGGCCCTGGCGACGTTGCTGCACATGCTGCGGTGACGGTCCTAGGCTGTTGCACACGCGCTGCTGTAGTTTGATTGTGAGTTTTACATTCCTGATGTGGACAAACTTCAAATGAATGGTAACACCATCATTCTACCTGAGCTAGTAATAAACAAGTTGGAGAAGCACGTTGAGAAGATGAAGCAAAGAAAGATCAGTAAGGTAGTAGCAATGGCTCCTAAGATACAGGTTTAGGGGCATGTGGTGTACCACTTGACAAGTTCAGGGGCCTGTGGTGTACCATTCAAAGTTCAGGGGCCTATGGTGTACCACTTGACAAGTTCAAGGGCCCAGAAATACATTTTTAAAGTTCAGGGGCCTATGTAACATACGCTTACGAGTTCAGGGGCCTGTGGTACATTTAACTCTTTTAGAAATCTTTAACTGATGATATCAGATCACAATGCTGCAAGGAAACAAAAAAAAAACATTCATAACAACTTCCTACACACAACTAATTAGTACTTTGGGCATATATTCCATATGATTTAGTGAGTTAATTAGTATAGCTTGAGAACAGCCGGACAGCAAAGTCGTGCATAAAAAAAGAAGGCCTTACAGTACGGACAAGGCTACAAGGTTTCCCCATGCCTTGGAATATCTACTGTGCTTCTTTTTTTGTGTGTTTTCCGTGAATGCACACAGCGGAACGTGTGGCCGATGCAGCTGCTGTTTGTGCCCTGCCTCTCCTTGGCTGGCATGATGGAGGAGACCCTCTTGTCCTCCCTCGTAGACCTATAGGAAAGGCACAATTGGGTAGTTCTCATAGCAAGCTGTCATCAGCGGGAAGACTAAATTATTGATGAATTGACGACAATACTGAAATGCTAAAAATAGGATTGGGTATTATTATTGGTTTGCAAACTAAATAGAAGAATCATGTGTTCACGGTAAACCTAGATTGTAATGAAATACTATCATATTGTGGGGAAATCATGTAAACAGTGGGTAAAGCTGGGCACAGTTAAATGCACCTAGTATCTTGAACTCAGTTGATATATATTCCTCTTAAATCTAAAAAACAGAACACGAGGAAAAGCGTCGAATATATTATAGGATTCGAATCCTAACACAAAGCATGATACGATTCTCGATCCAAGTTTGCTTGATATATCTCTCAAATCTCTTATTGGACAAGGCATTCCAAAAATTGTGACAGAGTATGTTTTGGAAGAACCATTGAAAAACTCAAATTGGCAGAGCACTTATCCATGAAAAGGAGTATGCCACTATATGTAATGTTAATAAAAATAAATGAGCATATACCGTAAGAGCTTAACATCAAAGAAACAGGATACCTTAGAATGGACAACAAATATCATCAAGCCGAGATTCTGATAAGGAAAAGAACCTGCATACAGCAGTCATGAATAGGATCAGGTCCATTTAATGGAACAAAACTGATGGAAATGCATACCACTTTGCACCTTTAGTTACTTAATAGAAAGTAGAAGCAGAACCATAATGCAATTATTCCATAGAAGCACACACACGTTTCATTTCAGGATTTTCAATTTGATACTGAGGAAACCTCCACCACCACCTTGCTCTAAAAAAGCTAGATCCTGAATTCTCTTTAGCCTTAAGGTATTAAAGGCATAGAATAATCAATGGGGGATATGAGGTAATTCTTTTTTTCATCTAGAATGAGTTTTTTTTTCGTGACGTGCACAGTATACTATGGAGCCTCGTTACAATATATTATTCTATTCTATCCTTTTTAAATTTAATATACACACTGAACCGTGGCCACGTAGGAACAGAGAATGATATTTTGGTGCATATAGGAGCAGTAAGAAAATTAAACAGAGTACTATTTTGGTGCATATAGGAGGCACAAATTTTGGCCAATCGGAGATGAACATAACATGGATAGTTTTTTTAGTACAATAGATCATGGTTCTAACATGCACATAGGAGCGACGTACTATGTAAGAGTATATCTATATAGAAGCAGTTGCACAAAGTCAGATACTAAATAAAATGAGAGGCAACATGTAGACATAGTTGCACAAAGTCAGATACTAAATAAAATGAGAGGCAACATGTAGACATAATCAATGGAGAGCACACTTCTTGCATTTGTGCATTTTCACTTTGCTGTTGCAAAATCCTGCACCAGACCACCAGCTGGAACTTGATTTTACTTTAGCCCTAAATTAGAAAAAAAAAAGGTAGTGATACAGACATCAATAAAGGACAGCATATAGTAATCTTTCTTGTCAAAGTTAACGAAGCATTAGGCAGATCTCAATAATTAACCAAAGGATTACCGTGTCATTTTTTTGTCAAAATTAACCAAAGCATTAGGCAGATCTCAGATTAATCAATTGTACTTTGTCTATATCCAGTATAATAAAGTGTATAGCAATATAATATAATTACATGAGAAAAGTACTTGTACTTTGTCTATATATATATATAGGGAAAATACTTTCTACTCCCTGGGAGTAGTTACTCCCATGTGTATATCTCTAGAATATGCTATCATTAGGATAAATCCTAATTACTATCTGAACAGATTAACGACAACTTGTCGACTTGTTTTCTAAACAGGCAATTTAATATTAGAAGAAATCAGCCAATGTAAAAGAAAAGCTCACTCTTGGACTAACCATTTCCACCATCCACCTCGCGAGTCCGCTCTTTCATCCGCCGACACCTGCACCAATACCAGTCTAAAATGTGACATTTAGACTTTTGATTTCTAACAATATATGTAACCTCAAATATAAATACATATATGTTGTAATGTAACTAATTTTTAAAATAGGAGTGGAAAGAGTCCCTGCCTTTCAAAAAGGCATAAATGTTGCTAGCTACTGGAATTGAACTCACAGGCTCAGTGAAGCACTCTAGCCTACCTATTGTGACCAGCCGGCCATACAACCCTCCCTCAATGTAAATGCATATATCAATGAAGAATCCAAAAGTACTAATTCTGTGTTCCAAATCCACACATTCGTTGATATATTGATGACTAATTAAATTGATTGTTTAACCAACAAAGATCCTACAACTAATTTCATGTGTGAATTAAATAATAGGAATTTACCACATTTAGATATCCATGAAACAGACATGAGTGATAAAAAGATGTGAAAATTGTTTCCTATCACACATATATAGCTGAGTATTTGCATAATGCACAAAACATTTGCCACTTTCGGAGAGAACATGGCACATGTTCCTTTACCCTTTCCCTTACTCCTATTTCTTGTATGCAAAGTTCAACACAACCATGCAAGCATGGTTGAACAACGGATGGTTTAGGGAGTGATGAATGACATAACACTCCATTCTACGGAAGATGGTAGCATGCAAATAAATGGTTCAAAAAAGGTTTGGCAAATAAAACAAATTAATAAATAATGCGCTTGAACTTGCGGGCAAGTAGATAGATGTTTAATCTACAACATAATAGCCTCTATATCCTATTCAGCCAAGAAATTTCTTGGTGATTCAGTAGTTGTGAAGTTCATACATACAGGATTGGGATGATGAGGGACAGAGCATGCCATCATTGAGAAAATAATAAGATTGATTGATTTGACACCCTCCCAATAGAATACAGGGCAATCTCACTCCAAACTGTACAAATCACGAACTTAACTCCCATGATTCCCCAATCCCTGACGATATTAAACAAATTGAAGATGGAAGTAGGAGCAGGAATGCAGAGGGATTCAGTCTGCTCACCCTTTTTTACGTAACTAAACAAATCACTGGTGATATTAAATAAATTGAAAATGGAGTCAGGAGCAGGGATCTAGAGGGGATTCAGTCCACTCACCGGTTTGAGACGCTGTCATCGGGAACCAGGGCCTTTTCGAATCGGCATCCTGTGCAAATGCTGAATAAATAGAATTGCTTTATGAAACTATAATCACGACAATAGTGAAAGCATATGTCTATTATCTGAACAAAAAACAATAGAAAGCCAAATCAATGTTTTTGGTTGTATGAAACCAATTACAAGAGCACATAATGAATTAATGAATTTGAAAAAGGATTTTGAAGCATTATATGTGTTGTGTCATCCTAGAATTTATTAGTGTCATCAATGATCAGCACGATTTTCATATACATTGGTTTTCTTAAGAGTGTCAGCACGAGCACAGACACAGGCATGCATCAGCAATTCACAAAAATCATCCACCAAACATACATAATAAGTCTCTAACACCTCTACACAGTAATGAAAGTGCAGGCAACAAACAGTGATGCAGTCCACCAGAAAACAGCCTCTAAATCCAGCTATGGTTCCTTACATTTCTTCAAACACTGCCTGCAATTTGATGAATTCTCTAGGTTCTGGTTGAAGCTGCCCCATGAGGCCTGAACATCCAACATAATATCATCATGACTAAAAATTATACGTGCAAGAAGCTAGTAAGATCCCTAGATAATTTCATTATACGTGCATGCTGGGCCCAAAAACCAGAGTACTGAAGCACAAAAAACCCACATGCAGCCATCAGTACTACTACTATCACGAGAAGGACAAAAAATCCAACTTGCTGCTCACCGTGCTAGAGAGTGGGGCACCGTCTTTGGGAGAAGGCGGAGCAGCTGCCGAGGGCAAGATTGTTCCTGCTGCCGACCGGATTAGATGGGGCTGCCTCCCGCACGCTGCGGCGAGATCTGGGGGGCAGATGCTGCCATCTCGCCGGAGCTGCTCATCTCACCGAGCCGAGGGCGCACGGGAGCTGCTCATCTCGCCGGAGCTAAGGGCGCACGGGATCACGAGCACGGGGAGCTGCTCGCCGGCCCACCATTCGGCGCGCAGCGCCTAGCCCGCGCCCGTGTGAGGCCTGCGCGGATTGGGACGAGGGCGCCGGAAGGTTGCGCCGCTGCATCCCGTAGATGGACTCGGCGCCGTCGCGGTCCCCGTCGCGTGGGGCCGCGAGCTCCAAGGTGCCACGGCTCGGTGACCACGACCAGCAGCCAAGCGTCGTGTAGGTCGACGCACGTGAGGTCGCCGGCGTCCTCCAGTGCCCACGTCGGCGAGATCTCGCCGCTGCCGCCGTAGGAAGATGAGCGGTTCCGGTGGCGCTCCACCATCGCCTGCGGCTCGACGGAGAAGGTACGACGATGGGGAGGTGGACGGGCCGGTGGTAGGAAGAGGGAAACGACCGGCGGTGCCATCGGGAGCGAGGGCCGAGCGGAGGAAGGGATCTGGGAACCGAAACCGCGAAATCGTGGGTGGGGTGGGGGGAGCTACGAAGGCTGGTGATTATTTTTCGACCTCGTCTTGTGGTGGGTGGGCATGTGAGCATCGGGCTCCAACGGTTGCGTGGGTGGGACGGGCTTATGACCCTCGGGCCCGAACGACGGGTGGGTGGCCTGTTTGTCTGCCCAATATGCGCTGGGGACTGAATAGATTTGGTACCCGGGTTCCATATATCAATACTATATATATATATATTCAAAAAATATGATAATTCATATAACTGAATAAGATAAAGATTGGTTACTGTTGAAGACTCCTCACGAGAATTGAAGACAAGAGTTGCTGTCAAGCAACAGTGCAAGACAATTATCATGCATCTGAAGCCAGTCGACGAGACGTCGCTTTCATCACGAAGGCTCTCCAGAAGATATGCATGACACTGCCGAAGTCTGGACTTGTCCACTAAAGGACAGTTCGGATAACCTTGAAGGACACCCTAGAAGGCTTACTCACCCTTCAGACGATAGACACGAAGGACGTCCCAAGGCTTATCGGCGGTGCTCGGAAGGCTCTTACGCTTCTATAAAGCGGGGAAGGTCGATCCTGCGCATTCGATATCCACACATCAATCCATACCCGCTCACACATCGAAGTCATCTAAGACACCACTCATGCTCATGAAGACCCCCAATCTCGAGTCCCTCCGAGATCATCCACCACAATAATAGTAGTAGTACTCCACTACCACCACTGTATAATACCACCTTTGTAAATTAGTTTGTGACCGAGATCCTCGGGATCCTCTACTGCTTGTAAGGTAATCAGGTTTGTGCTAAGTGCTTGGGGTTTCCCGAAAGGGAAAACCGTATGTAAGCTTGCTGTGTGAAATGAACCGAGTTTTTCCGTTTGTAATCCCTGCTTTCCTTTAAGCTAGTTCATATGGGGCAAAGTCTCTATGCTAGGGACCCTATAGGAGAAACCTCTACTTGTATTATTCTCGTGTTAGCCCATGTGTTGGAGGCGTTTGTAGAGAACTACAAAGCGAGAAGTGTTCCCTTCGGGTGGAAGCACGGGGAGGCGATAGGGATAGAGTCTGTGTGTGCTTGTGCAGGGGATAGCTTGGGAGGAGACCGGGTTAGCACGGTTACGAAGCGAGTTAGTGATGCATACGGTGAGTCCGAGTAGGATCAACACAAGCATAAGTCGCGCGTGTAGGCGAAAGTCTGGTCTCGCCAACCTTGCAAAGATCGACAAATATGTTATTTCTCACATCTGGCGCTTTCGTGAATATTCACTAATCGAGTTCATAATAATCACGCACTCACAAATATTCACGCAAGCACGCTATCGTTGAATAGTTGCAAGTGCCTTGTATAGTACTGAATACTCACGCATTTTGTTAATCAAGATTTTTATAACTTCGCATCCACTCACCATATTAAGTATAAGTGCTTTGCATAGTAGCAAGAATAGTAGCAAGAATTTGAAGTGCCCGATCCACTTGGTGAAGTGCTTTCGTCTTATTTGTATATTTTCGAGAATTTAAATAGTAATACTTGAATTTGAATAGTCTTTGTGAATAGTAACTCATGAATTTTAAAATTTGATTTTCAAATCAGAATTAATTAATACTTGAATTTGAATAGTGCTGTGAATAGTAACTCATGAATTTTAAAATTTGATTTTCAAATCAGAATTCGATTTGAAAATCAAATTTAAAAAATTCATGAGTTACTATTCACAAAACTATTCAAATTCAAGTATTACTATTTAAATTACGAAAATATACAACAAGACGAGCACTTCACCCGAAGTGGATCGGGCACTTTAAATTCTTGCTACTATTCTTGCTACTATGCGAAGCACTTATACTTAATATGGTGAGTGGATGCGAGTTATAAAAATCTTGATTAACAAAATGCGTGAGTATTCAGGTACTATACAAGGCACTTGCAACTATTCAACGATAGCGATGCTTGCGTGAATATTTGTGAGTGCGTGATTATTATGAACTCGATTAGTGAATATTCACGAGTGCGCGTATGTGAGAAATAATATTTGTCAGGATCTTTGCAAGGTTGGCGAGACCAGACTTTCTGCCTACACGTGCGACTTATGCTTGTGTTGATCCTACTCGGTACTCACCGTATGCATCACTAACTCGTCGTAAGCCGGGCTAACCGGTCTCCTCCCAAGCTATCCCGGCACAAGCACACACGGGACTCTATCCCTATCGTCTCCCAGGCAGTTCCACCCGAAGGGAACACTTCTCGCTTTCAGAGTTCTCTACAAACGCCTCCAACACATGGGCTAACACGAGAATAATACAAGTAGAGGTTTCTCCTATAGGGTCCCTAGCATAGAGACTTTGCCCCATATGAACTAGCTTAAAGGAAAGCAGGGATTACAAACGGAAAAACTCAGTCCATTTCACAGAGCAAGCTTACATACGGTTTTCCCTTTCGGAAAACCCCAAGCACTTAGCACAAACCTGATTACCTTACAAGCAGTAGAGGATCCCGAGGACCTCGGTCACAAACTAATTTACAAAGGTGGTATTATACAGTGGTGGTAGTGGAGTACTACTACTATTATTGTGGTGGATGATCTCAGAGGGACTCTGAGATTGGGGTCTTCATGAGCATGAGTGGTGTCTTAGATGACTTCGATGTGTGAGCGGGTATGGATTGATGTGCGGATATCGAATGCAGAGGACGACCTTCCTGCTTTATAGAAGCAGAAGAGCCTTCTGGAGCACCGCTAGATAAGCCTTGGGACGTCCTTCGTGTCTATCGTCTGAAGGGTGAGTAAGCCTTCTAGGGTGTCCTTCAAGGTTATCCGAACTGTCCTTTAGTGGACAAGTCCGGACTTCGGCGGTCATGCATATCTTCCTCGGAGAGAGCTTCGATGAAAGCGGCGTCTCGTCGACCGCTTCGATGCATGATAATTGTCTTTTAATCGTTGCTTGACAAATGACTCTTGTCTTCAATTCTCGTGAGGAGTCGGCGAGTCTCAACGGTAACTAATCTTTATCTTATTCGATTATATGAATTATCACGTATACACTTATTCCCAGGCCAAATTTTTGATAACACCTTATCAACATATGCAAATATATTCATTGAGCTTCCAATATATTGATTTTGCTTATTTAATCAATATCTTCAAAATCCGAATCATCAAGTTGGCATATTTGATGGATAGCCAACAATTCTACGTATTCCTTTCTTAGTTGACTTTCTTCACCATGGTTGGGTTTAATCAATCTTCCAACTCCTTTTTTTGTATTATACTATATGTATTATAGTATTCTTGTAAGAATATTCTTATTATCTTATTTTGATACATCATATGATATTTTTGAATCAAATATGATGCCACCTCCTAATTCTTTTGCTTCACTAAATATTCTCCGGTTATCATGATTCGTTTTCTTGGTAAATAATTCTTTATAATCTTCCTCAATTCTCCAAACCTTAATTAAACTATATTGACCCTTTTTAATATATATATCATGGGTTCTTGTGGTCTTATTGGTTGTGTGAATTTTGGTGGATTGGAACAAAAATTAATCTTATATTTTCTATGGATACATACTAACTTCTTACATGCTTCTTTAATGGCCTTTCCAAGATCGATTTACTTATTTCTTCCAATATACCATAAATATCATGGATTAGCCCATGATCTATAAGGGTTTGGAGTGATATATCATCGTTATTATTTCGTTGTATATTTCTAAAGTATTTCAAGTCTATGTCGACCATGAATATTATAAATCTTTGATGAGGCTTGACAATGACTATTTCATCAATATGGATCAAAGGGAAGACATTTGCTTTAACAATTATTTACGGATGTCTTTCTTTTGCTTCATATATTTTTAAGAAGTATTCTTGTATATCTTGAAAGGTCTTATAGTGCCTTTCAAAGATATTTTGCCCATATTAAATCTATAATATCTTGTGTGAAATATGACGGGATATGTTAGATTTTAAAACTTAATCTAGGTATAAGGAACTCTTGAGGAATATTATTTATGTATTTACTCTTTGTCTTCTTTTATTCCTACTTTTTCTACGATTTATTTTTCTCAAATTTTATATTTACTATTACATCATTCTTCTTATCTTTCTTTTGGTTTAAACATAGCATACATGCTTGTCTTAAACATAGACTACATGTAGTTCTTTCTTCTAGATCTTGATAATATATGCAATATACACATCTTATATTCATTCCGCAAAAGGAGATAAACATATATCGGATAAAGTATGGTATTCTTCTTTCTTATGCTTGGAAACTATTTGATCCATCATTTCAATTTTTAATCCAGATAATTCATCAATTAAATCTAATTCTTCATCACTTGATTCTGTTCTTCATCATATTCTATCTCATCTGTCTCTATGATTGAATATATTGATTCATCATCCATTATATCATCATCACATACTAAAATATTTTCATTTACGTTGTCTATTATTAAAACCTTTTCTTGTTCTTCTTGCTTATTAGAATATCTTTTCTTGTCTTTATTAGGACAAGTTACGCTTAAGTGATCGGAGAATTGAGATAAAACATCCGCATGTACTATCATAATTCTTTTTAAGATTATATCTTCTTACATTTCTCTTATGTAAGAAAGGAGCTCTAAAACATCTCGCATGTACTATCATAATTCTTTTTAAGATTATATCTTCTTACATTTCTCTTATGTAAGAAAGGAGCTCTATTATCGGATCTTAGTAGAAAATATCTCTTCTTCATTCTTATATTTTCTTTTCTATAATTCTTAGGGTATTTTTTTTTATACTTGGATCTTTCTTCTCCATATGTCAATGGTATTTGAACTATATTATTACAAAAATTATAATCAGATTGCTTCATTGATCTTTGGGCTTGTATATTAGTGCATATCTTTCTTAATTGTTTAAAAACAAAAGTTATAGCCCGAGAGAGATTATATTCTTTAGTACCTCCCGTTTCTTTTTTATATTCTTCATGTATCATAGAACCCAAAGGATCGGTAACTTATTAAAATATTTTTCAACTATTCCAATATTATAACCTTGTTTAGCCGTTGTAGCATTATATAAATAATGTTGAGAAAATTGCTTTATTTTCTTCCAATTAGTTAATGATAACTTTTCTAATTCTCTTAATCTTTCATTTTGTAAGACCGTAAATCCTAATTCAGGATCTTCACCTATTACTATACTTGATATAATATTTACAAAATTATGTGGATTACTACCAGCTCTCTTTAATTCTCAAGTAAAATATAGGGAAAGATTCTACCCATTGTTCCCATAAAACTTTAACAGATTCACCTAAAAAGTTTCTAAATATGTAATCATATCTTCTACTCTATTTCCTATATTATGTTGATTACGTATATATTTTTACACTATTAGGTTTTTCCATATCTTTGAGTATATTTGGCCAATCTATAGGATCATGTCTTTGCTAAATTCAATATGGCACCATCATTCTTATAATTCTGAAATTGAACCTTTTCCTCAAAAATCTCTTCTTTTGAACCCATATGAGTATATTGGCCGGTATATAATTATATGTAGAATCTTCTTCTTCCGTGGCCATTTTCCACGGATTTCTAGTTGGTCTTTCTCTTTCTGTTTCAACCTTTATATCTGGGCCTCTTCTTCTTTTTGATGAAGATGGATCTATATCCATTGCTTCTATAGAATTATCTATTCTATATAAATCTTCATATATTTTAAAGGGCTTGTATCCTCTATCAAATTATTATTGTCTAGTTCAACTATATCTTCATCGTCTTCTTCATAGCTTTCTAACAATAACTTATTATTAATCTCCCATTGCTCATTTTCACTTATCTCATTTTCTTCAATATTTTCTATTTTATTTTCTAGTTCTTTTTGGGCCTTATTTTCATTTTGCTTAAACATAACTTCGGTTTCTTTATTGGAGCATTAAGCTTTCTATTATTTAATTCTCTTTCTTGCTTAAGTTGGTTAAGTCTATAAATTTTTTTTTTTAAAGTAAACCTCTTTTTCTCTTATAGCATTCCATTTGCTTATTCCATTAGTAAAGTATTCATTAGGGATATTTTTTTATCTTTTGCTCATAATGCTTTATTTCATTATCTATATCTAAAGTTTTCATGAATTCACATACACTATTTCTTCTATTTTCTCTTGATTTTACTTACGAACTAGATGTCTCTAAGTCATCTAGGCTTCTATCTTCATAACCTACAAACCTAATACTAGTTGAACCATTATTACCTTCATAACTTATATAATCTTTAGGTTGCTTTAAAATCTTGGCTCTATAAGAGAACTTATATTCCATTCTTCACACCGCCCTTTCTTGTAACTTATTTTTAGAGGACTCATAAATTTTATTCCTTTAGATTGCATGCTTTCAATCACATTATTCACATTTATTTTGTATTTTGTACCACTTCTATTAGTTAATCTTCCTAAGAATTCTATGCTTACTAATAGATTTGTTCCTTTTAAAATCTTCATAGCCTTTAGTCCGGAATCCAAAAGCCATCTTATCTATAAATTCTTTTCTTGGCATTAATAAATGCGGAGCTATATATGTTATTAGCATATTTTCATTCATATCACCTTCTAAAAATCCTAATCTTTCGCTTTATTCACGAATCCCATCTTTTATCTAACAAAGTTATCAACACTTTTGCTCCTAATTTCTTCCTTATCATACCTTTAATTCCTATGATATACATTCCTTGGTGTATATATACGTATCCACTATATTTTAATTCATTTTTAATTTGTTTATTAACTATATTTAGTTGAGCAGGATTATTTAAAACACTTAATTCTACTTCTCTAGATATTTTGTATAGCCCATTTTTATTTTCAAACCAACCCATTTGATATATTTGTTGAGGTTTTATTTTTCTTAATGTATTTTTTTCGATATCTTACAAGATCTCTTTCTACATCTATCATTTCTTCTAATGTTTCAATACTTTCACATCCTCCTGTTATTTTGTCCATTAGCCCTAAAGGTCTTATGTCTCTATTTACTACTTGGAGTGATTTGTCTCTTCTAGATAAGCTGTCGGGTATTTCCTTTTATCCGAATTTAATGATCTATTAACTACTTACGTAAATGATAGTACAATTTTTTTGTTATGCTCAACGATATTAGTATTCTCAAGTTTCTTATATAGGTAAGTTATATCCTTTTTAATATAATCATTATTCTGGCTACTTTTTCCTATAAAAGTTTTACTTTCTTCAAAGCTCGTAAAGTTAATTCTAACTTATTATTAATAGCTGAATATTGTTGTTTTAAGCGCTTATACTCTTTTTGAAGACTTTCAAATTTTAGTTCTAGATCGTCTTGTCTTTTTACCCCAAGTTATATAGAAATTATGTATTAAGTCTACTAGTAAATTTATTTGTCCGTGTGAAGTATGCCAAATATGTTCTTGAGCTATTGATCTGCACTTAATATTTATATTTTCTTTAGTCTTTCTGATTTTCGATTATTGATTTCTAAATTCAAATAATGTAACTTTTCAATTTTTTTTTGTAACCGCTTTAAATATTTTTAACCTTAGAATCGATACCACACTTATACTATAAATTGGATATTTAGAGAATATATATATATATATATATATATATATATATATATATATATATATATATAATTGAGTCTGATTCAAAATTTCTCTAACAGAACCTCAACAGCCTTTTAACAGAGCTACTATTATGGAACCTGCACTTAATTCATTATTTTTTTTCATTGACCTCCTGCCATCACCAATTTAAACCTTAGCATGACAGTGGTATACATTACTATCTTCTACGTGGACAACAATAGTGCAGACTATATACATTTCTATAATTGTAAGTTGTTGTACGTTCTGGGAAAAATACCTGGACTCACCAGCAGAGCGGCGATGCATTAGGAAACTCAGCAACAACCAGCACTCCACTACTCCATGAAAATATTGTGGTAGTTCTAACTGCATTGATGTGTTTTCCAGAGCACAAACAGGTTTTCCCTCATAACGTGAATACTTTAAGTAAAGTTTTGAAGCATAAAGATAAAGCATACCCTGTTCATGTCATATGGCACACCTAGTTCCTCAAAACAAGAAATCACTTCTTTAGATGTGTCCAGCTTGCCAGCTTAATGGGATTCTAAAACCTGTAAAAAGGAATCTTGGCACTCAGAATTGCAGGTATTGGCAGATGGTATCAGGCCAGAGAATTGAATGAAGAACCTGCAAAGAAGCTTAAATCACTAAGCAATCCTTCCCCAAGACATATACTGATCTTTTTTTTTCTCGAAAACGCAGGAGAACTGCGCTTCATTATATTAAGAAGAGTAAAGGGCAAGGGCCCAAACAACACCTCATACATCTCACACACACACACACAAACCCTTAGAATGAAGGATTACATTCGCGCCGGTGACATAAGTACAAATTACGACCACTGTTGAGGTAAACACTCTTAACTACCGGGAGGAGGGCAGTCAAGAAAGAAAGCCCCGAGCCCCTGCCAAAGACCACAAGCGGCGTTCCTCGCCGGCTAAGATCAGAGCACCAGCTAAGTTAGGGGCTGCTCCATCTAAAAAAAACATACCCATTGCGATGGTTCCAAATTGTCCAAGCTCCGAGAATAATAAGAGAATTAACTCCTTGCTTCATCAATCCATCAACGGTGCAGCTGCTAGCTTTCTCCCACCAAGCATGGAAGGAAAGCTCTATAGGCTGAGGGGACAGGAATTGAAGACCGACCTGTCTGAATAGATTGAACCAAAATTCCCTTGCAAACACACAATGGACAAGGAGGTGGTCAATAGTCTCCTCTTCTTGATCACAAAGAGGACAGTACTCAGGATGAGGCAATCCACGACGTGCCAAGCGATCAGCCGTCCAACACTTGTTGTGCGCGACCAGCCACATAAAGAAGCAACATTTGGGCGGTGCCCAAGATTTCTAGATTCTTTCCCAAGGCCCAAAAAGAGTAGAGCCCAAAAAGAAACCATCATATGCTGACTTTGCGTAGTATTGTCCATTGGAGGAGAGCCTCCATATGTGTTTATCATCAACCTCTGGTTGTAGCTGAAAACATATACTGATCTTAATTGTATGTTTTGCACGAAGCACAAGGAACGGGTTTATGAAACCACTTGAGCCCGTGCAGCAGGAACCAAAGCCATGAAACCAATTTAATATATGCAAAAAAGAAAGAAACATTGACAGAGCAAGCATGATAGTGAACAAATGTCAGAAAATCACAAAGTTCGCATGGAGGGTGGCTAAACTATACAAAGTGATCGATTGAAAGTTCACATGCAGA
Source organism: Hyparrhenia diplandra (assembly GCA_015847255.1). NCBI lineage: Eukaryota > Viridiplantae > Streptophyta > Magnoliopsida > Poales > Poaceae > Hyparrhenia > Hyparrhenia diplandra. Next base: position 416,065 of record JADLZK010010791.1, read on the forward strand.
CTGCTCATCTGACTGCAAAACCAGAAATACCAGTGTACAGATCATAACACTTGGAGCGTAGTTGGTATGTATATCAATACATGCGCAAAACATTTTTCTTTTAAGAATAGGGAATTATATTAGTGCTAGTTGTTTGACAGATTTATGGAGAATAATAAAATTCTAAAACACATTGCAATAATAGTCTCAGAAAATAATCACTGCCATAACTCTTCCAGCAATAGAACAATAGAAGAGATGATAAATTAGGTAGAATTTTACCCCTTAACTGTTGCGCCTTTTCGCAATAAATTTGGGCAGTATCTGCAAGGACAGGTTCTGAAGGCATCACCATCAATCGGGTGCAAAGCCTAGAAAATGTGTGACCTTGGAGATTACGAAGGCATCACCAGCAATTAAACTTTTTGTAGAATTGCATCCGTTAAAAGCAAATGGTCACGAAGAAGATTAGTAGCACTATAGAATATAGATTCTCATACAAACCAACTGAATATGCAAACAAAAACACATAGGAGATGGTACACGAATTTTTTTAGAATCAGCTCAGAGAAATTGGGTCTTACTTCCAACCTGAACAATGAGCACTCGCCTCTCTGTTCCGATGGATTAACTGGTAGCAATCATCAATGTTGTTCATGCCTGTTGAAACCGATTAATTTCTTTAGGGATCTACGCATGTAGGAAATAGGTAATTGTGTTAATGAGTAGAACGAAAAAATGGCAGACAAAGGGCAGAAATTTGCTCACCATTTCATTAGTGCAAACTGAATCTCCAGATCCGATGAAAAGTAGTAGACATGGCCATAAAACCATTGACATCTCCGGCTCCTAGCTGTGATAAGAGACGCAAAAGTCAAAATTCGGTACAGGTCTTGGTGCACATTTATTTTTCTTGTAGGTAGGCATAATCATATCATTTGATCTATTGTAGGTAGGCACAACGGCAGTACCACCTCATCATTGAATAGCATGGTAAAAAATTAGGCTCTTAGATGGTTAGGCATAATTTGGACTTTGGAGTAAACAGGAGGAATTGGAGAAGAACCTACCAAAGTTGGAGGCTGTATTTGTTTTGTATACATATCCAAGTTGAAAAGTAATATCTAGGCCGCAAATCAAACCCAACAAGATTACCAAACTTGGAGGACTATGGAACTTGTGAAATTGTCGCAAATCACAGGATCAAAGAACTGAACAATATCAATTACAATAAAAGGCACCCTAACCGCAGGTCTGGACCGTTAAATATTACCTGTAACCAAATTCAGGTTTGTGTCCATTAATCCAAATAGAGATGGGAAATGGTGTGCTATCTAAAGCTGTGGCGCTGTGCTGTTGGTTTTAACATCGGCAAGGTCATATTGTTCATGGTAGTAGTAGGGAAATCGAAACAAAAAAACAGAACATCATAATTGACTAATTGGGGCATAGTACTTTCGAATCAAGCACATTAAGCCAACCTGTACAAATAGCCGAAGTCATTCTCTGTTGCCATAGCAGCATGCTCCATACTCCTGTCCAATGTAGGAAAATTTCACTATTAATAAGTATGAATAATATACAAGAATTAGGATCTTAGTAACAGTAATACCATCCTATGAGTAGGACACCCATGAAAAAACAGAGATTGCTCTGTATATGGAAATCGTGCAATATGCAAGAAAGAAATTTTAGGCATCTCTTGGATGAAGTTAGAAGCTGATGTACCTGGTACTCAGATTATGAACATATATAGCCATTTCTTGTGGATGCAAATCGCAGAAACCTAATCGGACCAAAAATATAAAACTTTCAGAATCGATTTTATAATCACATAGGCACATACAACTAAGGCCTCACAAGCCGTGCACGGCGAACCGGCGGACGCGGGGCAGCAGCAAAACGCAGGCACCCACTGCAGGCTGCGTACCGCGTCACAGCACGACAGACGACCTCCGGTCACCGGGGTTTGGGAGCACAAGCACCGGAGAAGAGCTGCTGCCTGTAACAGGCCGCGCGACCGCGAGGAAGAGGGGATTGTAGAGGAGGAGCCATGAGACGAAGGACGAGAAGAGGATAAAGGAGGAGAAGAGGACGAGTTACCTGCAGATGAAGCCGCCGATGAGCCATCGCAGCCGCCGCCAGCAACGAAGAGGCTGCTAGGGTTTCGTCGAGCTTCGTCATGCACCGGAAGGAGGCAGCACCGAGGGGAACTGAGGGCGGAGGGGGTGTGGGGAAGGGGCGCGTGGGGAGGGGGCGGTTGCGAGTGCAGCCGGAGGCAAGGAGAGGAAGGGGAGGGCGGGCTCGGGCAGTGGCGTGAGCGGCGGCGACGCGCTGGTGGTGGAGGGGGCGAGGAAGAGGATGAGCCGAAGTTGAGGAGTGACGGCGTTTTTTCTCGGGAAAATTGCTCTCATAGCACCGAAAGATCGCGATATCTGGAAAATACCATCGAACTTCCGCTGCTCCGTAAAAATACCATCGAAGCGCCGCACCGTCACCTGAATATAGCATTCCATCACGTTAGGACCCGGACGCCGTCCGCCTCCACCAAGCTCCTTCCCTTCTTCCCGAGGTGAGTGCGGCCGTTGCCCTCGCTCCAGTGGGACCAGACGGCACCGCCTCGCCGTAGATGGAGGACCTCCGGCGAGCTCGGGCCCCCGCCCCCGACCTCGGCTCACCCCGTGCGGCCCCACGAGCGAGCGGCCGAGCCTAAGCTCTCTCCGGCGGCATCATGCGGAGGAGAAGGAGAAGCTTGTCGCAAGCCCCCGTCGCCGCCTCTGCGTGCGATTGCGGACGATGACGCGGTGCGGGCGCTCCGGCGGCGGAGTCCGTCCCCCTTCCGCTACTGCGGGAGGCGGGCTCGGGCTCGGACGTCGGCGGCAAGACTCCGCGCGCCATCCCAACGTCCGCGCGCCATCCTCCCCTGCGCCGCCGAGAGGAGGAGAGAAGGGGAGGGCCCGAGTTGGCCGGTGAGGGCGGAGCGGCCCCAGCGCCCCGCCGCGGGTTCCCCTCCGCCGGCCACCACGCAGTAGGCGAGGGCGGGCGTGTCGTACTCGCCCGCCCCCCTTCGGGCGCGCGCGGCGGCCGGCACTCGCCTCGCCGCCGGAGAAAAGAAGGAGGCCGGCGCGCTGCCGCGCCCGGATCAGCGCGCAAGAAAGGAGGAGCCCCGCGCTTTCGCGGCGGATCTCCGCCACCGGGGAGCTCTAGGATGGGCTCGAGGGGCGGCGGATGTTGGTATTTCTTAGCGTGCGACAAAGTCCGCAAGCGCACGGAAAGTACCGTTGTAGCACTTCACCCGGAAGTGTTCGGTATCGAATATCCACGAACTAGGCGCTAAGTGCGCTCTACCTATCTATCGAGGGTCAAGCATAGGAGGTGAACGTGGAAGTGATGTGTTCCTTCAGCACTTAGACTAAGTCGCTACTCTTTCTATTAAGCGAGAATTACTTCGCACATGGGTTGCACTTGGTCCGCTAAGCGATGCCGGTCTATAGCTCTACTCCGCAACCGGACGTGGAGGAATACAAGGCGAATAGGGTGTCACCACCTATCCCCTACCTCACTACCATGGGTTGCTAAGCAAACGAGGGTGATTCATAACTTAGACACCACGTCTACGTTACTTGTCACTACTCTAGCGTCGATCAGGGTATCCCGTCTTCATCAGGGACCCTCTACTAGAGCATTTACCGGAAGGTAAACAACGATCCCGTAATCTCGACAAAATAAATGATAGCGTGGAACTTAAGAATGGTAATCGAAGGTAAGACACCTAATATCTTTCACCAAGCCGAAAGATTACCCGCAGAGGTACAAGGTATGGAGGCGGGAGTCGACAAAGTCCGGCACTGACACGGCCGGATGGGCGCCGCAAATCCTTACGCCCGCACAAGACCGCGGGGGTCGCTACTCCTCTCTCTCTCTCTCTCTCTCTACCTTTCACTCTCTCACTCCCTTCTGAGTGTCTTGACACTCTCTAAACCACCCTATGTGTGGGACGTGGAGTGTAATTCCCGAAGGAATGTGTTGTGAGATGATGGATCACATGATCAAGTGCGGAATTTATTGAATGATCAAATGATCAAGTGTGTGATGGGGATGCATTACAAGAGAGGCAATGGCCTCTTTATATAGGGAAAGGAGGGAGAGAAAGGAGGGCTATGCGTGTTTGTAGACTAAAAACCGACCCTTCCTCTCATGCAACCGCCTCCTGGAGCGCAGGAATATATTTCCCATCGCATGCAACCAAGGGATTTTTGGCGGGAGTGTCATCTTCCCCGCATGTCCTCCGTCTTCCACGCATGCAACCGTCAATGCGAAATGTTTTGGCGTGAAAACTTGGCGCCATCCCGAAAAGCACCGCATGCAACCGCCTTCTCTCCTCGGATGCGGGTCAAGGCAAAGCGCGGCGGGATCGGGCTAAGCCCACGGCGGCGCCGAGTGCGCGCGGCCGGCCCAGTTTGGCCCGCCTCGCGCCCGTCTTCCGCAGGTGGGCGGGTGGCCCATCATATGTTGTGTCCCGAGGGTGCTTTGGTCCGATTCGCGTTGGTTTTGGTGCGGTGGCATTTCCTTGTCCAAAGCGGAGTTCGATGTGCGCTTTCCTCTACCTTTTAACGTATTTTTACCAGTTTCCACGTTTATGCCCGCAAAACATATTTTCTTCTAATACAAGTGGAACTAGATTAACGGCAAAGGTTTGTGTGGCAAGAGTGCGTTATTTTGCTATGTCATATGACTAAGTTGGCGGTATAATTTGTATGATAGTGACCGCCAACAGCGGAGCGACCTGGGCAGCCAGCGCGGGTGGCTCGGAGGAGCTCCCGGACGGAGGGAGAGGGGCGGTCGGGGAGGACGATGACCTCAAGGGGAGGTGTGCGGAGGTGAGGTGAGGTGAGGTGGAGGCGGCGCAACACCATGTGCGTGGGCGGCGGCGGGCGTGGCGGTAAAAAGGGGGAGACGAGCGCTCGGTTCCGCGAGGCGGCGGCCGTTTGCTACAAGCGTGACGGAATGCTATATTCAGGTGACGGTGCGCTTTTCGATGGTATTTTACGAAGCGGCGGAAGTTCGATGGTATTTTCCAGATATCGCGATCTTTCGGTGCTATGAGACCAATTTTCCCTTTTTTCTCTCGCAGGAAGGATCGGGAAGATGAATGGGTGCGGGTGACCGATCGGACAGAAGCCGAGGAAGATTTTTCTAGGAACAGTAGAATCTCGGTATGTATATGGTGGAGGGAGAAGAGCGTGGCTTCAGTCAGAAGCTGGAGGCCTGCAGAGATGGAGCGGCAACCAGGTTGTGGGATTCGACCAGAAGCCAGCGCGAGGGGAGAAGCAGCTCCGGGAAATCCTGACCGTCCATCGCGGGATCGTGCTGCTGAGGTAATATGAGACGACGTGGCTGGGTGTTCTGGCGAATTAGATTAGATTAGATGCCTTTGAAAGCATCTTTTTAAAGGCAAAACTAAATAATGCCTTAAATACTTGCACTGATTAGAGGCGTTTTTTTTTTTTTTTTTTCAAAAATGCCTTAAATACCTCAACATTTTGAGGCGTTTTCCCAAAATGCCTTCTTATCTCTAGGCCGTCCAGTGGCCACGTCAATGACCCTGCTGCTTCGCCGCTCCATAAAACATATAAAGGAGTGTCTACCTATAACCCGGGTGATTATAACCCGGGTGATTTAGAAACTTTTGTCACCCGGGTGACAAAACAGAAAATTTCACCCGAATGTGCCAAAGAAATCAAATCGGGTGATTCAAACCAATCTGTCACCCGATTCTTAAATCCACAGGATCAAAATCCAACGAACCAAATTTAAAAAGCAAAAGCCAAAGCAAAATAACAGATTAAATACAAAATTAAAATCAAATTAATTATATGAAAGGCAAATTGGAAAATTATCATATCTACAAAAACATAGAACAAATACAAATTATTCCAGATTAATTCTATGTTAGGCAAAATGGAAGATGATCATATGTACAAAAAAACAGAGAATAAATACAAATTTCTTCTGATTTATTCTATATTAGGCAGAATGGAAGATGATCATATGAAAAAACTAGCGAAACCCGCCAAGAACGCTGGCTAGGAAGATTGAAATCACAGGAACAAAGAAAATACAGTAGTAATATAGGAAAACAGGAAAATGGATATTAGTGGAGATCATTTTGAATGCAGCAAGGATCGTGATCTTTTTTGTTTCTGATCAGGCGCAAACCTTGGTGTAATGCAGCGAGATCTGAAATGTGCACTGAAAAAATACAGGAAGAAGTCCAGGACTGGCCTGAGCTTTTGTAGTAGAAACAGTCCAATGGATTACACATAGCCTGGTCACATTTTACAACCATTCGGATGTCAGCACATAGGAATGACGGGTAGATAATAAAAAAAAAAAACAACAGATTAAGCATATATGTAAGTATAGTCGTGGCTTGACAAATAAGGAGAAAAAGTTAATATAGGTTCACCTTTTGAAACAGACGACAAAAAGAATTTTTTTGTTTTGAGAAGTCTACGGGCCCGGGGGAGAGGGTCCCCCACCTGCTTTTCATTCATTTGGCTCAAAGCCTGATTGTTATGGATACATGAGTGTTTACAAAGTAGAGTGTTTACATTGTACTTAACAACAGAGTACACCAATTTTTCAGCTACAGCTCCATCTTTCTTTGGAAGCCGGTTCTTCCACTGATCATTCCTAAACACTCTGTTGTTTTTTCCACTTTGGATGAACTTGTAAGAAGTATCTTGATTATCAACAAATCACTGCACTAGGTCTAGTATTCTTGTTGCTTTTTTGCCCTGCAAGCATTTAAGAAACTGTTGTTGTAAATGAGACTATATGGAATAGAATAGAAAGAGGGTTTTAATTGTATCTAATAATGCATCAATTGCAAGCCATGTAGTGCATGGACATAGTTATTTAATCTTCAGACTATGTATTTTTAGAAATTTTATTCCAAGCAAATAACCCAGCTATAAAATCAAAACCATCAAATCCCGATGCACTGGTTTGCCTGAAAGCAAATCAATCACAGCGCAAGGATGCAGAGGTTAGAGGCTCAAAGCCAATGCAGGAAGGCAACAATCAACAGATGGCTATGAATTCTACAACAGAGCTTTTATGAAAAGAAATGAGAAAGAAAGCACTAAAGCAAGCAGGATAACTCACCACTGAAACATTGGCAAAAAAAACTGAAACAATAAAGGGCGTCATCAAAAGCTGTATGAGGACATTGGCAAAAAACGATTTTTTGTAGCACCAAATGGCAGCTTGATACATGTAAAGGGCGTCATAATGACTGAACCTTAATTGCTTCTAACTAAATATGATTCTTATGAGCCATGAAATGTACATGGAACAGAGCCATGAAAGCTGAAGCAAAAGTAGCGAATGTGGCTGCCATGGTCACTACAGTAAGAGAAGATGTTGTTGCCAAACTGATCCATGTGTACTACAGTAAGAGAAGATGTTGTTGCCAAACTGATCCATGTGTAGTAATAAATGAATCAGTAAATTCCATTCTAACAAAAGAATTATGTGGTGCAAAACAATAAAGATCAGGGAGTCCTGGCCAAAGCTGTGAACCCATCCTGCATTAAGATAGTGACAGAGTAAGAAAAACCAAAGTGAATCTGGTGTGCTACTTTGGTCTGAATATCAAATTTGCAGAAGTAACCATATCATCGAGTCTAGTTTTCATACGTAGGGAAGCTATTTTCAATGAGAACATATAACCCTGGAGGTGATGTTTTTCACAATTGCAAAGGGAAAAAAATTGAAAAAAAAAAACAGGTCGTATACATCCAAATCTAATCACAGGAACTCTATTGGTGCTCCTATGCTGATAAAAAAAAAGTAGGAAACTGAATGTGGAGGAGGAGGAACGGTACCACAAGCTGGATGGCTTCTTATGGATCTCCTTCTAGAGGTAGATCGTGAACGGCAAGGAGGTGGGCTGGTAGCAAGTGGAGGGCTATCGAAGGCAGGCCGTGCACGGCGAGGAGGCGGGCCGGGGCGGCGGAGGGGAGACGCCCCGAGGACGCTGACAGCGTGTGCGTGGGGCTGTGGGGCCAGCGTTGGCCGGTGATCCGCGGTGAGGGGTCGCGAGCCGCCACGAAGCCCCAGGACCTGGAGGGCGGCGGCCTCGCCGCCGACGGAGGGCGGCGCCTCGCCTCGGGCAACGGCGCCGGGTAGCCCGCGGCAGGCCGGGAGTTGAAAGAGAGGCGCCGCCGGGAGAGAGAGGGGTGGAGAAGCGAGCGGAGAAGCGAGCGGGTGCGGTCCGCGACGCGCCGCGATCGCCGGGATGCAACGGTGTGGAGGCGTATGGGCAGGGCGGCGTGGTGGTGTGCGATGCCGCAGCGTTTTTTTTTCCTTCCTGCTCAGAGCGGCGTGGGTCGCGTGGGGAGATAGGATGGGTCGGGGATGTCCTCGAAGCTTCCAGTTTCCTGGGGACGGTGCTTCGCTGGGCGTTGATGGTAGATCCTAGGGCCATAAAAAGGTGATGACGTGGCTCAACGTGAGAAGGATAAATGGTCTACGAAAATAAGGTTAATGGATAGATAACAGAGAATAAATACAAATTTCTCCATATTTATCCAAATGACCATTCTCATTTACAAACAATCAATTTACACCAACTGAATACGGAACTTACATCCAAATCAGAAGAGTAAAGTATGCTGCAATGAGATGTAATCTGCCACTTGGATCTGACGAGGAGCACGAGGAAATGGTTCTGGTAGACTAGAATTGGCTGTAGGCGCCATAGTACCTGCCGCAGTCACTGCCGACGCCGCGAAGGACAGGGGACGAGCAGAGGGGCTGCGGTTACCTGCCCCTGCCGGGTCTCTCCGCGGCTGTGTTGCTCCGGCGATGTGGAACCGCGATGCTCCTCCAGCGGGAACGGTGATCGCTCCTTCTCGGGCGGGAGGGCAGGGGCGCGCAAGGGGTGCGAGGTATAGCGATGCCGGGAGACGGCGGAGGCTAGCGGGTCTTGTGTTGTTGCGGTCTTTGGGGCAGCTTTGGGGGACGCCAGGAGCGCAAGCGCGCATCGTTCACGGTGAAGCAGCGACGCGGCGACGGTGGTGGTGGATGAGAGGCCGAGTCGGATAAGATCGAGAGGCTTCCGACCACGACACCTTCGCGCTTATGATCGATATCGTTAGAGCATCCCGCCCAGCCCCCCTTAAAAATGAGCCTCTATTTCTAATATAAGAGCCAATTTATAAAATTTGAGGACCTAAATTCACTCTTAGCTCGGTGGAGCTTCTCAAATCAAGCCCCAAAAGAATCTCACGCCGCCTCTCCCGCTCCCGATGCCGGATCTGCCGACGCCCGGTTTCGCCGTCCCGCCTCCTCCGCCCGGTCGTCGGCGCCTCTATGCCGCCGTCAACCCGTTGCACACCGCCGCACCACCACGCCGCAGGCTCGCGCTGGCGACCCGCCCCCGCCGGGCCGCCACGGCCGCGAAGAGCGGAAGAGCGCGCGGCCCGCTCCGGCGCTCGGCGAAGGTGGGAGACGTCAAAGGCAGGTCGTCCGTGTCATCATCCGCGCCTCCACCTCCTTCCCGGCTCTCCTCGCTGACGCCGTGGCAAGTGCGCGAACGTGAGACTCCCGGACGGGCGTGAAGCGAGTGCAGCTCAGCGGCGGCGGCGGAGGCGATGATGGACGATGCGGGGCACTTCCTGCGACCGCAGCGCGCCCGCCGGCGCGCCGCGCGGCTCGAGCCTCGGGTCGTGCCTCGCCGCTGCCCCGTGGACGAGGAGCTCGAGCTCGGCGCCGTGTCGCGACTTTCCCGATGGAGCGCGTGAGTACGCCGCGGCCGTAGCCACCGGGGAGAGCCGCCCGATCTCCCCGGTCCTCCATCTTTCGTCTAGGAACCAGAAAGAGCTTCAATTTCCTTCTTCTTCGCCGTCTTGGCGAACGCGGGACGACGACGGAGTCGATTCCCGCCGGCACAGCCCTCGCCGATGGGGAAATGCAGCGCTAGGGCGCTTGTGCCCGCGCGAACCAATAGAGGGACGCATCTCGGGCGGACGCGGCCGGCAAGGCCGGACGAGCAATAAGCGGCTCCTCAGCCGCGTGGTCCGGCCGGGCGATGTTCAGCCGTCGAACGGCGCAGTGGAGAGGTGTGCGAGATGAGGCGGAGAACGAGGAAGGCGAGGGCACGGTGGTGGCTACTTGGCACAAGGAGGCGCGGTGGCAGCCCGGCGAGTAGCGAGCTCGGGTGGCGGTCTTGGCGGCGGCTCGGCGTTGGTGCTCATGGCGTAGGAAGTCGGGCTTGTGGCCTCCATGGCGTGGTCGTCGGGCTCGCAACCGACGGGGTTGCGGCGTCCATGGAGCTCGCACCATGGCCAGCGCCCGTCATGGCGGGGAGGCGAGGCGCGGCGCTTGGCGACGACGGGACGGACGACGGGAGGGGAAAAATTGGGGTGGGGCCCACAGATGGGAGGGCCGGGGGGTTCCTGTATGTGGGGCCTCGAGACTATATTTTGAGGGGGCATGAAAAATAGGAGCTCATTTAGGGGCTCCACCGAGTTGAGTTTTTGTGCAAACTCCTAAAATTTTTGTATAGGGGCCTAAGTAGGGGCTTGAAATTTGGAGATGCTCTTACAAGTGCCATCGGACGGCCACAAAAACCGGGTGACCGATGGCTTTATATCACCCGGTGACCGATAGCTTTCCCGTATATAAAATATCGCCCACGTTAAAAAAAAAAGAAAAAAGGAAAAAAACTGGCCCAATCAAGCTCGAGAAATTTCAATATTTAGGACTCAATTTCGCACGCCTCGCAAGATTTGGGACTCAATTCGCCTACCTTTCAAGAAATAGGACTCAACACGCGAACTTCTTCAAGATTTAGGATTTCGGGGATTTTCACTCATTTTAGTTTTCCTTTAATCCTTTTACCTCTACATGGGACCTAAAATGACAAAAGCGCCCCTTTCTTCGCCACAGCCATGCGGGCCCCACATGTCATATTCTTCTTCCTCCTCTTGCCATCATCCATTGATGAACCCGAACAAAGATTCGCTACCGTCAATGGTGAGCAGAAGACGCGGGCGGCCTCGTTGAGCAGCACAAAGACGCGGGCGGCAGAGAGGTGGTCGAGGAGGGAGGGGAGGAGGAGCGGGGGGGGGGGTTTACATGAGAGCCGGCTGAGAGGCGGCGGAAGGGGCTGGCCGGGCGGCGGCGTGGACGGCCGGCCGACCACCGGCGCCGGACGGGAGAGGCGGCGCTTTCTCGGCCGCGTCTTCGCGAGGGAGAAAAGTCCCGCGCGATGCGCTCGTCGCGAGGGAAGGAAAGCGATGGGGATGTAGTGAGGCCGGGGGCAGTTTTGTCATTTTAGGTCCCTTGGAGAGATGAAAGAATTAAAGAAAAACTGAAAATGAGTGAAAATCCCTAAAATTCTAAATCTTGAAGTCACGTGTTAGGTCCTATTTCTTGAAAGGCAAACTAATTGAGTCCCAAATCTTGCGCGGCGCGCGTGAATTGAGTCATAAATATTGAAATTTCTCCCGAAGCTCCCTCTAGATGGCAATGGGTACACCCGCTGGGTTTTGCCATCCCAAACCCATGCCCGTTAACACAAAATATGCCCATGAAAACCCATGAACCATGGCGGGTGCAATTTTTTGCCCAAACCCATGCCCACTCGGGTCACGGGTTTCTTCTATCGGGTCGCCGGTGCCCAGCACAGCAAACACAACACCTGACGAGACCCCAGGTCTCCTTCGTGACACCCTGCCACACTGGCCTACTTTATAGCTCATCAAGATGCCCAAATTAAATCACCTTGGCGAGGTGGGACTACTGCTCTACGTTGGCCGGTGCTGTACCGCACTAAGCTTCCAACGCAAACACTATTGGCTAGAGTGCAGCACAACCACTGTCCAGCGGGCTGCTAGAGTGCTTGCATGCATGGCCTGCTAGAGAGCTTTCATGCACTACGGCCCACTAGCTAGCTGCACCATCATTCACATTAAGGAGCATGCATTTTGCTAAAAAAAAAACGTAAGGAGCATGCATTTCTTTGTTTCATTTTTTTTTTTCTTGCATTTCCTACGTTTTCTTTTCTAATTGTATCATGTGGTGATATAATGAGCCGGGTTTAAAAAACCCATGGGTTTTGCAGGGTTTAGGGACTATGCACCCGCACCCATGCCCATAAACCGTTGGGTCTTGCTTTTTGCCCATTAGTAAACCCACGGGTGGGAAACTTGACCCATACCCTTACCCTAACAGAGTAAAAACCCATCGGGTTTCGGTCTCGGTACCCGTTCTTTGGACTCCTCCCAGCCTCCGCGTACGGCGCCGCCGCCTCCCGCCGCCTACCGCCCGCATCCTCCTCCGAAACCTCGCAGCGCTCCACTCGTTGCGCCGTCCGCGTCGCGGCCGCCGCCGCCCCGCCCTCCGTGGAAGCTCGCGCTACTCGACGCCTCTCCGCCGCCTTCCTCCCCCCGTCCTTCATGGCAGCGACGGGGACGAGCCACTAGGGCACCACAGGCGAGGGCTACGCCGCCGCCGGCCACCAGGCGCGGCGAGGCCGCAGCCGGCGACTATGCGAGGGACGCGCCCGCCGCCCAGCGACTCCCACGCCTTCCCACATCGCACAACCCTAGGGATGCAGGGGGTGCCACCGCCGTCGAGCAAGGCCGCGCGGCCGCCACCGCCCAACGAGGCGATACTGCGGCAGGGCGCGTGGTAGGCGGTGCGCCCCGTCTGGCAAGCGCGGGCGGGCGGGTCGCCGTCGTCGGGGGCAGCTGGCCGGAGTGCACGTCAGGGGGTTCAGATGTGGATACGGGTTACATGAGCGAGACGAACGCCGAGGAGATGCAAGGTTTGGAGCACTCCCTGTTGCTTTGCTTTTCCATTTGATTGACTGCTTTTCGTTCAATTGATATGATCCACATCTAAAGTACTTGTACGGTTATTTCCATGATGACTTTTAGCCTGCCCCAAGGGATGGCACTCTCAAATGTTTCATCAGGGGAACCGGACTTCTCAATTATCTGTATGTTGTATTGACAGAAAGTATGATTTTCAATCTGTCCTTAATTGGTAGGATAAATCATCTAGAATGGATTATATATGTTTACTGAGTTTGGAACAATTATCTTGGAGCATTGGCTGATGATGGGAAGTTCCTACTTGCTGCACACAAGTGTAGAAATCCCACATGCAGAGTTGTAGACTACCTAATTTGTCTTGATAAGATTGATATGTCAAAGGGAAACAACACTTATATTGGCAATCTGAGGTCAACTTTTACATGCATTTTGTCCTTTTTCTGGTAAAACTGAAACACTTAATGTTGGAGCAAGGAACTATAATTGTACACTAGAACTGTGTTTATTTATCTCTTTATGCTGAAAAATTATTTCATTCTCCTGCAATCAGGTGCAAATGCCAACCAGTAACCAAGGATATTATGACATAGCCTTTTGCTTCATCAGAGGACAGACCACAGTTTGCTGTTGTGCTTGTGGTTCTTAAGTTGCTGCGCTCATGGTGTCTGACGCAATGTCTGTGACTGAATACACTTACCCATTCAGAGATTCTAGCTGTACACTATGAAGAGGAAAGTTCTGGCCCTTTCTATGTCATGGAGGTATGTCATTTAGAATTGGGTCAGTTGTTTGCCTGCAGTTGTTTCTTTAGAATTGAATAGTAATGCAAATTCTTGTTGCCTCTACTATCTGATGAAAAGCAACTAGCTCAAGATGTGGATACTTGCATGTGTATCATAAGATTTGTGCTGAAACTCACTCATTGCTGCCCATATGCTCAGAAAAGAGCTATTGCAGCACCCGTGCTTCCATGACTAGGGGCAAGGTAACTCGCCTATTTGTGCGCACACTTCGAGTTGAGAAGTCATTCTGAATACTCCAAATAGATGGTAACATAGAGGTAGAGTTCCTGTAATCAAACATTTTAAACCGGTTGTAGGTATGCACAATGTACCAAAGTATTTACATGTTATCAGTTTAGTGAACATATACTAGGAGCCATTTGAACATAAATATGCTCATGTGGAGCAAAACAAAAACTAAGTTTTCACCCTTGTTTGTATCAGTTATTTCCCAGGTTTTGTTAGTAACTGTTGTAATGTGCATAGAAATTAAAAAGTTCAAGAGTAGAGTAAAACCAGATAGCTGTATATGTTTTTTAAAAAAAAAAAGTTCTCATAATAATTTTCCTGCAAGGTCGTTTGCCTCAACGCCATTTACTTTTTTTCTCCACTTTACATTTTCCTTCTTTGATTGTGATTCTTGTGTGCATACTTAATGCTAACCTGACTTTTGTTCATGGAAATTTTCTTTTACTGAATGTTCTGGGTTTCTCATTTTAAAACTGAGGCTGCTTATGCACGCATTTTGAACTGAGCCTGCAAAACTGACTGAATTGATGTTGTGGTTTTGCAAATTGAATTCAGACGCTACTTATGCACGCATGTTACAACGGGTTGATTAACCGAAGCTAAGTTGACATCCTGTTGCTTGGCTTGGCTGCAGGAATTGAGTACATCAGAGTTGCTGAGGCTCAAGGTACAGAAATAAATGTATGCTCAGGGATAATTCTCTTATACTTTGATATGGTGGTCATATTCTTTATTTTTCTCTGGTGCACTTCATGGCATTTGCGTTTCTTTCATCAGCTCATTTATGTTTTAAGTTTTATGATTTATTTTTTCCAGATGTCACCGTAGCGTTAGCACGGACAATATACTAGTTTTTGTGAATCAGCTAGTGGTCAAATTTCTGACCAGTGTGCATAACATTCAGCTATTGAGAAGTTAGAATCTAGCATAGCAGTCAGTGTTCTTGTGTTGCCTAACAGCACAGCAGTTAGAATCAAGCTTCTATAATAAAGTCCTTTGTGTTCTGGATGCTGCAACTCATTATGATGGAAGTGTTATTCAACTAGTAGTGTTCACTGAGGTTTTTCTATTCTCTTAACAAGAGCAATTGCCAAGTGAAGACAGTAAGAAGGCCGACAATGGGGCGATATCTATTCAGTTGAATATATACTAGCATATGTATATAGTTTTGATGTGAGCATGTCATGCTTTTTATCTTTTAAAAGGGAGCAGAAAACTTGTCATTGATAAATGAGAACTTAAATAACCTATGGGACTAAGAAGTAAGAATTCATCATTCATGAATGACCTCAGTTATACAGTACTGAGGATCATGTTTACTTCTCTGTTTGATGAATATTTGGAGATAGAACCTGTCCCTATGAATGGTTTTAATATTTGGATGGATATATTATTAATTTGTGCTCTCATTGGTTCATTCTCAAATGAATTATGCTAATTTACCTTGGGTTTGGAGGCATTTTTAAGGCTTGTACAAAATGCCTTTAAAATGCATTATAGGCATCTAGAAAATGCCTTTAAATATTAACATTGAAAGGCATTTTGAAATAGTGCCTCAAAAGACCTTTTGAGTCTAGCTTATAGCCGGCATTTCCAATAATGCTTAAAAAGGTCTATGAAGGCATTTTTACCACTTTTGAAGGCATTTTTAAATGCCTTATAAAGGGCCATCGTGTAGTGATTCAACCTATGCTTCCTTTTTTTTGGAGTATCAGTACTCACTATTTGTAATACGCTCCATGCGTGTTATGACTGACTGACTTTCATATATGCATCATTGATCTTGGTCAACTCTAGGTTTTTTTTTTTTTTTTGAGATTACACAGTACAACGCAGACGCTCAACACGCACGCACACTCACCCCTGGCTGTGTAATTAAATTTGGATTTTGCTACTTACATCTTCCTCAACTAGGTTGACTACGTACATCTTCGTCAACTCTAGGTCAACTCTAGGTCGATCGAACGAGGAAGTAGTAGCACGTACTGAGCAAAGTGTTGACGTACGTAATGGATTGTTTTGGGGAAAAGAATATGTTCATGGGCACGCACTACGGCCTGGACGGTGATAAGATTCTTGATTTTTTTTTTTTTGAGACAACGGAATTGAACATGGTTCCATTTGGCTTTCTTAAATGGTAATTCTGCACAATACTCGTGTGTTTTGGAGCAATCCAACACTCAATTCGATCTCCTCTTCTTTCTCTCCTCCTCTCCTCCAAACCGTGCCCTTAGAAGAATTTTTTTGAGAGTGAGGTCGGTCAGGTGGGTGAACGGGGGGAGGGTGATGGTTAGGGTTCCGACGGTGTAGGAGGCGCCGAGTCAAGTCGAGGCGGGGACGACCATGCCTCTGCCATTGCGTTGTGCCACTGCCGCTGCCGCTGTTCCGCGACGCATGCACGGACACTTTGCCGTGGCCCAGCCCAACCGCTAGCCGCCCCGGCGTGGCGTGGGCCCGTTTATGCGTGGGGAAACCGTGAACGGCGCCATGACATAAACGCCACGTGGCATGCACGTAGAGGAAGAAGGACGCTTAGCGTGTGGTCAGTCTCGCTCTGTCAATTGCATTTGCATTGACGTACGTACACCACTGCCAGTCTGCCAGCAGGGATCAGAGCATATATATAGTGGGAGATAAAAGCAGGGTGGATTATTGGCCATGCATCCGAATACAGGCAGAGCTTTATTCTGTTGTGTGAGGCAAAGGGCAAGGCAAGCCGGCTCCGCACCCGTGCCAAGAGGTAAGTAAGGTGAGCGGCAAAGCCACGGACAGGGACATTAGCTAGGGGTGCGCTTGGGATCATGCATGTACCTAGCTACTAGTGTGCAAGGGTTGCGCAATCATCTTTATTTTTAAAGGATTTGATAGGGTTTTAATTTAGGTCGGCTCCCAGGTGCTCCGGTTCCTCCTAGAAAAATACTACAGCAGCACTATTTAGCACTGTAGTAAGGGAGTCTTTTTGGATTTTGTGGCAGACAATGAAATGAGAAGAAGAAGAACCGGCGGATACAGTGGCAGAGTACGGTCCCATATCGCGATCACCATCTAAAATGGTTAGAGCTCCTCCTAGCAAATTTAAAGGCCAGCCACTCGGCTCCACAGTTTACGGCTGAAAATCAAACTAGCTACTCGGAAAGTTTAAAAGTACGTAAAACAATGTACTTTGCCTCTTCTTTTTGAAAAGGTACTTTAACTCTTTTCAATAATATAGCTAACATGCACGTGCGACACGCACGTGCGTAGAAGATAATGTATTTTATTTTCATTTTCTATGTTTAGCTTGATTGCAGTTATAGAACTTCTTATCCTAGTATTTTTCATGTTCTTTTGAATTCAACATTATGATTTTATATGTAAGTTTTTTTTTTTATGTGCTCATGATTATTGATAGGTGATGTCATAATTATTTCTAGAAAGTCTAAATGTAGAAAAATCAATTTAAACAAACTAATATTAAGAAAGGTTGTAACAAACTTATTCTCCTTAAAAAACATGTATTCTTGTTGGATAGGGTTCACAATCGTTTTTGAGTGATCGTTCGGACAAATAGAAATTCCTTGGTAAATAGAGGTTAAATACGACATGAACATATATGATGATATCTTCTTATAGATGTAATCCTTATTATCTTTTTACTGTCACATATAGTAACAAATAAGAAGACAAATGTACTTTTAACCTACTGGGTAACATATATATATATTTGATCATCTAATATTTGATCATTGTAAGCCACAAGAAAAAGAACAAAAAAATTCTATATGTGTACCTTCAGAAGCTTTTTATCTAAGATGAGAAAAATAATAAAGATTACTTTGAAGATTAGATCCGTATATATACCATAAAAAAAGGAAAAAAGCTATACGTGAGTCCCTCTGCAAGCTTTCGATCTAGTATTCTAGCTTCAATATATGTACATCAAATCTATACTATAAAAGTCTACCATCAATTTAAGATTGGATTAATTAAAGAATAGGTAATCATGCATGCAATCTTATGTGAAAACAACTCTGACACAAGAGACGATGCCAACACCAGGGCACGCACAGACTCGTTAGTAGTTGACGTACCTGTAGCTGAAGTAGCTACCTCCGAATAGCACGTGCATGGGAGCGTTGTTGCTGATCCTAGCGCCGGCGCGATGACGTGGATGTTGTGGAACTCGTTGATGTGGATGCAGTGGAGGCGATGGAAGTCCGGGCCGCAGACAAGGGTATACGGTGGTACCGCTTGCTTCTAGAGCGCAACGCATGCGATCGCTGTGCGGACCGCACAAAGTCCCTGGTCACGGGTGCAGAAGCTGCTCCAAGGGAAAAACTTGGGTACGGCAGGGCCGTACGGTGGCCGGGCGTACGACCCGTACGTGGCTGCTTGTGATTGGCCGCTTGTAATTCCACTGGCCGCGTACGACCCCCTACGGCGCCTCTCCTGATCTACGCAAGCGGCCGCACACGAGATCCATAGGGGGTTGAGGCGTCCGATCTGGCCCACACACCACGTGTCAGAGATCTAGGGGTTTCGTACGGAACACACGGCACGGCCCTGCCGTACGCAATTTTTTTCCGCTCCAGGTCGGGCCGACGTCGACCGGAGATGGAAACTCGAGACGGTCATCGCCTTTGGGTCAGATGAATATACAAAAATTCGGCCAAGAAAAATATAATGCTAGATTCATAATCGATGCATATGCATTTGTGCTATTGCATATTAGAAATCAGATGAGACAGAAGAGTTGGATCTAAAACAAAAAAATAGCCTGACCAATCAGATGCAGTCATGCATGTATACTCTCTTGATCCAATTGCATATACGAATAGAGATCAGATTCGTCACCGGTCACCTGTTCACTCATGATGACAGACAGAGGCATGCATGGATCGATGGGATATTGGGATTAGTCTCCTCCTTACGTGATGATTCAGTGCTTGAGGGCTTACGTCTCTAAGATCACAAGCTCACGTCCCCTTTGGAAGAGTTGCACCTTGCGAAAAGCGGGCGATTGATGATATCGGGAAGAGTTGCGGGAAACCACGCGGTTTGGGTTGGGACTCTGGAGGGATCGACGTAAGTAGTCGACTAAGGTGCACTCACGTGCCTTGGAGACGAAGATCTACATACGTGGCCCATGAGTCCGCGTGAACCGGTAGATTTATTTTGTTCCTGAGGGAAGACGGGAACAAGGTGTGAGTACGCGCTGGCGGGTATGTTTGACGTGGGTGGAAAAAATCAAGTGCGGGAGATGTCCTCAAGAGAGAAGACGTCAATGTTTTTATAAGTTTACAGGCTGGGTCCGCTTGTCAGGCTACAGTGGAGGATTTAGATGCGTTGGATCTGTTTTTAATGAAGATCTAAGGGATAAGGATCGAGGTGGATAGGATACCTCAGGGTGGGATGATATATTCAATTCCTTCGCTCTTTATAGTATAGATAAATAAATGATATCATCAGGTGTCATCATCATATCATATAATCTATCCCGGCCAAATTTTTGGCGGGCCCAACCAAGCAAAAAGGCCACGTTTGTCCTGGTGTGGTAACATGTTGGTAGCAGATACCCGATCCGATGATGACTTCATGACTACTACTACTAGTCTACTACTGGTAAATTAACGGCGTACGGCGTCATCGTTCACACACATGCACGACACAAAACGTGCGTGCACCCGCAATGGACACCAACCCGGCCTGCCTATCGTTGTATGCATGTTTATATAAAGCTGCACGCATCCTGCCTCCTTCCTTCCCAACTACTCTCTTCATCCCAAATTATATGTCGTTTGACTTTTTGACAACAAGCTTGACCACTGCCTTATTCAAAAATTTGTGCAAAATATCACTTCTTTTGCTGTGGCTTTCTTTATTAATAAAAGTTCTTAAAGAATGACTTAAATTTGACTATATTTGCGCAAATTTTTTGAATAAGACGAATGGTCAAACTTGAAGCAAAAAAAGTCAAACGACTTATAATTTGGGGCGGAGGGAGTAGCTACTAACTGCAATCGCGGCGCCAATATAATGCATGCAATTGCGCGAATTGGTGCTGGGGCTTCATCGTCGCCTCATGATCCTCCTCCCCCGAATGCTGCTGCTGTGAGTACTGTGGGTAGCCGCATAAGCCGGTCCCTCAAGCGAATGGCCGTCACCTATTCCACTACACTTCTGGCGGCACAGGCCGTGGCGCTTGCGAACTCGCTCTTCATCGTGGCCATACTCCGCTATAGGTACGGTATTTTTTAATTATACAGTACAACAAAGACACTCATAACACACGTACAAGTATGGTACTGACTGTGGTAGTGCACTAGTTTGATGAGTCATTCCTCACGGGATCCAAGAAAGAGATTGAGAGAAAAATTAACTCGCTACTCCTTCAGTCCTATCCTGTCCCCGTTGGATCAGTACATGTGTCCTAATTAAGTAGCTCTAACTAATCTGCTCCATTACACATGGATACAGACAATTGTGGTAGTTTTAACAGGCAACATTTTTGGAGCTCACTTTGTAAACAATCGCAGTACTAGCGGCATAGCCTTATCATATTTACAATGGCGACACTTTTTTTTTTTTTGATGAAACTACAATGGTGACACTAGGGGACTGGCAGGGGTCACGCCAGTCGCGTTTCCCTCTATATAACATGTGAGAACACCTAAATTATATGCATGCATGGTATTCAAATATGAACATTTAAAAAATTGCAACTGATTTTGTAAGCAGCAGAGTTTGAACAACTTACTCAATTGTAGCTCACCTCCATTACAACTGCACGTCGATTGCCTATTGCCTTGCCGACACCTTCTAGCTACTCGCTATATGTATGTGTGTGTAGTTCCTAATAAGGGCGTCCACAATGGGTATAAGAAGGGGGTAGTAAGGCCTTCTTACTGATAGGATACATTGTGGAGAATGCTATGATAGGAGGCAGTAACAAATGCCGGCAGTAGCGCTGCTACCTGGTAAGAAAGAAAAGAAAATATTATTCTATCTCGCTCTCTTGTGAGGGACGAGCAGGGAAATCGGATTGGAGGAGAGGGAATGGCGAGAGGAGGAAGACGAGTTTGAGTTCACAGGACGGATTTGAATTTAGGAACGAGTTTTTGGTTCATACATTCGATAGCCTCCCCGGCTGCCGCTCGGCTCAAGTATTACAGAGGACTGTGCCTCGCGTCGCGCCTAAGTGGACCATTCTTTGCCAAAGTATTTCTGGTTCACCTTCTTGGGCCGCATCGTCTTGGGCCTGCTCTCCTCTCCAGTTGTAATGGACGATGCCAGATGAGGAACAGGAGCAGTAGCCGGGGCGCTGCTGACATCTCTCCACCCCTGTCTTCTGTCCATCTCCATGAGGGGAAGCTCGCAAGAAGCAGGGGGCAGCGGCTTGAGTCGATTGCGGCGGTAGAGGCAGTGGACCGGGAGATGTCGGCGGAGAAGGAGCGCCAGCGGCGGGTGAGGACTGGTCCCCATTCCTGCTCTCCCGTAGCCATATGCTCTCCCACACGTGGGGCGTTGTCATTGCTGGATGCTGCTCTTGGCTTCGTGCCGAGCGATGCTTGCGCCACCCACTCATTGTCGCCAACCGATGTGCGGAGAGAGGAGAGAGGTGTAGATGAGCCAGCATAACGCTACCGCACGCTGCCGGCGTTGGGCTCGTCATCGCCGTGGCGGCCTACCTCTTCTACCGTGTCATTGTGCTCCACCTCGAGGACGACGACGAGGAGCAGAAAATGCACGTCGAGATTCGCTCGAGGCCGCCGATTTGAGTTGGATTAGCTAGGTGACGATCGTCTCTGCTGCATTAAGCTTGCTTGCAAGCCATCCATCAGATTATTATGCTGATCGAGTGCACCATCAATTTTTGCTTTATTTGCTTAGATCTTAGTTGATTAAAACACGCTAACTAATTATAAGGGCTTGTTTGATCAACTAAGGCTAGTTATTGACTAGTAGTTAGGGGCTTGGCTGAAAAATTAGCCTACCTATTAGCCTCAGGTTTGGATTGATTGTAGCCCCATGTTTGGATTGATTTTAGGGCTACAAAGATTATAGCCTACTGCTGGTACATAAACTTGTGCCAATGTGTATCCCGGTCTCTAAAGTTTTAAATAAACACCCATGTAGGATGTTTGGATCTCACCAGAGCTCTATTGGATCGATGTGTGCTACTCAAACTTGTTCACACTACTACACAAAAGATTTTTAGGAGGCATGCCTCTTGATTAATGGAGGCAGGCCTAAAGTGTTTTTGTCTCCAACAATATGAAATGATTTTCAGAGGCAAGCGAACCATTACAGAGATAAAAAACAATAACCATCTCTGTAAATCAATTTTTGAATACGAGCCTTTTATATATGATCATGCATATCACACGTGTACTTAGAAAACGTGAGATGCATGATCATATATCCCCAGCAAGCTCAGTAGTCGACCGCGCGTCCGCCTCCAAATTTAGTCCAAATTTGGTGCTAGATCCGTATGGCCTGCCGGGCAACGAAGATCGACCAATGCAATTTTAATTTAATTAATTCAATAAATTTGGTATAATACTGAGAGAGGCCGCGTGCATCACCATTCAGCCCGGCAAAACATCCATCAGACAGCCCAACTGATTGAAGGCCCAATCTTTTACCTTACGAATTTGGCACCAAACCGGTGCATTCCATTGGGCCACGTCACAAGCTAATTCCTCTACCGTAAAATTCCAAACCAATGGTGTCGGGCAGTGCAACGTGGCTGTACGAGGCCCAATTCCAACCGCTTCATCGCGGTGCCGTCAGAACGTCGCGAATCTTCTCGGTGCGTCGGCCTCTTCGTTTCTCTCGCCGTCGCGAGGGCCAAGACCAACTACGGGCGCATGGGATGGGGAACTGCGCGCTAGCGACGGCGGCTCGCGCGAGAGCGTGGGCGTGTGCAGATGTGGCGGCAGCTCAGGTGGGGCATGCTCGTCCGCGCCGGCGACTCGGGCCATCGGGATCCGTCGCCCACATTCCATCGACAGCAGGTACCGGACAAAGCTCGGTTGGTTCTCGCCCGGGAGCATCGCTGCAGTCTGCTCTGTGTTTCTTGATTTTAGCGGCATGTGCAGCCCCATGTCCGTCTCTCATCCTCTCTTTCTTCTGTTTTGCTTTGATCCGTTTCTCAGCTGGAGCAGCAGATAGCCTAACGGAGCAGTAGCCGTGCTTGCATCCTTCTCTGCATATCGACTGAAGTATGCATCTCTTGCTCAGCATAAAGACCAGGCTTTCCACGTGATTTGATTTCCCAGTATAAAGGGTAAGGCCAATTTCAATCTACACATACGTATGGCTCGCTCATGGATGATGGACATTGCTCAATAAGTCAATATAAGCATTGGTATATGCTAATTACTTCAAAATGAATTTCAAATTGCAAGTTCCCTGTCCAAGTATAGTATATTAGTGCCCTATGTCATGATATACTGGCTGATAAGATGACTCATTCATAAATTATTTATTTAACTCATCGGTGATCTTCTATCTGGATGATGTTGTCATGTGCACAAGCTTTTCATTAAGTAGTTGATTGTGTGTAACCATCCCTCTACAAACACAGTTCAGATCAATACAATTAATAATAACATGTTCCTTGACACAATTATACATAACCCTTGCTATGCTTAATTGCTTTATGTGCTTCTTTCTAAGTGGCATATTTTCCCATCTTTAGTCTGTAGACTGTCAACAAGTCATTACTTGTTTGGCAACAATTTCCTTCCAATATTTTAAGACAAAGTGCTAAAATACCTTGGTACTTTCTTAAAACCTTGTGTCTTGCTTCCTGGAACTAGCAGATCCCGCAAATTTCCCATATATATCTCGAGCATACTGAAAGTGAACATAAACCTTCTATTGCTCTCTGAAGTTCGACCAAACAGTGCTTGAATTGCACATGGTATGACACCTAGATCTGTAGGCTTGCCGTCCTGATTCAAGTGGTAATGGATTGTAGAATCAAAATATTAAATTTCTGTTGGTTTGGATTCCTTTGGACTTTTTATTTTTCATCTATTCTTCACGAATGAGATAAGGAGCTGGAATGAGTAGAGCTTACCATGGTATAAGTTTCCCCACTACCTGTCTGACCATAGGCAAATGTGCAAACATTATAGCCATCTAAAGCTGATTTTATCAATGGTTCAACTTCAGCAAATACATCACCTGGAAACCACACTATTGTAACCTGACTGCCATTCAAATTACTCATTTCAACATCACAGTTCCTATAAATGCGAATCTATTATACCTTGGCTATACGCGGCAACGCCGCTAATATTTCTAGTACACAATGATCAGAAGCCCAGGTCGACAAGCATTACGGGCACGATAGCGCCCGGACGCCCCGGACAGGGCCGCGCATCCGACGCCCGCGCCGCCTCCCAGCCCACTGGGCCCGCCCGCCGCCTACGCCCCGCATCGCGTGCCCCGCCTGCTTGATGCCCCGCATCCAGCGGCCCCCGCCGCCCAGCGCCGCGTTGCCTCCGCGCGCGCAAGTGGAGGCGCCCCTGCCCCAGCCATGGGGCAGCTTGAGCTCGACCCGGCCCACCATGGAGCAGCTTGGAGGGAAGGAAACAGCCTCGGCCATGGCCATGGGAGAGCTCAAGCTCGACCCCAGCCATGGAGCAGCCGAGGAGGAAGGAACGACCTCGGTCATGGCCATGGGAGATCTCGAGCTCGAACCGAGATCCGATTTACCCCGTGAAACAACCAGATAAATCATGTGCACCATGAATATGAAACAGATGAAACACCTGAAAACATGCTCTTGAAACATGCGTATGGAGCCATTGCAACATGTGTAAAACAGAGATCGACTTCGCCGAGGATGGACTTTTGAAACATGCGACATCAGGAAAAACAACAAAGATGAAACATCCGATTTTACATATGAAACAGTCAAATAAATCATTTGAAATATAAATAAATATGAAAACAAATGAAACACCCGAGAACATGCTATTGAAACATTCTGTATGGAGCCATTGCAACATGTGCAAACCACTGAAATCAACTTTTGAAACATCTAGAGGAACACATTTGTAACATAAATCTGAAAACCATTGAAACACTTGAAACATGTGTTTCAAACATACACCAATATTTACTTTTGAAACATTCAGAAAAAAACCTGGAACATCCGGATATATACAACTGAAACATGTGCAAAACCACTGCAATCAACTTTTGAAACATCCGGAGCAGGAGCAGAGATCGGGCGCCAAGTCATGGAGTCCTCAAGAGCGAAAGGAACAAGAGAGATGTGTGGGGGCAGTTGGAGGAGGAGGGAGGACATGGAGACCCACCGGGCGGCACATCCATGGCCGCCGCCATCGATCCGGGCGGATCTGCGCGTCGCTGCCACCGATCCGGGCGGATCCGCGGCCGCCGCCACCGGATCCGGCGGATCCACGGCCGCCGCGCCGCCGGGAGCGCCGCCGCCCACGGAGCACCAGAAGGAGCGGCGGCAGAAGCAGTGGTAGGGCACAGATATCACGCTCGTGGAGCAGCGCCAGGAGCAGGGCGCGCTGGGGAGCAGTAGTAGACGAGTGGAGGAACGGGCGCTGAATGGAACTGGCTTGCTGGAGAAGAAGTAGACGAGTGGGGGAAGGCGGTGAAGTTGGGCTGGGCCGGCTCCGAGAGCGTCCGGACCGTTCGGACGTAAGTAGTAGACAGTTTCCGCAAAGCATTAGAACCCGGCCACACCACACCCTCCGCATGCCTATTTCCTTTAAAATTATCCTTTTTTTTCTAATAAAAAGGAATTTTATTTCGGTCTCTGCATGATGCAGGCAACCAAATTTTATTATAGTTTTAACCTCTAACTATAAAAGCATGCTTCCAAAAAAATAAAACTAACAAACAGAACGGAACACAGTTTAGAACGGCCTCAATTGATCTTTGGAGATGATTGGTGCTTTCAGATGCCTATAAAAGTAACTTCTATTGGTAGAGATGGTTGGAAACACTATCCATCTCAAGAAATGTGATTTCTAGTGGTTGTTGGGCTTTCCAGTCATCTCTAGAAATATATGTGTTTCTAGGGGTACATGGGATTTCTAACCATCTCGTAGCTAACACCCCTGTTTTGGTGCGGTTTTTTATAAAATGCTGGGAGCAAGAGCTCCACAGTTTTTCTTCGAAAGAATTCCTCCTGGAGCCGAACCACAAGGCAAAAACATGACATCACAATGTATGACGTCACAATGTATCCATGCGCTTGCTTCTTTGTTGCAACAACATGTCGTGTTGACACCGGAGAAGAGCCCCTTCGAGGGCACGGTGACGGCGCCACCGCTCAACAAGGACGACGCCGAGTGGTGGGTCCGGAAGGTGACCGGAAGCCCTTCACGATCCCCGCGAACCCAACTCGATTCGCCGCCGCGTTGCCTTCGCAAGGGGCGGCGAGGGGCTATGGTGAGCTTGATTTCTTCTTCTTTACTTGACGCCACGGCTTGTGTGTTGTCGTTTCTCCCGACTTTCAGGACGTGTAGGTCGGGCGGGGTGGACTCCTCCCACCATCTCGGCCCCTCGATGAGGACTGTGCCTGCCCTCGGCGTTGCTCCAGACGCCGCCTCCTCAATAAGGGCGCTGAGTCCTCGGGGACAGCGGCGCCAGAGATCGGGCGAACGCCGCCCCGAGCATCCGGAGCTCGTGGGGACGCCGGGCTGGCGAGGGACGGGGGAACTTCGGTGAGTCAAGGGACGCCGCCGTCTCCGGTCGCGCGCCGCCGTACGGCAGCTCCGGCCGCCCGTGACGCGATCCAGTGTCGCGGGCGGCCTAGCTCTTCGCGGGCCGCCGCCGTCGAGCAGGGGGAGAGCCCCGAGCTCAAAGCCGAAGAAAAGAAAAGGCGGATGGCCGACAGTAAGTGTTCGAGCTTTGTTTTGGTTGTTTGCGCACGCCGTAATTTTGTTCTTTTGGTGTGAGCTCTATCCCTTGTTCTCGATCCGGGGTGGCCAAGCCACTAGGGCTCCCGAACCCCGCCAAGCGCCCGAAGACGATGGGGCTACGAGCTCGACGCCCCTCGCCTCCCCGCTCCGGCAGCTCCCCGCGACGGACGCCCTTCCGACTTCCGAGGAGGAGGAGGAGAGACCGATCGGGCGGGAAGCGCTGTTGCTCATCCTCGAGCACCCCATGGCGCAGCGCCGGCCACGTGTCGAGCTCACGCTGGGATCGAGGCCTTGGCGCCGGGCGACCGCACTCATCGCATTCGAAAGCATCCAAAGCCGCAGACGGGTGACGGAGAGGACGGTGATCGACCTCGAGTCCCCGTAGAGGACGGAGGCGCCGCGACCCTCCCCTCGACCCAAGCTTAGCCTTTCCGCCGAGGCCGCGGATCCGCCAGGGGTGATACGAGCGTAGTTCCGTGAGCCCCGCTGACATCAACATCTCTCCCACCGCCGTCGGACGAGCGGTGCGCCCGAGCCCGAGGTCGCGCCTCGAGCTCGGGGCCGGGGACGTTGTTGGCGACGCGATGCCGATGCCGAGGCGGCCCTTGTTGACGCACCACCGACCGGGGAGGCGTCCCCCTCGCCGAATCCCTCCCCGGGCGGTCCCCGGGCGGGGCCGGGGCCGCCCAGGGGGTCCATCCCGCCATGGCAAGTGGGACGGAGGAGCCGGCTACCAAGATGATGGCGGCCCAGGAGGTGGCGCCGGCCGAGAGGAAACGGGCGCAAGAGTGTCTCCACCAGTCGTTCGGGTAGGGACACGTTCGCACCTCCGCCTCGTCGCGTAGCCGTGGCGCTAACATCTTCTTTGCAGGGACGAGAGCTGCCGTCGTGGGGTACAACCAGCGGCGGCGGCCGGCCTCAAGCTCGAGGGGCTCATGGCGCAGCTCGACATGACCTGGTCTCGGGTGAGCGGAGGCCTCGGCCAAATGTTCACCTCTCACCGCGACATCGGCGAGCCGGATGAAGGAGGTCGACGCCCACATCCGCTGGAGATCAAGGGGCGCGTTGTTCGCAAGGTCCGCGAGGAGGTCGCCGCCGAGCTACGTCGCCGAGGAAGGCGGCAGCCTACCCGGGCCCGGAGGAGATCGACCTCGCCACCGCCGCCAGCCGAGAGGATGCGTGAGGAGCTCGCGGGCCTCCGTAAGGCGCGGAGGATAAGGAGCTGAAGGCCAAGCGCTGAAGCGCCGCTGCCCTCGCCGAGCGGGAGAAGGACACCATCGCGAGGACGCTGGCCGAGCGCGACACCGAGCTTGAGTGTAAGTGTTCCCACCGCCAAAATCCTTCCTTGTCTTTATCTTCGAGGTTGGGCGCTGATCGACCCAATCAACGGGTTTTAGTTTATGATCGGGAGTCCGCCGAGCTATGGGTTCCGCTCCGAAGCCGGAGGCGAGAGGCTCCGGCTCGATGCCGAGAACCAATCGATGTGGGAGACTCAAGAGGATATTTACAGTGCTTTGACGTGTAAGCTGGTAGCTTCTTGCCCATTTCTTCTTCGTATTTTGGGACTCACGATCTGAATTGCTTTTTCTCTTGCAGCCGAGAAGACGAAGTCGCAAGGGTTAGCCCGCGATCTCAAGGACAGGGAGGGTTCCCTTGCTGCTGCGGAGGTGATGGTGAAGCACGTCCAGCTCGAGCTGTAGACCAAGGAGAATGACCTGCAGCAACGGACGCGCGAGCTCGTGGCCATGTCGACCGAGCTGGAGAAGAAGAAGATGGAGCTCCAGACCAAGGAGAATGAGCTCACCGGCTTCCGTCAGTGCACGATAGACGCCGAGGCCGCCGCTTTGGGAGTTGAAGTGCGAGCAGGCCGACTATGTACTCGACGTCGAGGCGGTCTGCGACGCGCTCGGCGTTGAGGAGGCGGAGAACCCGGGCGGTCGTGTGCTTCTTGCCCCGCGCACCGTGATGGAGAACGCTCGGCGAGTCATTCTGAGGCAGCGAGTGCCGCCGCCCTCGCCCACTACCCCGAGGTCGACAAGAAGGTGGTGGCCAAAGGTTGGCCTATGGTGGACTTTGCCGCGTAGCTCGACCGGGTGGTCGCGGCCGCGAGACCCGGCGCCAAGAGGCCGCCGAGGAAACTCTTCGACCTTGCGGTGGATGAGCTCGGGGTCTTCGTGCCTACTATTGGTGAAGAGGGGGAGCCGTCCGACCGAGCCGGCCGCCGCTGAGGAGTCACCCGTCCGGGATCCCCGCACACGGGAATAGACATAGGGCAAGGCGAGGCTTCTTTTTGATCGGCGCATTGATTGCCGGTACTTGGCCGAGTGTGCGAAGCGCGACCTCGTGGGCTTCTTCGAGCTGACCGCGGTGTCCTCGAAAGTGAAGCCTGGTTGTTAGCGTTGTTGTATCGCGCGGACTCGCGGGCGCCCGTCGAGGTCGGTGGGGAGCACGGCCTCGGATCCGAAGACGAGGAAGAACGGCGTGCGCCCGTGGCTCTCGCCGCCGGTCGCCCCGAGACTCCATACGACGGCGGGGAGCTCGGCATGCCATCGTCCTCCAAACTTCTCGAGCCGCTTGAAGATGCGTGGCTTCAGTCCCTGCAAAATCATCCCGTTGGCCCGCTCGACCTGCCCGTTAGTCTTAGGGTGGCTGACCGCCGCCCACCCACGTGGATGCCGTGAGGTCGTCACACCCGGCCGAGGAAGATCTGCTCGGTGAAGTTGGTCCCGTTGTCGGTGATGATCGAGTTTGGGACGCCGGTGGGTGGATGATGCGGTGAAGAACTTGACCGTCTCCGCGATCGCGGCGCCGAGATAGGCATGACTTCTATCCACTTGGTGAATTTGTCGATGGCGACAAGGAGGTGCGTGAAGCCCCCGGGCGACCTCGTGAATGGACCAACCATGTCGAGTCCCCAGACCGTGAAGGGCCAAGTGATGGGGATTGTCTGGAGGGCCCGGGCAGGGAGGTGCATTTGCTTGGCGAAGAATTGGCACCCCTCGCAATGACGCACGACCTGATCGGCGTCGGCGACGGCCGTCGGCCAATAGAATCCTTGGCGGAAGGCCTTGCCGACCAGAGCTCGTGGGGCCGCGTGATGTCCACATTCCCCCGCGTGTATCTCCTTTATGAGCTCGCGCCCCTCCTCGAAGGTGATGCAGCACTGGAGCACTCCGAACGCGCTCCGCCTATAGAGCTCGTGCTCAATGATGACGTAGGATTTAGCTCGTCGCGCGATGCGCCGGGCCTCCTCCTTCTCCGTGGGGAGCTTGCCGTCCCTCAGCCATCCTAGGATGGGGATCCGCCGATCGAGTCTTGGGGCTTCGGCTCGGGATAGCGAAGACCTCGGCCGATGAGGTCGACCTCCATGGGACGAGCCTCGAGCTCCGGTGAGGTCCTCGACCTTGTCGGCAAACGACACAAAAGGTGTCTTGGCGGATCTGCGTGTGAGTTCGAGCCCCCCTCAAGTCGGATCGAGGGGATGTGCTCTTGGTCATGGGCAAACACCTGTGGGGGGACTTGCTTCCGGTCGGAGGCGAGCTTGGCGGGGCGTCGGCGTTGCCGTTGTCTTGCGGCGGACGTGCTTGAACTCGAGGCCGCCGGCAGTGCTCCTCAAGCTCGCGCACCTTCGAGGAGTAAGCAATCATCCTCGAGCCGACATAGTCGGCCTCCTTTGTGGCTGGTCGGCGACGAGCATGGAGTCTCCTCGGACCTCGAGTCGCTTGATGCCGAGCTCGGTGGCAACGCGGAGTCTATTTACTAGGGCCTCGTACTCGGCGACATTATTCGATGCGGTAAAGTGGAGGCGAATCGAGTACCTCATGCGCACGTTGCGTGGCAAGACGGAGACTAGTCTAGCCCCCGTGCCATACCTCTTCACAGAGCCGTCGAAGTAGAGGGTCCAGTACTCGCTGTCGTCCGGCTTGGGCGGCAGCTGCGTCTTGGTCCACTCGGCCACGAAGTCGGGGAGTACCTGGGATTTGATGGCGTCTCTCGGAGCGTATGAGATATCCGACCCCATGAGCTCGATGCCCCACTTGGCGATGCGGCCCATAGCCTCGAGGCTACGGATGATCTCACCGAGCGGAAACATGGAGACAACGGTAATAGGTTGTGCGTCGAAGTAGTGGCGCAGTTTGCGGCGCGTCTTGGTGTCGGAGAGGACCTCGCTGATGAAGTAGACTGGGCACTGTACGCGAAGCGTGTGCCCTTCCTCCTCGCGCTCTACCATGAGCACCGTGCTGACGACCTGGGAGGTGGCCGAGATGTAGAGTAACATTGGCTCGTACTGCTTTGGCGGCGTTAGTATCGATGGTTTGGACAGGAGCTCCTTCAGGGAGTCGAGAGCGGCCTGTGCCTCGTTGGTCCAGGCAAAGCGCTCAGACTTCTTCAAGAGCTTGTAGAGTGGGAGGCTACGCTCGCCGAGTCGAGCTATGAACCAGCTAAGCGTAGCAAGGCACCCGGTAAGCCGCTGCACTCTCTTGACGTTTTTGATCGGGCCCATATTTTGAATGGCCTCAATTTTTTGGGGTTGGCTTCAATGCCGCCTCGGACACTATGAAGCCTAGAAGTTTCCCTAGAGGGACCCCGAAGACGCACTTCTACGGGTTGAGTTTTACCCCGAACTCGCGGAGCTTCTTTGAAAACTTGCTCGAGGTCGGGAATGAGCTCGCCGTGCGCTTCGTCTTGACTACGATGTCATCGACGTATGCTTCAATGCACTTCCCGAGAAGCTCTTTGAAGACTTTACGCATACTCCTCCGGAAGGTAGTGCCGGCGTTCTTTAGCCCGAAAGGCATGGTTACATAGCGAATGCGCCAAAGGGGGTGATGAAGGAGGTTGCGAAGCTGGTCGAGCTCGTTCATCGCGATTTGGTGGTAGCCGGAGTAAGCGTCGAGAAAACAGAGCGCCTCGCACCGGAGGTGGAGTCAACGATTTGGTCGATGCGCGGCAAAGGAAAGCAGATCCTTTGGGCATGCCTTGTTGAGACTCGTATAATCAACACACATTCTCCATTTCCCATTTTTCTTCTTAACTAGTACTCGGGTTGGCTATCCACTCGGGATGAAGTACCTCCTTAACAAAGCCCGCCGCTAAGAGCTTACCTATTTCCTCGGCGATTGCCGCCGCCCGCCATCGTCGAAGCTCGGTCAGCCGCTTCACCGGCCGAGAACCGGGCTTGATGTTTAAGGAGTGCTTTCGGCGACTTCCCTCGGTATGCGGGCATGTCGAGGGTTTCCATGCGAACACGTCGAGGTTCGCCACGGAGGGAAGTCGACAGCTCGCTTTCCTATTTGGGAGTGAGCTCCGGCACCGACTGGACGGTGCGCCCCCCTTTGTCGACCGCCACAGTCTTGGCGTCCTCGTCCGGCTCGAAGGAGCCTGCCGCCTTCTCGAGCTCGGACAGAGCCCAGCTCGCCGCCTTGCCGGGCGTGCTGCGCCCGTCTTCTTGAGCTCGCCGGAGTCCTCCGCCGGACCCACGCGAGCATCTCGGGATGAGCTTCCGGACTCAATGAGGGCGTCGGCGTCTTGCTGACGGCCTCCTTGTCATTTGTTGAAGGCGCTCGAAGGTGGAGTTGGCGGTGATCACGCCCTTTGGCCCGGGGATCTTGAGCTTGAGGTGCGTGTAGTTGGGCACGGCCATGAACTTCGCGTAACACGGCCCGGCCAAACGGGCGTGTCGCGCTCTTGTAAGGGAGCACCTCGAAGGTGAGCACTTCCTTGCGGAAGTTGCTTGGGTCGCCGAAGGTGATGGGGAGGTCGATCCGCCCGAGCGGGAACGCCTGCTTTCCCGGCACCAACCCGTGGATGGGGTCCGTCGAAGGTCGGAGACAAGCTCGCGTGATGCCGAGAGCCTCCATGGTGTTGATGTCTGGGAGGTTGAGGCCGCTGCTGCCATCCATCAGCACCTTGCCCAGTCGCTTGGTGCCGACGATGGGGTCGACGACGAGAGGGAACCGCCCCAGGTGAGGGATGTGTACGGGGTGGTCATTTTTGTCAAAGGTGATCGGCGCCTCTGACCACTTGAGGTAGGAGGGTGTCGCAGGGCTCGGTGAAGAGGACCTCGCCCATTTGCGGGAGCTTCTGGCGGCACTTTGATTCATATTGTTGACATTTCTTAGCGCAATCACCAAAAAGGCAATCACGCTTAGAAGTGTGCGTTGGTAATCTGAGCACAACTGCCAAAAAGGCAAGAGCGCTGGAAAACCAAAGGTTGACTTCCCACAACGACTTCGCCGGAATTGTTACATTCCAGCAACGTCGCCATAGGATGTCGGGTGGCATTCTCGCAACGCGTTCGTAACAAGTCCACAAGCACACGGAAATACCGTTGTAGCATTTCACCCGGAGATATTCAGGGTATCGTTATTTATATTTTCCCAAAGGAAGGCATGGCGTAGGATTCTAGCAGGGGCATGAACAAGACGACATGTCTGTGCAGTTGACCAATACTCAATACAGGGGTAAGTCATGATAGTTCATAAGATAGTGTGACACACACTTGGGCCAACCTCAAGGATAAAAGGAAAATAAATAATAAAGAATATTCCTAAGTGGAGCAAAGGTATTCCTAATGTATAGTTGTGCAAAGAACAAGTTAATGATCATGCAGACATAAATGACTAGAGTTTTAGGTTGAGAGTGAGATGGACGGGGAGACCCCACCAGGCCGATGCTACCCACCGGGGCATTTACTAACTCCTACACGACATGCGAACGTGGGGGATTACAAAGGACGGACAAGGTCCGTCACGACTGCCGCCTACCCCCTCGATCGGGGCATGCTATCATATCCGAAGGTCCCCGCTCACCGGGCACCATGCCCGCATGTTAAGGGTACATCCCATGTCCCCGCGGACTCTCACCCTACGGATGAACGAGCTAGAACATGGACAGGCCCGAAAGCCAACGAACCGCCATCTCAAAGACAACTCTTACTCTACTCAAATACATGGCACGAATGGTTAAGCCCTAAGTTCTATACGACTAACCACGACATAGGAACTATAGTCTAGTTCTTCTGTCAAGATCATGTCGAGAACAACATGTCAAGAATATGACATAGAAACTATATGCTAGTTCATATGTCAAGACTATAACATGTAAATACTCTAGCTCTATTGCACAACTATATAAGAACAAGACTTGGGAAGAAACCATAAATGTATTCATACCGAATAATCCTTTCTCCCAAGTACAAGCTCTCCAATGAAGCTTTAGCCTTGCTCCAAATACTACTAAAGCTAAAAGAACTAGAGAGAGGTGGAGTAGAGTGGAGGTGTGAGAGTGAAGGCTCCAAATGGTGAGTGTTGTGAGGGGAGAGGAGAGGCCTATTTATACAAGGTGGAGAGGGGGCAAAGTGCTAATTCTCCCCAAACCGACCATCCTCGGGCGTCTAGGTACACCGAACCGAGCCACACACCGAAGGCGCACCGCCCTCCTCTCGCATTGATGGAACCGCCATGTGAAAGATGGGCCCGAACCGCCTTAGGAGAGGTGCGGGCGCACCTTGGGGTGCGCGCGCACTCCTTTGGGCTCCGTTCGGGCTAGGCCTTGGTAGGTGGGCTGTGCTGGGTCTGAAAAGTTGTCCCACGCCGTGTGCTCGGTCCGGTTTGCATCGTGTTGGGCTCATTTCCATTGGGGTGAAGGATGTTCTGAAGTACGCTTTCCCAGAAGGCGCCTTTTAGTGTATTTTCCACTTGTATTTATATAATTTCTACAAAACAAAGTTTGGGACACTATAAGTGGAAATATATGAGTAATAAATGTATATGAGTATGATAATGTATAGTTTCACCCCTTTTATGGTAGAATGTTGACGGTAAAAATATGTCGTTCGTGACCGTCAACAAACTCCCCCAAAGCATACCCTTTGCACGTCCTCGAGCAAAAAGATAAGTACTTGGTTGTTGATCGAGGAGTTGCTTCTATGTCGATTATGTTTTAAGAGTGCCATGCATTATAACAAAATTTTTCGCTAGAATTTGAATAAAATGGCATGTTTATTCACCCCCTTATTACCTTTAGTCGTTGTGGGGCTTTTGAGTACATTTCCAAATCTTGAGCGGTTGCAAGATAGAACGGATCAACGAACTCGCTTATCTTTCATTCTTTGAGCAACTATCAATCCGGAGGTTTTAAAATATTTTTGCAAAGAAAGTAGTTCCTCAAATGATCTCTTGATCGCTCAATATGTATGTGGTTTGTTCCTCACCAAAGGCTTAGATTTGCCTTTCTTTTTGCCTACCGGCTAAATAAGGCTTTTTTGGAGCTCTAGGTCGATAAAAAGATTGGCATACTTGTATCATGTCATGTTGCCCTCGTCAAAGGCCAAACCTCTAGGAGAGACTAGTCATATGCTTTGATCAAGAAGTGCAAAGTGTGTGGGATATATTTTTGTATTTTTGGTGGACTCCAAGTATCATGACTCTGTTGCTTTTTGAATGAAGGAGGTATGGGCTACCTTTATTTCTTCTTTTTTTTAGAGGCAGTCTTGACTTCCTCGTCTTTATTGGGACTTTGTTGATCTTTCTTTTTCTTTCCCTTCTTTTTTTTTCATAGCATAGCCCATACTTCTCCTTTTTGTAACAAGAATTTTTGTGAGAGAGCATGATAAAATGATCGGAGTTTATTTTTGGTGGATGGAAGGGTGCATGTTGTGCGCAATTCTCGGTGTGAGAATCGGCGATTATTTCGGGTGTACGTGTTTCTTGATCATGGGCATATGAAAAGAATCTCAACATGGGTTACGGCTTTTTGAAAAAGGGCTCACCATGAAAGCAAGTATCATATGACTAAGGTTTTCAATAATGGTCATATCATCGTGTCATATGGCTCGTGGGAAATGCATATCATTGAGGAACTTTTGAATTTTGATTTTGAAAAAAAACTACGGATGTCAAGTCTTTTTCGAATGATGTCATAGCAAAAGTCCATGTCACCATATCATATCGTGGGGGATCGATATTCGGGACACCCGTGCGTAATCTCCCGAACCATCCACGACGAGCAAATGGGACCCGAGATCTCGGCCCCGTAGACGAGCTCTTCATGGGCGAAGGGAATGCTCCCGGCCCGAGCCCTCTCCTACGGGCTCCCCGATGGAGGCCCGCCTTCCCGCCTCATTCGAGCTCCGCCCCTCTCTGATAAGCTCGCGTGCCCGCACCTCGAAAGATCTCGTCTAGGGACCCCTCTCCGTCTCGAACGAGCTCCCCGGCACGAGCTCGAGCTCAGCCCGACGCCCATTCTCCGCCTCGAATGAGCTCTCACGAGTAGGGAAGGACACGCCGAGCTCGAGCTCGGCCCGGCGAAGTTCCTTTCCGTCTCGGACGAGCTCCGAGTAGTACCGATTCCGGCTAGTAACAGGCTCGGGACACAATGCCGTACGAGACGCCATTTGTGGCTACTTGTCGGGCGCCCGGCCTATGGCGGGATATCGTCGGAGAACAAGATCCCTAGCGACGCGTCGCGGTATGGCCCGTCGGACCACGCCATACCGCGCCCGAACGCCACGGACAACCGCTACCGACACAAAGATGACCTCGACAACGGAGGCCGAGCTCCCCGTCGAGCTCTCACGTCCCACACGTTTTCTGCGATGCGACGGCCAAAGACGGCGCATTTATGGCGGGCGGGCGCCGCGCCAGTCCGGCCAGTAAACGGCGGCGGTGTCGACGGACGGGGGGGCTCATGGGCGACAACGGCGCGGCGGCGAGCTCCACTGTTCCCTCCGTCACACGACCGGCGAGCTCCGAGCTCGGCGGTACATCTGGCAAAACATGGGAATATGGAGCCGCCCCTACGTGCAGCTCCACGACGGCCGGCGGATAGGCTTTGGCGCGGGGCGGCGGCGCGGCGTATCTTATGCCGGGCGGTCCGGCGTGCCCGACCAAAGCGGCTACATTTCCTTCTCCACCCCCAAATTTGTATTTCTTCGACCTCTAAGCCCTCCGTCCAGGGCCACCTATGAGCCCCCTTGCAACTATAAAGGGGCAGCATGGCTATCGGATGGAGAGAGGCTCTCGAAGTTCTCGGCTCACAAGCATTCTAGCTTCCAACACTACGAACATCTACTTTCCACGGAGACACAGGAGCTCATCTCCCTCTCGCCCGCTTGTATTCGCCCCGTCACGAGCTTTTGAGCTCGGATAGTGGCCTCACCGGACTAGGGAGCGCGATTTGCCCGAACCAAGTATAAACCTTGTGTCATTGTCTCTAGAGCTAGGCCATCGGAGCGCGCGTGCTTGATCATTACTGTGACGGTGGTATTAGACCCGGCGGTTGGCGTGCGGTAGGGGCAGCGCTAGTGCGATGTTTCTCCACTCCGATGGCTTCTTCCACTTCACCGGCGACGCGGCGCGGCGATGCGCTTTAACACGTCGACTTCTCGGCACGAGCGAGCGATCCATCACCGAGCCGTCTTCACCCGCCCGATGCGGCGTAAGGACATCCCGGCCGCCTTGAGCGCCCACCGATTCCGTCCCGGCGAGCATGGGGCCGGAACTCCACCTCCGCGCCCGGTCCGGCCCACCCGCGCCGCCCGCGGACCGCTTCTTCGACCTCATCGAGGACCGCTTCCCGACATCACGGGGCAGCGAGCCTACGCGCAGGCCCTGTTCCGCGGCGTGACCTTCTCCACCGCCAATGTCATCCTACTCGCCCGGCGAAGAAGCGCCGGTCGACGCGAGTTCACGCGGCACACGCCGGATGTACCCGATGGGCAGCAGGTCTCCCATCCTAATGGGGCGACGAGCCCCGCAGCCGGCGATCCACAGCTCGAGCTCGCCGATGGGATGAGCCTCGGGTGGATTTACACCACGCGTCGATTTACATGTGTCATACCCCGACGGTGCGGTAGAGGAAGTCCACTCGAAGGACGCTCCCAACACACGCCGCGAGACACCGCGCCGTGCCCGGGGGGCCGCCGCTGACCGCATCAAAGCCGCTTTGGAAAGAGCTCGAGGAGCGAACGCCAAGCGAAGCAGCCCAAGAGCGAAACCCCTCCCGACGGGGAGCAAGACAAAGAATCGTGAGTCGAGCTCGAGCCCGCGAGGTCCACGACCATCAACCGGACTTTAAGGCCGGAACAGCCTCCCGCCGGTGTTCGGAGAGCATCCTGCATCCTGACGGGGCGCGTCATTTGCTCCTCACGACGCGTTGCCGGCCCCGAGGGACCGAAGGCACCGGGGCCCTGGCGGCTCAAGAGACTCCCTGGCGAAGGTCGTCCAGCAGCAGCAAGCTCTGCGTCTCACCGACGACGGGCTGGAGGAGCACGAGGCTTCCTCCACCCCGAGGTCCACGCGACGACGACGAAGTCGGCGAGAACCGCGACGCCTCGACACCATCAACGCCGGGCGGAGCGCAGGCTCGAGCCGAGAAGAACGCCCCGGGACGACGGCAGTACCACCACGACGACCGAAGCGCCCTCGCGGCCTACGCGCCACGCGACGCGGTGGCCGCCACGATAGCGAAGAAGACAAGAGCCGCAGCCCCATCGCCGCCGGTACACCGCCTGAGCCCGTCTCCCAACGGACGCCCGCCCTCGAGCCGAGCCGAGGAGGCCTAAGGCCGCCGGTTCACGCATTCACGACGCTTCCGTTCCTCCTCCGCTTCCGAGCCCCGACCGTGCGTATACAACGGGAGACCGGCCCGCCCACGTGGCTCGAGACTACCGCCTTGGTTGTCGGGCGGAGGTGCCAACGGCGACTATTTCATCATCCGCAACCTCCCACTCTACCTTGCGGATTCGGCGCGATCATGGCTCGAGCACCTCCCCTCGAGGGCACCATCCGCGGCGGGAGGACCTGCACGACGTTTGGCCGGCAGCTTCGAGGCACCTACGCCCGGCCAAGCACGACGATGGGACGCGAGGCTGCAAGCGAAGAAGGAGGAGAGCCCGCGCGACTACATCGGCGCTTCCAAGCTCGCAACAACCTCTCGGAGGCCTCCGACTCCGAGATCATCACTTGCCTTCACCTTGGCACAACCCGCAAGACCCTGATCTGAGCTCGGCGCCCGAAGCCCCGAACCGTGAAAGAGCTCCTCGACCTCGCCACGCGTCACGCCTCGAGGAGAGGGACGCCGCCTCCTCCGTCAGGCAGGAGCAAGCGCAAGCCGGCGGCGACGACGAGGAAACCGGGGGATCGAACTCCCGCAGAAGGAAGAGCAAGAAGAACAAAGCGCCCCGCGGACGGCGGCGACGACTTCGTAGCCGTTGCGGACAAGCGCAAGGCCAGCGGCAAGCAAGGGTGGCAAGCCTTTCATCCCCAAAGAGCACGCCGACAAGATGCTCGAGGAACCGTGCCCGCACCATGAGGGGCGGTCAGGCACAAGATGAAGGGCTGCCGCCTCATGAAGAAACACGTGATGGGCACGCTGCAGTGGCGACAAGGCGGCAACGACAAGGAGCGCGAAACCGGCTCCCGCGAGTTCGACGCCCGGCGTCTACAT
This sequence comes from Hyparrhenia diplandra, assembly GCA_015847255.1. Lineage (NCBI taxonomy): Eukaryota > Viridiplantae > Streptophyta > Magnoliopsida > Poales > Poaceae > Hyparrhenia > Hyparrhenia diplandra. Next base: position 455,275 of record JADLZK010010791.1, read on the forward strand.
CGAGGATCGGTGCGGTCAACGAACGTCTTCGGCGAGCCACCGACTCTGAGTCCAAGCGCCCGAAAGCTCACAGCGCCCGCGAGGTCCTCTTCACCGAGCCGCTACCCCGAGCACCTCAAGTGGTCGAGCTCGGGCGATCACCTTCGACAAGGCCGATCATCCTCGACACATCCCGTACCCGGGGAAGGTACCGCTCGTCGTCGATCCCATCATTGGCACCATGCGCCTTGGGAAGGGTGTTGATGGATGGCGGCGGCGGCCTCAGCCTCCCTCTACATCCCGCGCTCCGGGCCCTTGGCATCCCCAAGGCACGTCTCCGCCCGTCGCCGGAGCCGATCCATGGGGTGGTGCCGGGAAGCGAGATGCTCCCGCTCGGACGGATCGACCTCCCCGTCACCTTCGGCACCCCGGACAACTTCCGCAAAAGAGGTCCTCACGTTTGAGGTGCTCCCGTTCAAGAACGCCTACCACGCCTTGTTGGGGCGGCCGTGCTATCGCGAAGTTCATGGCCGCCCCCAACTACACCTACCTCAAGCTCAAGATCCCGGTCGAGGGGAGTCATCACCATCGATTCCACCTTCGAAAGCGCGATTGGGCCGCGAAGGCACGCCGCCGCCGATGCAAAGACGCCGACGCCATTTGCCGAAATCGGCGAATCTTTGCCCAAGATGGCGGCCCGGGCGGCGCCGAAGACTCCCCAGAGCTCAAAAAGAAGGCGGGCATGAGGCTCAACCGTCGAGCCCCGTAAGGAGGCGAGCATGAGCTCGTCCGCCGAGCCTCGAGAAGGTGACGAGCACGTTCGAGCCCTCGAAAGGACGCCAAGGAGGTCACGGTCGACAAGGATGGGCGCACTCTCTCTCGGGTGCCGAGCTCACCCCAAATAGGAAGCGAGCTCGTCGGCTTCCTCCGCGCGAACCTCGATGTATTCGCGTGGAGGGCCTCTGACATGCCGCATACCGAGGGAAGCCGAGCACTCCTTGAACATCAAACCCGGCTCTCGGCCCGGTGAAGCTTGCAGGTCGAGACGTTTCGACAACGATCGACGCCCGGGCAATCGCCGAGGAAATAGATAAGCTCTTAGCCGCCAGGTTCATCAAGGAGGTGTATCATCGAGTGGATAGCCAACCCTCGTACTAGTTAAGAAGAAGAATGGGAAATGGAGAATGTGTGTTGATTACACGGGTCTCAACAAGGCATGCCCAAAGGATCCGTTTCCTTTGCCGGCGCATTGACCGATTGTTGACTCCACCTCCGGGTGTGAAACGCGCTGTTTTTCTCGACGCCTACTCCGGCTACCACCGGATCGCGATGAGCGAGCTCGATCGGCTCGCTACCTCCTTCATCACTCCGTTTGGCGCATTGCGTTGCGTAACGATGCCCCGCCGGTTTGAAGAACCCGGTGCCACCTTCCGAGGTGCATGCGAAAAGTCTTCAAGAGCTCCTCGGAAAGCTTCGTTGAAGCATACGTCGACGACATCGTTGTCAAGACAAAGCGCTCGAAAAGAGCTCATCCACGACCTCGAAAAGGGTCTTTGCTAAGCTCAGAGTTCGAGTCAAGCTCAATCGAGAAATGTGTCTTGCCGGGGTCCCTTGAGGGAAGTTGCTTGGCTTCATCGTTTCGAGCGTGGCATCGAGGCCAATCCCGAGAAGATCGCCGCCATAATGAACATGGGGCCAATAAAAAACGTCAAGTGCGTGCAACGGCTCACGGATGCCTAGCGCGCTAAGTCGTTTCATAGCCCGACTCGGGGGAGCGGAGCCTCCCACTCGCAAGCTGCCTGAAGAAGTCGAGCGCCGCTGGACCGATGAAGCCCGGCAAGCCCTCGACTCACCGAAGCAACTTCTTGCTAATCCACCCGTACTCGTCGCTCCCCGCCCAACGAACCGATCCTCCTTTACATCTCGGCCACCTCGAAGGTGGTAAGCACCGCGCTCATCGTTGAGAGGGAGGAGGAAGGGCATGCGCTCAAGATACGGCATCGGTGTACTTCATCGTGAAGTTCTCACCGACACCAAGACCCGCTACACACGGCTCGAAAAGCTCGTTAATGCTGCACATTAATCACCAGCGCAAGCTCGGGCATTACCCGACTCCCATCCGGTCAAAGTCGTCTCCAAGTTCCCCTTGGCGAGGTCATCCGTAGCCCCGAGGTTCTGGGCCGAATGGCCAAGTGGGCTATTGAGCTCATGGGACCCGACATCACCTACGCCCCCGGAGACACCATAAAATCCCAGGCTTTGGCGGACTTCATCGCGAGTGGACCGAGGTCGGCAGCCACCCGGGCCCGACGACATGTCGAATCTTGGACTTATTTGTACTTTGACGGATCCGTAAAGAAATGCGGCGCCCGGCGTCGGACTTCGTCTTCATCTCTCCAAGCGGGTGCGCATGAAGTACTCCATTCGCCTACACTTTCCAGCGTCCAACAACGTCAATGGCACGAGCTACGGTGAGCGGCTTGCGCATCGCGAGTGAGCTCGGCGTCCCGGCACCTCGAGGTCCCGGCGACTCGGCTCGTCAAGAACCAAGTCATGAAGGAAGTCGATTGCGCCAACCCGAAGATGATCGCCTATCACCGGAAGGTCCGAGAGCTCGAGGAGCACTTCCACGCCTCGAGGTCAACCACATTCACCGCCACCTCACTACGGCGGATATTCTCGCCAAACTTCGCGTCGGATCGCTGTCGGTCCCGCCGTGTGTCTTCATGCACGAGCAACGCAAGCCATCGATACGACTCTAAAGACGACCCTGCGACGGCACGCGAACTTCGATCGCCCGACGCCCAGCTCGGACCCCTATGGCGACGCTCCCGCAGCCCAAGCTCCCCAACGCGAAGGCCGCCTAGCCACGAGCTCACACCCAACGGGCTCGGGGGCTGGATCGAGCTTCGACAACGATGGCCCCGAGGCGACCGGGCGGATCCCACGCTTTAGTGGTTCAAGGAAGGTAAAGCTCCCCGGGGCAAGAGGAATCGGGCGCTGGCGTGAAAGGGCCAAGTCATTCGTCCTTGTCGGACAAGAGCTCTACCGCGCTGAGCCTCCGGAGTCCTCGGCCCACATCATCACCGCGGCGGGGAGAAGCTCATCGAGGAGATCCACTCCGGCGAATCGCGGCCACCATGCGGCGCCGCGAGCTCTCGTCGGGAAGTCGTTCGGCGGGGTTTTTTCGGCCGACCGCGCGCGGGACGCCATCCGAATCGTCCGACGCCCGCGAAGGATGCCGGTTCTTCGCCAAAAAAAAAGGAGCGCACCTCCCACCTCGATCCCTCGGGCGATCCCGCTCACACGGCCGTTCGCGATGCAGGGCCTCGACATGGTGGGACCCTTCAAGAGGACGGCGGGGGGCTACACGCACCTCCTCGTCGCCATCGACAAATTCTCAAAGTGGATCGAGGTTATGCCCATCGCGGTGCCGGCTGAGGAAACCGTCAAGTTCTTCACCGGCATCATCCATCGCCGGGTCCCGAACTCCATCATCACCGACAGCGGCCACGAACCGTGGGAGAGGTCTTCATCGGCCCGGTGCGCGATCGCGGCATCAGCGTCGACACGTCCTCGATCGGTCACCCGAGGACCAACGGCCGGGTAGAAAGAGCTAACGGCATGATCCTGCGGGGGCGTGAAGTCTCGCATCTTCAAGAGGCTCGAAAAATACGCCCCGCCGGTGGCTCGCCGAGCTCCGTCGGTCGTATGGAGTCTCCGCGACGACGCCGAGGGCCACGGGACCGGACGCCGTTCTTCTTCCGTCTTCGGAACCGAGGCCGTACTCCCCACCGACCTTGATGCGGCTCGCCCGCGTCAAGCCTTCCGCGAGCACAATAATCAGCGCTGCTCGAAGACGCCCGCCGATCAGCTCAGCGAAGCTCGGGACATCGCCCTCATCCACTCCGCCAAGTACACGCAGTCCATGAGGCGCTACCACGACCGCCATGTCAAAGGGGGCGAGCTTTCGGCGTCGGCGACCACGTCTTGCGGCGAGTCCAGCTCGAAAAGACAAGCACAAGCTCTCGGCGCCCGTGGGAAGGGCCCTTCACCATCGCTCAAAGTCTTGAGACCGGGCACGTACAAGCTCAAAAGGACCATCATGGCCGAGTCCTCACCAACGCATGGAACATCGAACAGCTACGTCGCTTCTACCCCTAAATGTATTTCGAAATGTTGTAGCTACAAGAGCTCAATAAAAGCACAAATTCGATGCAAAAATATGTGCAAGCATTTCGAATTTTTTCCTTAGGCGCATCCGAGCAACGACCGGCCTCCGCCGGCGAAGACCCCGCCCTTGCTCGGGGCTACAAGAGTGGGGTGCACACCCCATGTTTTTAACACACCGATTTTTTCAAAACTTACAAGTTGAGCTCGGCGACGAGCTCAAACTTGCGAACTTACACTCCTTCTTCTTAGCTCGGACAATGTTCGAAATGACTAAGTCGTGGGCTTATCACCTTAGAGCATGGCGCGGCCCCTAACGACCTCCCGCGCCTGCGCCGCCGAGGAATGGCCCGCCATCCGGCTCTCGAATCATGAGCTCACCGAAAAGTGAAACAAAACATGATATAAGAGGAAAGACAACTTCCATTAAGCACGAGCTCCCTTAAAAGTTTTTTACAATTTGCCTCAAACTATGAGGACTTAATGAACTTGCAACTAAAAGAGGCCGAGCCTCGAGTTCCTATCCTTGCGGGCGGGTCTTGATCCATCGGCACGGGGCGGAGAGACGTCTTGCGCAGCTCCCTCCTCTCGGCGGGCTCCTCGGCTGCCCCACTAGCGGGGGCTTAAACACCTCGAGCTCCCTCGGCAAGCTTGAAGAGCTGTCGGAGGCGGCTCCGCGGTGGCGACCTCGGCGGCAGCGACCTTTCGTCGGTGTCGGCATCGTCAACACCGGCGCCCATCCCGTCTTCACGATGTCGACCTCGAATTTGGGGTAGTGGGTGAAGGCGCCGTGATGGCCTTATGCACCCGCGCGGCTGCGTCCTCCGTCACCCACAGCGGGGATCGCCGACACCCGCTTGGCGGGTCCGCCCGTCTTCCACCCGAGGACATCGCAGACGTCCTCGACCGCGGATACAAGGCCCTCGTGGGCGCGCTTCGAGCTCTCGACCTCCTCCACGGCCTTAGCGGCACGCTCTTGGAAGCTCCCAAGCTCTTGCCTCGCGCTGACGAGGTCGCTGGTGCGCTGCTTCAGGTCCGCCTCCTTCTCCTGCAGCGCGAGCTGCGTGTGCTTCAGGGAGGCTTCAGAGGCGGCGAGTTCCCGACTCCTGTCCTCGGCCTCCCGCGTCGCCTTCAAAGATTTCTGCTTCTCAGCTGCAAACAGAGACAACAGATTAGACACGAGCCACAAAGCCTTTGGGACGCAAAAGAAGAGGCAGCCGCCCGCTTACTCCACAGCTCGTCGTAGAGCTCTTGCTCGTTGTACCAGAGCTCATAATTTTCGGCTTCAAACCGAATCCGCTCCGCCTCAGGCGCGGAGGTTGCACCACAATTTAGAAGCTTAGCGGTTGTGAAATTTGAAGTCCCGCCGAGGGCGGTCGGCCTCGAGCAGCCGAACAAACAAGACAAAAGACAAGGGCATGAGCACTCACCCCCCGAGCTCGGCGTCACGGTGGCGGAGTTGCTCCGCAAGCTCGTCCTTGTCCTTCGCGGGGGACTCAGCGCTGAGCTCAGCGCCCGAGCGCCTCGAGCTCCTTGTTGTCGAGCCGCCACGAAGGGGTCGAGCTCCTCCCGCATCTTCTCGCGCCACTTGTGAGCGAGCTCGAGCTCCTCCTCCTCCCGCCGGTCGCCTCCTACATGCGGCGCACCCTCGACAGGCCCTCTTGGGCAGCCCGCTCCTCCGCCAGGGCCTCCGAGCCGTCTTTGGGCTGCGCAGCCGAGCTCGTCGCACATCTCCGCGCCTGGCGGCCGTCGCCGGGCCGTCCGACGAAACCGCCGGCCCTCGGGAGGACTTTGTCGGGCGGTTGTACCCCCCGATGGCCTCCCATACGCCTCGCAAGCCACAAACGGTTAAACGAGAAAGAAGACACGAAACGAAGCCCCGACTACCGCAACGACGACGAACCTCGGGAAGGCGGCGGGCGCACTCTCGCCGGCTCCGATGGTCGGCGACTCCGCCTCCCCACAACGGCGGCGGCCGTGGGGCGACCACCCGGCATAGGCGGGGAATAACGATGTCCGCGCCCGCCGGAGGACACTCGTCGCTACGACAAGACGGACACCTTGGCCCCTGTCAACCTCGATCGCCCCACGGCCGAACGGCACGGACGACGCGGCGGCGACGTCGTGGTGGCGGCACCCTCGGCAGCCTCGTCTTCCAAGCCCTCGCCGCCGGATAGCGCCGTCCTTTTTCCCGCGCCGGCGTCCTCGTCGTCGGAGATCTCGACGACCTCCTCAGCCCGAGGTTGGGCCCGACCTCATGTGGGGTCTCCTCGACGCGCCCTCGGTGGCAGTCCTCCTCTCGAACCGCCTTCTCCATCTCCCGACGCCGCCGACGAGCTCCCGGGCTGGAGGGCGCCCCCAAGGCCGTCTGGCGGCTCCTCGGCCGGCTCAAGACGGTCCTCAACGCCCGGCCACGGGGGACGGTCGGCGTCGAGGAAGAGCCTAGAGCACGAGAGGCCCCGAAACCAGCGAGGCGCTGGTCGACAATGCCCCTTGAAGGGGAACGGCGGCGTCATCTTCGAGCCGTCCCCGCTCGGCGCCGTCACCGCCCCCGCTCCCGACGTCGAGCTCGTCACCACCGTCGCCCGAGCTCACCAACGCCGTGGTCGAACCCACCGGCGCCGAGCTCATGGTCAACGGAGCCATCGAGCTCGTCATCTCAAGCCCGAGCCCGTTCGCCCGAGCTCGGCACCTCCGTCTTCAAGCGCTTGTCGAGGTACGCCGTCGCCGCCGCCTAAAGCGCAGCCAGTCAGCACCTGTGATCGATCACTACAGCCAACGATGACGCGCCGGAGAGCATACGACGGGCCACCCTCTTTCGCTTCTTCTTCTTCGGCGCCTCCGCCCGCCCGGAGCCCCCGGACGCCCCCGGCCGGGCACCCGACCGCTACAGGGGCTTAGGCACCAGGGCGTCCGAGGTCTGCTTGCGACAGCGCCGGCCCGCCCAAGGCCACCACCATTTGTGGCGAGCGGCTCGCGGGCCCCGACGAGATCCCGACCTCGCCCCATCGAGAGCGGCGTCGGCGTCGAGGCCCCCACCGCGGCTTCGACACCGGGCTCCGTCTCCCTCGACGGCTGCCGCCGCCAGCCACTAGGCGACCCGGCCTCCTGTGACGGGACAAGTGCCCCGAGCGCCCGGCGGGAGCTTGCCTCGGCTCCGCTGGAAGAGGAGGTTGGGAACCGAAAAGGGGCGCACCACGCCCGACCTATAGAGCTCGAGCTCGTTAGAGGACTCGAGACGACAAGAGAACGAACTAAGACATGGGGCGGCGAGCACTTACCAACTCGAGAGGTCTGCGGATCGGGGAGGATCCGGGAGCTCTCGGCAACCTCACTCCCGTCCTCGTCACCGCTTCATCCAAAATTCCACACGGTCGACGGTGAGACCAGGGGCGTTCGCGAATCCCCACGAGCGGGGCCTTCTCCTTCTCCATCTCCCACATTCGGAGAGCTCGGCTGGAGGGGGCACCACCGCCTTGCCGAGCCGGGGCCTCGATGATGTGGTTCACCGTCGGCCCGGCATCCGGGAGCGCCTTGATCCTGCCCACGGTCGCCTCCACATCTCCCACCGTGTTGTCGTGCGGGCCCTCGCGCCACACCGACTCCCACTCGAGAAAGTGCGGCCCGGTAATCCGCGGTAGAGGGTAGGAGAGGTCGTTCTTAAGGTAGAACCACTCCCTCCCTCCATCCGAGGGTTGGCCGACGGGAAGTCGCCCTCCGGAAGGACTCCCCGGACCTTCCCCCCGCGCTTACATCTCCGGCACGCACGCCTTGTCGGGGCTGGACCGCCCCCTTGCCCGGCAGCGGGCCGGATCTTGGCGTAGACGTAGTGCTTGAAGAGCTCCCGGTTGGGAGGGATCCCCAACCACCCCTCGCAGCATCGTGAAGACGGGGAGGAGAAGCACGCCGTTCGGCGTGAGGTGCCGGAGCTCGATCCCCCCGCACGCGACGAGCCGCTTGAAGAAGTCGTCCCGCAGGCATTCCTAGCCCGCGCCGTGGAAGGCGATGAAGGAGACGACGTACCCCTCACGGTGGGTCGCACGCCGTGGGATGTCGCAGGGATGATCCACTCCTCCGCCGCCATCCGCGGGTGCGGCAGCCCACCGACGGTGCTACATCGCTTTCGATCTTCGCCACCGCCGCCGTCGAACGCAACCACGAGCCCATCTCTCAATCACCGGAACGGGTCGGCGGCGAGAGGGAAGATGGAAGATCGGATCTATGGGCCGGGCAGCGGCGATCGAACTCTCTCGTGCGTGGAGGAAGGTAAAGAGATGGGAAGGTAAAACCGCTCCCCGATCTCCTCTATTTTTAGAGCTTCGGTTGCGGCGGAGGCGACGAAGAAACCAGGGGGGCCCACCACGCACCACGCCCGTGCGAAGCGATGCCGCGAAAATCGATGCGCGCTAGCGACTGGCGGAAGCCGAACGGTCGCGGCATTAATGCAAGCAACCCCGCCAACGGTAAAAACCCCAACGTTAAGATCTCAACGGTTATTTTTTTTACACAACGTAGAAACCCAAGAGCTCGGCACGACGGTCGATTTACCGAGCTCGTAAAAGCGAGCCGCGGCGCGAGCTCATCGCCGAAGGGTTCGAAGGCCGGCTCGGCTCGAGAGCCGGAGGCCGCCGGGACATCACGAGCGAGGAGCGCCACGAGAGCGGCGTCAACGGCCCACGCCTCGAGCCCCGAAAAGGCCGGGGGCTTTCTCAGCGCGGCGTCAGGGTCGCCCAAGGACTACGATCGACTCGAGCTGACCACCGACGACGAGGCCGTCTCGCCTCCGGACATTGCTCGGGGGCTCGAGAATCACGGAAGTTGGGTCCTTGAACTTGAGGTTGATCCACCGGCCGATCAAACGAACGACCGACGAGCGCTCGAGCCTCACCCGGACTATCCGATAGCAGCTCCACCCGAGCACTCGATCTCGGCCAACGTGGTAAGATCGAGCTCGAGCTCATCACCCGCGAGCAATCGCGAGGGAATGGGTCGGCGAGCCCACGAAAATTCTAAAAAAGCCTCGTAAGAATCTACTATCCTCACGGGCCTCGGGGGCTACACCGCGGGGCATGTTTATTCACCCCTTATTACCTTTAGTCGTTGTGGGGCTTTTGAGCTGTTTCCAAATCTTGAGCGGTTGCAAGATAGAATGGATCAACGAACTCGCTTATCTTTCATTCTTTGAGCAACTATCAATCAGAGGTTTTAAAATATTTTTGCAAAGAAAGTAGTTCCTCAAATGATCTCTTGATCGCTCAATATGTATGTGGTTTGTTCCTCACCAAAGGCTTAGATTTGCCTTTCTTTTTTGCCTACCGGCTAAATAAGGCTTTTTGTGGAGCTCTAGGTCGATAAAAGATTGGCATACTTGTATCATGTCATGTTGCCCTCGTCAAAGGCCAAACCTCTAGGAGAGACTAGTCATATGCTTTGATCAAGAAGTGCAAAGTGTGTGGGATATATTTTTGTATTTTTTGGTGGACTCAAGTATCATGACTCTCTGTTGCTTTTTGAATGAAGGAGGTATGGGCTACCTTTATTTCTTCTTTTTTTATTTTCTTGACTTCCTCGTCTTTGTTGGGACTTTTTGTTGATCTTTCTTTTTCATTTTTCCCTTCTTTTTTTTCATAGCATAGCCCATACTTCTCCTTTTTGTAACAAGAATTTTTTTGTGAGAGAGCATGATAAAATGACTGGAGTTTATTTTTGGTGGATGGAAGGGTGCATGTTGTGCGCAATTCTCGGTGTGAGAATCGGCGATTATTTACGGGTGTACGTGTTTCTTGATCATGGGCATATGAAAAGAATCTCAACATGGGTTACGGCTTTTGAAAAGGGCTCACCATGAAAGCAAGTATCATATGACTAAGGTTTTCAATAATGGTCATATCATCGTGTCATATGGCTCACGGTGGGAAATGCATATCATTGAGGAACTTTAGAATTTTGATTTTGAAAAAAAAAACTCGGATGTCAAGTCTTTCTCGGAATGATGTCATAGCAAAGTCCATGTCACCATATCATATCAACTGTGGGGGATCGATATTGGGACACCCGTCTACGTAATCTCGAACCATCCACGACGAGCAAATGGGACCGAGATCTAAAATAGTAGGCGAGCTCTTCATGGGCGAATAAGGGAATGCTCACGGCGAGCCCTCTCCCTACGGGCTCCCCGATGGAGGCCCGCCTTCCGCCTCATTCGAGCTCCGCCCCTCTCACCGGAAGCTTCGCGTGCCCGCACCTCGAAAGATCTCGTCTAGGGACCCCTCTCCGTCTCGGGCAGGCTCCCGGGTACGAGCTCGAGCTCAGCCCGACGCCCATTCTCCGCCTCGAATGAGCTCTCACGTCAGTAGGGAAGGACACGCCGAGGCTTTTGGCTCGGCCGAGCCGCAGTTCCTTTCCGTCTCGGACGAGCTCCCGAGTATCTACCGATTCCGGCTAATCCCAGGCTCGGGACACAATGCCGACCCGACGCTCGCCGTGGCACCTCTCTCTGTCGGGCGCCTAGCTAGCCTATGGCGGGATATCGTCTAGGAGAACAAGATCCCAAGCGACACGTGCGGTATGGCCCGTCGGACCACGCCATACCGCTTGAGAACGCTACGGACAACCGCTACCAAACAAAGATTGACCTAGAATACAGCGGAGGCTTTGTTCTTCATCTATTATGAAGCTCTTTATTTAACACGTTTTCTTCGATGCTATACCTTATGCAGCGCATTTATGGCGGGGCGGCGCCATATAAAGGTCTCATCCTTGACGTCATGGGCGTGATATACCGGACGTAGGGGGCTCATGGGCGATCAACGGCGGCACGGCTATATTACGGGCAGGTGGTTCCCTCCGTCACCCGATCCATTGAGTCCGAAGCTCCATAGGCAATATCGGCAAGTAGAATCTGGTTCAAATGGTGGGAATATGGAGCGCCCCTACGCAGCTCCATGTGCTCGAAGTTAAGTAGCTTTGGCGGCGGATTGCATAAGTGTATTGCACTGGGGCGGTCCGGCGTGCGACCAAATGCGGCTACATTTCCTTCTCCACCCCCCAAATTTGTATTTCTTGACCTCTAAGCCCGGGGATCCGAGGGCCACTGTGAGCCCCTTGCAACTATAAAGGGGCGGCATGGCCATCGGATGGAGAGAAGGCTCTCGAAGTTCTCGGCTCACAAGCATTCTAGCTTCCAACACTATGAACATCTACTTTCACGAGAGACATGGGAGCTCATCTCCCTCTCTCGCCCACTTGTATTCAACCCTAGATACAAGCTTTTGAGCTCGGATAGTGGCCTCATTTGGACTAGGGGGCGCGATTTGCCGAACCAACTATAAACCTTGTGTCATTGTCTCTAGAGCTAGGCCATCGGGCGTGCATTAGCTTGTCATTCTTGTGACGGTGGTATTAGACCACGACAATATCTCACAACAACCTAGACCGGATAAGCTTATGCAACCCACATGACTTAGGCTTTTCAAGGTGAAATATAACTTAGCCACTAAACTCAAACTATAGAGAAATTTAAGTTATAAACTAGGCATAGGTGAAACACAAGATAGAGCAACTATTCATCATTTCAACAAAGGGATTTAACTAAAACATTTTCATAACTCATATATATAGGATTGAAGAACTTTTTACCATGTCTCATCATTTTATAAGATGGAGAGTATAATCAAAATGTGCGATACAAGTTACCTTTTCTCGGGGTCCTCCCCAAGCTAGCTTTTTGCTTACCTTTTCGTGGTCTGCTAGCTTGAGCACGCTATGATTTGATTTGTGATTGGTGGCGTGGTTGGAGGCTCCCCAAACTTGTCTTTTGATGTCATTCAAGTAACAGGACAAAATACTTGGGGTTGAAAGGTTTATCTCCTCCCTCTCTTTCTCCTTCTTCTCTTCTCTCCCCTTTCTTTTTATTATTATTTTTTTATTATTATATTTTTTTATTTCTTCTTTCTCTCTTTTTATATATATATATATATATTTTTCTTCTTCCATTTTTTAAGCGCCAACTCTGTTGTCATCTTCAAGACTTACCCATATGAAGTTTTACAAATTCTGCGAGGGGTTAGTCCAATGGTCGACCAAAATCTACACTAGCAATTTGGGTTCAATAACCGGACTTCGACTCCATGTCTAATCGATCAAGGTAGATTTGTTTGACCTAAGCACCATGCTTAATTCAAAAGACTATGAAAGAATGATCATCATGAATGACCATGACTTTCAAACCACGGCATCTTTGATATAGACAAAAGAAGTATGAAAAGATGCACAAGATTCATCCAAAGAGATGAACAAAATATTTTATTCTTATTTATTATAAGCATCATGGAGTTATTATTGGGAGATTATTATTATAACAAAATAAAAGATAACTACCGATTTACCTTCGGCAAGGACTCATCTTTTAAAGTCCGTCGAAAGCAGGACTCTTCTCCTTTCACTTCGTGCTTGATGGAAGGTCACCCGTATCAGGGAGAAGTGGATGTGGATGTCGCCCTTTTACTTTTGCCATGCCACGCTTAACACTTTGTGGCTTTATCTTCTTGGGCTGCTTGTTCTTAGCATTCTTATGCTTGTAGAACCCATTGAATGGGCATCTCATTGTTTGACCCCACGCATATGAAAGCTAGCATGCCCGGATCCCACATGTAGGGACTGCATTTGTAGTGTTAAGAAATGGTCTCCCAAGTGTTGGGGAACTCTCTTGTTGTGAGCCATGTCTAGGATGACAAAGTCCGTCGGGATGTATGCTTCTCGAATTTTCACCATAATGTCTGAGCTACTCCCTCCGGCTTTCTTAGTGATAGATCCGCCATCTGCAGTTGAAAATGTGTGAGGGGACAAAGGTCCACCTAATATTTCATCGTATGTTACCTTGGACATGATGTTTATGCTTGATCCAAGGTCGCGAAGGCATCCTCAAAGACATGCGGGCCAAGCGAGCATGTAATCGTCGGGGGCCGGGATCCTCTTTCTTGATGATGAGTGGTGGCTCGGTAGGAGACTTGCTATTTTTCCGGACGTAGAGGTTTACAGACCTCATTGAGACCATTTTAACAGATTCAAGAGAAGTTTCGGGTTGCCCCAAAACTTTTCCCAAATCGACAAGCAAAGCAAGCGACAGCTAAGCGAGCTAATTGGGTTTCTATTATTTTATTAAAGCTCAGTTGTCTTTCATAAGAAGAAGTTAAATTTTTAATTTTGAAATTCATGTTTTCAATTGTTTTATCATTGAGCATCAACTTCTTTGAAAGATCTTCAATTATTTTTGCTTGGTCTAAGACCAAGTCTTCAAGGAGAGAGGATTCGAATTGTACCTTGCGTTTGAATTACCTCCTTGGTTTTGTGGGCGCGACTATTTATTCCACCGTTATGGTCTCCTTGTTGGCGAAACCCGTTGCTGATGTAGGTGATGTCTTCGTGGGTTTCGAGGCAGTCGTTCCTCGAATGGCCAACATTGCCACAGACTTCACATGTTACATGTGAGTCTATGGCCTTGACAGTGTCGTAGGTTGCTTCTTCTTCGGTGACACACTTGTCAAGCTCTTTCAATAGGAGATCCATTGTAGTAGGCATGTCCGTCTCCTCCACGGTATGCATGCTATCTTCTTGTTTGCCAAAACTTTCCTCCCCCAAGCTTGATTGGACACCATTTTCTCCATAAGAGCTATTGCTCTATCGATGGTGAGGGAGGCGAAGGCACCTCCAGCGCAGTGGCATCAATGTGCTCTTTTGACATGGGTGTTAACCCATTGTAGAAGTTTACGCATCACGAGCCACTTTTCCATCCCATGGTGCGGGCATGCTTGAATGTACTCTTGTAACCTTTCCCATGCCGCGGTATGGGTTCCATAGGATTCTGGCTGGAAGTTGGCAATTCTTCCCCTCGGGGTGTGAGTTTTACCCATGGGAAAGAATTTAGTGAGGAACGCCGTGGAACATTTGTCCCACGTGTTGACGACTTCCTTCTCTTTGTAGAACCATTGTTTTCGCCCTCCCGAGATGGAGAAGGAAGCAGATGGGAGTCTAATGGCATGCGGTGCGACATCTTTGATGACAAAGGTGTCAGCGAGCTCAAGGAAGTGTTGCAAATGTGCATTTGCATCCTCACTTGGCAAACCATGAAATTGGTTTGCTGCATCATCTTGATTAGGCGGTCGGAGCTCGAGTTCTCGGTTCTCGTGTTGATCTGCGGGCCCAACGGGCACGTTGGCGTTGAGGGGGATGGAATGGTCGCGGATCGACTTGGCCATGAGTGAAGTAGCGGATGATGCGGGGGGTGATTGGTTTGTTTGTCGGTGGAGTAGCAGGAGAAGATGTGATATGAGTTGGGTTCTTCCTTAGGAGTGCCTCCGGATCTGCGATGTAGTTGTTCAACAGGGACAAACCAATCGAACACTATCCTGTCTTCATCCACAACAGGAGAAAACATGAAAGATTAGCCTGCATGAGTAATGGCTACTTACACATGCATATCATTATGAACATGTCTTTCTAGAATCTTTTTAACCAATGCCTTCCCGGCAACGGCGCCGAGAAATGCTTGTTGACATTTCTTAGCGCAATCACCAAAAAGGCAATCACGCTTAGAAGTGTCTTGTTGGTAATCGAGCACAAGCGCCAAAAAGGCAAAGAACCTTTGGAAAACCAAAGGTTGACTTCCCACAACGACTTCGCGGAATTGTTACATTCCGGCAAACGTCGCCACGGGATGTCGGGTGGCATTCCTCGCAACGTTCTGAGAACAAGTCCATAAGCGCGCGGAAATACCGTTGTAGCATTTCACCCAGAGATATTCAGGGTATCGTTATTTATATTTTCCCAAAGGAAGGCATGGTGTAGGATTCTAGCGAGGGGCATGAACAAGGCGACATGTGCGTGCGGATTGACCAATACTCAATACGAGGGGGTAAGTCATGATAGTTCATAAGATAGTGTGACACACACTTGGGCCAACCTCAAGGATAAAGGAAAATAAAGAATAAAGAATATTCCTAAGTGGAGGCGGTATTCCTAATGTATAGTTGTGCAAAGAACAAGTTAATGATCATGCAAACATAAATGACTAGAGTTTTAGGTTGAGAGTGAGATGGATGGGGAGACCCCACCGAGGCGATCCGCTACCCACCGAGGGCATTTACGAACACCTACGAAATGCGAACGTGGGGGATTACAAAGGGACGGACAAAGGCATCCGCGACCACTGCCGCCTACCCCCTCGGCCGGGGCATGCTATCATATCCGAAGGTCCCCGCTCACCCGGGCACCATGCCCGCATGTTAAGGTACATCCCATGTCCCCCGCGGACTCTCACCCTACGGATGAACGAGCTAGAACATGGACAGGCCCGAAAGCCACAACGAACCGCCATCTCAGCACAACTCTTACTCTACTCAAATACATGGCACGAATGGTTAAGCCCTAAGTTCTATACGACTAACCACGACATAGGAACTATAGTCTAGTTCTTCTATCATGATCATGTCGAGAACAACATGTCAAGAATATAACATAGAAACTATATGCTAGTTCATATGTCAAGACTATAACATGTAAATACTCTAGCTCTATTGCACAACTATATAAGAACAAGACTTGGGAAGAAACCATAAATGTATTCATACCGAATAATCCTTTCTCCCAAGTACAAGCTCTCCAATGAAGCTTTAGCCTTGCTCCAAATACTACTAAAGCTAAAAGAACTAGAGAGAGGTGGAGTAGAGTGGAGGTGTGAGAGTGAAGGCTCCAAATGGTGTGTGTTGAGAGGGGGAGAGGAGAGGCCTATTTATACAAGGTGGAGAGGGGGCAAAGTGCTAATTCTCCCCCAAACCGATCATCCTCGGGCATCTAGGTACACTGAACCGAGCCACACACTGGCGCACCGCCCTCCTCTGCATTGATGGAACCACCACGTGAAAGATGGGCCCGAACCGCCTCGGGAGGAGGTGCGGGCGCACCTTGGGGTGCGCACCCCTTTGGGCTTCGTTCGAGGGCTGGGCCTTGGCAGGTGGGCTGTCTTTGGGTCTAAAAAGTTGTCCCACGCCGTGTGCTCGGTCCGGTTTGCATCGTGTTGGGCTCATTTCCATTGGGGTGAAGGATGTTCGAATGCACGCTTTCCCCGTTTAAGCGCCTTTTTAGTGTATTTTCCACTTGTATTTATATAATTTACGCAAAACAAAGTTTTGGACACTACAAGTGGAAATATATGAGTAATAAATGTATATGAGTATGATAATGTATAGTTTCACCCCTTTTATGGTAGAATGTTGACGGTAAAAATATGTCGTTCGTGACCGTCAACACGTACGCCGGCGGCCCGCCGAAGACGATGTTGACCGCGCCGTCCTCGAAGAAGGCGTCCTTGTTACCCCTTTGCTCCTCGAGTTCATCATCGTTCCACTCATCGCCAGCGCCATCGCCCGCCGTGTGCCCGTCATGAACTTGCCACGGGGAGGTTGCGTCCTTGAGCTTATGCTTGGCGGGACCTTCGTGGTTGGGGCAGGGGAGCTCGAGCTTCTTTCAGTAGTCCTTGGGGGCGTTCGGCTTTTCCGCCTTGGCGTCCGGCTTCTTCTTATGCGCCACTGCCATGAAGTCGTCCTCGTTGCGGCGTTGCTTGTTCTTGTTCTTCTTCTTGGGGCGTGACGTCGATCCCTCGGCGCCTCCGTCGGCGGTCTTCTCCTTGCCCTTCTTGGTGGTGCCGTGGAGGGGGGCGAGATGGCTTCCCTCACCCCGGCGTGGTTTGTTGCGAGGTTGAGGAGCTCCTTCACCGTCTTGGGCTTGCGGATGCCGAGCTCGCGGATGAGCGTCTCGCAGGTCGTGCCGAAGGTGAAGGCGGTGATGATCTCGGCGTCGGTGGCATCGGAGAGCTCGTTGCGAGCTTGGAGCGCCCGGATGTAGTTCTTGTGGCTCTCGTTCTTCCATTTGCTTGCAGCCGTGGAGTCCCACGTGTTCTTTGGGACGGGAGTCGGTTCCCTGAAGTTGCCGACGAAGAGGTCACGAAGGTCGCGCCCGGTATCAATGAGACCTGCGGGCAAATGCTCGAGCCACGGCGGGAGTGTCGGTGAATCTGAGAGGAGGTTGCGGATGATGAAGAGCTCGTCGTCAGCCCCTCCCGCCTCGCATGCAAGGCGGTAGTCCTCGAAGCCACATGCTGGGGTCCGTCTCCCCACTATACTTCTGGACGGAGGTCGGAGCGCTGAAGCACTTTTTGGGGAACGGCGCATCGTGGACCTCCGCCGTGAAGACCCGTGGTCGTCTCCCGTCCGGAGTGGGGCTCCTGCCTCGAGCTCTACCCCGAGCTCGAGCTCGGGGAGAACGCGTTGGTCGCCTCCTTTCTTCCGGCGTCGGGCTTCTACTGCGGTCTTCCTGGCTGTCGTAGCGGCCGCCCCTCCTCTTGCTGTAGGAACGCGCGGGGCGGTCGTCGTCGCGCTTGGTCGTCGCGGTGGTCTCGGCGCTTCGGTGGCGGTCCCTTCCTCCGAAGCTTCCGCAGCGTCGGCGTGCGTCGAGGGTGTCCGTGCATCACGGTTCTCGCCCGATCGGCGCCCGGGCGTGGACTTGCGGGTAGTCGTCTCGATCCGGCCTTCGGTTGGAGGAGGCCTCATGCTCTCTCGGGCCGGCGGTGTGACGCCGAGCTCTCCATCTGCTGCTCAGCGGCCTTCTCGATGAGGGATCGTGTTTGCCGGTGTACTCGCCGGCCTCTCGGTGCCCTCGGGCTCGGGAAGGTCATGTAGGAGCATGGAGGCGGCGTTGAGGTTGCAGGTCGCCCTAGAAGAACCGGGAGGTCGTCCGCCTCCTCGATGCGGCGCCGCGCTTCCCGCGAGCTCGGGCTGGTGTCGGCCTCCTTCCTCGGCGAGGGAGAGCCTCGCTCTGCGTGATCGTGTTCGGCCTCCTCGAGCTCCTCGAGACGCTCGTGGACCCGCTTGGGTGGTGCGCCGTCGAGGGAGCCGTCGAACCTTGCCCACGAGTGTGCGGTGGGTGTGCTGGGTGGACTCCTCCTCGCTGCGCACGCTGTGTACCGCACCGTCGGGGGTTTGGCACATGTAGCACTCGCGAGTGGGGTCGGCCCCTGCGAGGCTCAAGCTACCGAGCGTGGCCTCGAGGCCTGACAGCCTGAGCTCATTGCTCTAAAGCGTCGGTAGGAAGAGCTGTCCCTGGGGGTACATCTCGGTGTAGGTGGTGAGGAACTCAGTGGTGGAGAGCGGCTCGGCTGCGAGCTGCAGGACGACGTTGGCAATGGAGAAGGTGACGTCGCGGAAGAGCTCCCGAGTTGGCTCGGGGGCCCAAGATGCAGCGAGGCGGTCTGCGATCTTTGGTGAAGAAAGCGGTCGGCCGCCGTGCGGGCGACGGGGCTCCGCGGACCGGAAGTCGAATCCCGGCCGGAGCGAGTCGGCCGCGAGTCGGCGGCGTCGCGGGCGAGATGAGGCATCATCTCATCCTGCACCCGGTCGGGGAAGGTGATCCCAACGCGAGGGAGCCCTCGGAGCTGGTGCAGGCGGGGTCCGGGGCAGGGGCGCATCGGTGCGGCCGGACGCCGGAGAGGTGGTGAAGGAGCCATCGAAGTGGTGATTGTCACACTAGCGCTGCCCCTACGGGCGCCAACCGTCGTGGTCGTATACCATGGTCCGCGAATGACCGGCTAATGTGT
This sequence comes from Hyparrhenia diplandra, assembly GCA_015847255.1. Lineage (NCBI taxonomy): Eukaryota > Viridiplantae > Streptophyta > Magnoliopsida > Poales > Poaceae > Hyparrhenia > Hyparrhenia diplandra. The sequence continues at coordinate 474,071 of JADLZK010010791.1, forward strand.
GCAACGATGGCCTAACTCAAGGGACAATGACACGAGGGTTTATCTTGGTTGGGGCAAATCGAAAGCACCCTAGTCTAGTGTGTGCACTATCCAGGAGCTCAAGGGACTCGTGCCGAGGCGCAGTACAAGGCCGGCGAGAGAGAGAGAGACGAGCTCTCGGGTCTCTGTGGGTGTGTTTGGGAGTGTGTTGCAAGCTAGATTGCTAGAGAACTTGCCCCTCTTCTCATGGCCGGGCTCCCCTTTTATAGTCGCAAAGGGGGTGTACAAGAGGCTATCGAGGGGGGGGCTAGAGAGGAGAAGGAATACAATTTTGAGGGGTGAAAGAGAAAAAATGTCGCCCGGTTCGCGGGGAGAGGGGCGCGGACCGCCGGCATGCGCTCGTCGTCGCCGCCCTACTGCGACCACCTGCTCGCTGGTCGTGGTGGGAAGCTTCGTAGGGGCGGCTCCATATCCACGATACTCCGTGCGCCTGGTCGCCCGAGCTTGGAGCTCGACGGTCGGTTGTGGAGAAACATCAGCTCGCTGCGCCACCGTCGTCGCCCAAGCGTCTTATCGTCCATCGTCCCGCCGCGCCGGTCCGCGGTCACAGTCTGCCTGCAGGCGCCGCCGACCATAAATCTGGCGTACCTCGTGTCGCAGGGAAAACATGTGGACAGGCGAGAAGCTCGGCGGAGGCTTCGGTTTGTCGTCGTCGAGTCGATTTCGTCTTGTAGCGGTTGTCTATTGCGTTCGGCGCGGTATGGCGTGACCTGGCCAGGCCATACAGCTTGGCGTGCCCTACAGGGATTTCGTTTGGCGATATCTTGCCTTAGGCTGCGGCGCCGACAAGTAGTAGCGCGGCCTTATTTCCCCGATCAATCATCGTGGCCCGAGCCTCTGTTGGATGAAGCGTGCAACCCGAGTGCTCGTTCGAGACGGAGTTGAGCTCGTCGATTGAGCTCAAGCTACGGGTTGCACGGTGTTGGAGATCTACGGCCCGTGAGCTCGTTCGAGGGGCGGAGAAAGGGCGATGGGACGAGCTCGAGCTCGTGCTCGAGATCTCGTCGGGAGGGTGCTCGTTCGAGACGGAAGCACGCCCGCGGGTCGAGCTCGAGCTCGATCGGGCCTGCCTTGATTGTTCGTTCATGGGTTGGGCTGTCCTCGATGGGCTTTTTTGTTTGAAATTGGCCTTGCTGATGACAGCCGGAATATCTGTATTCCACAAGCTCCGTTGGGCCTCAAATTTTTGTGTGCGTGTAGGCCTCGTCGTTAGCTTTCCAACGAGTCTGTGCGATGTAAAGCGGACCCCGGATGAAAGTTATGCCCAAAATACTCCAGGGTGCTCCTGCAGTCCAAAGCTGGACCCGAACTCGAGTTGGGCCTCCACTTCTTGGTCTTGATTGACGTGATTTGGCTTGTTTGCCTTTCCCTTGGACAAAGCGTAGTCCTGCGGTGCGCTTTTGGCCTTTATTTGGTGCACTTTTACCTGTTTCCACATTTATACCTACAAAACATATTTTCTTGAATACAAGTGGAACTAGGTTAATAGCAAAAGGTTTATGTGACATAAGTGTGCAAGTTTCTCATGTTTTTAGACCTAATTTGGCGGTATAAAGTGATCGATTTTGACCGCCAACAAGGGGTGGTTTTATCACGAGCCGCCCACGATGCTAGTCACGGTAGGGGCGGCTGGTTGTCGAGCCGCCCCGCTAATAGTAGGGCGGCTCGTAACACCGGCCGCCCCCTTTGCCGTCGATAGGGGGGCGCTGGTCTCCAACCGGGGGTTTGGCCCACCCTGGCAGGGCGCTGAGCTTACCAACCATCCCTAATCAAAATCTTTGCCATCCCCATAGTGGGCATTTGTAGTAGTGCTAGCTGCGCCTATATAAAGAGGGCCTCTACTCACACGGGAAGAGAGGAGGCACGGCCGATGAGCATAAGAAGGCGGGCCGCACGGGCGCCCGGGCTACCACCGGCGGCGGCGGGCCATCCTCACGTCGGGAAGAGGGCATGTCGGCCTCACGCAGGGGAGAGGAGAAGGGAGCCAGCACGGCTGCGCATGCCCCGCCCCACGTGCCAAACCACCAAGTCGCCCGCCGCCCGGATGAGATCGACAATGGATGTCGTAAACCGCCACCCGGGCAGCTATCACATGCCGCCATCCGGTGACATGTCATTCGGCGCCGCGTATCGGATGCCGCACCACGCGGTGGATCGATGCATCACCACCGCGACGGGCAAAGACACACTTGGTGCTATGCGGGACGAGAAGAAAACAGCGCTGGCTGATCGGAGGCCGCCGCGCGGCAGGCGCTATACATCGAGAGGCTTGGAGCAGATCGACTATCGATGACATCTGTCGATCTGGCCGCACACAAGGAGCGAAGCGCAGCTGTGCGCATGCCCCAGCTGCGCCCAACCACCGCGCCGCCACTGGCCAAGATCCATCCATGGCCAAGCCATCCTCACATCAAGAGGAAAGCCATGCTCACGTCAAGAGGAAGAGACTCATCTCCACGTGCATCCGAAGGAGGAGATTGGGCACCTACACATTGTCAAAGCTGCCAGCGGGCACGGCGCCATGCACCCATAAGCAGCTCGGAGGCGGAGGTCAGCGCGGCTTGACTACGCGTGCCGCGTCTATCCACCGCCCACCCGGCCAATATTCATCCGCGGCCAGGCCATTTCCTCACGTCAATAGGAGGGTGCCACAAAGAAGATCAAGGCAGGTCGTTCGAACTACACGGGGGCGACAAATGCGCAAAGGCGAGCGTTTGTCGCCGCCGCCGAAGCTAGACGCAGCGCGACGCCCTCGTAGCCGTGCTAGAAAGGAGATCGAGGCGGCCACCGTTACTATGGGGGCGCCGTCCCAGATTGATCACTGGAATCACTAGCTTGCATCCATAGAAATGCGCGGTCGTCGAGACATAGCGACCCTGCATCGGCGCGGAGAAGAGGCTTAGATCTGCGGATCAGCGGGCGACTGCAATCAACAGTGCTAGCCTTGGGCGGCGGTCGGTCGCCGCGGTCGGTGCCCACCACCATGCATGCGAGAGCACACGCAATCGTGCAGATCAAGATGATGGTCGGCGGACTGCGAGAACCGTCGCGTTCACTACAATAAGCTTGCGTGTAGACGCCCCGTTTACATTAGGGCGGTTCACTTTTGGCGCCTATAGCGTGCGGCCGGAGCTTGTTGCAGGCCGCCCTGCGAGGCACGGTAGGGGCTGGTGTGTGGGCTCGCCCTGCGTTGGTGGGGCGGCTCGATATCAGCCGCCCCTAATGTGCCGTCATTAGGGGGGGTGAGGGGGCTCGCCCCTGCTGTAATAACATTAGGGGCGGCTCGATCTAGAACCGCCCCTACGGTGCAATAGTGGAGTAAGGCCGAACCAGCACCTTCTTCCACCTCGGGACACCCACTCAAACTCGAAAAAAAAAAGGTTGGGTGGCCTTGGGCTCCTCCCAAAAATTGGTCTACTAAGGGGAGGTTTTCAACTCAAATCCTTTGGTGGGGAGGCTCAAAAGGTAAGAAAATGCTAATCCTACCACTTAATTCGATTTTTAATGGTTAGTTGTGGAGTAATTTAAATTTTGCTTTCCTCTCACTTTCTATGGTGCTTGAGCTTTATATGGAGCAAAGTAGAGCTTAGGTTTGGAAGTGCTAGTGGAGATTAGTAAAAGTATTGAATTAGACCCATTTTTAGTGGCTCTTACATGTGATTTTAGTGGAGTAATAAAATAGGTAGGGTTTCATGTGTTCATGGTTGATGAACATGTGTTTTTTTTTAATTCTTAGTTTAAATTTGTAACAAGTTTTTCTCTCTCATATGATGTGCAAATGCTATTATTTTTTTTTCTAAAATTTTCTAAAATGATAACCTTTTAGTGTGTGCTACAACTTTGATATTAATGCATTTATTAATTTTAACCATTTAGGGTTTGCCATGTATATGTACTCATATATCGACTAATTAGTCATTTGATGTATTTTCTTTCTTTGTTGTATTAAAGGATGGAGTGCGGGAATGCCGGGGATGTATGGCACGTTAAGGTGGAAGGAAGGTTTTCGTGACGAGCTAAATAAATTTATTGAAGCCGCGAGAATCATGCAAAGACATTGAAACAGGATTCAATAATATATCCGTCTTTGTGATTGCAAGAATGAGATAGCATATAGAGATGTGAAGACCATCGGACAACATTTGATTACACGAGGATTTGTTGCGGATTAGACAATGCGGATTCATCACGGTGAAAATGTTGTTGGTGACATCGACTTCGAAGATCTAGGAGATGACCAAAACCCTAGAGCGCTTCTCTCGGTATGTAGATGAGCTTCAAACGGGAAGGAACCCGAGCATGATAGTCAACTACAGCGATGGTGATGGTTGGCATGGTATGGACACAAATGTCGTTGATGGTGCGAGGGGAAAGGTGATGTTGATGATGATGTCGTAGCACGTGAAGGGGATGAAGATGGCGATGATTATTTGGAAGAAATGCTTAATGCCATTGGACCGAGAAATATTGCGGAAGAGCGTGAAGGTATAGAGAACCTAGAGAGAGTGAGAGCGACATCGAAGGAAAGCGTGTATGGTGTTGAAAAGGTTATCGACACCTTTGGGACGCTACTACGTTTTGTGCTTGAGCTATTGATCTTGAAGGCTAAGTACGGTTGGTGGGATTTGTAGTTTCAATGATACATTTGCGTCTCTCTGTCATGGTTCTTTGCCACAACCAAACTCGATTACCAGATCAATACCTACCAAGCAAAAAAAGGTTATAAGTCCATTAACAATGAGTGTTGAAAAGATCCATGCATGCCAGAACCATTGTATCCTTTTTTTTGTGGTGACACGTTCAAGGGGCTAGATAAATGTCCTAGGTGCGGAGCTAGTCGGTACAAGAACAACAATCTATATACAACGGGGCCCGAGACCTCCATTGGAAACAAGAGGAAGAAGGGTGGGGAAAAAGCCGGACGAGGATTCTAATCTCGAAAAGGACACTCCGTTAGGAATTGATCGGCGTGAGAAGAGTTCTGCCTTGGTAATGTGGTACTGCCCGGTGACCCATTTGTTTGAGGCGAATCTTCCTAAACCCCAAAAAGCCGCAATGATGACATGGTGGCAAGATGAGAGCAAGATAGATGATGATAAGATTGCACACCGGCCGATGGTAATTTCGGTGGCAAAACTTTGATAATAATCACAAAGACTTCGCTCAAGACCCAAGGAATGTACGGTTTGGGTTAAGCACCCGATGGAGTGAATCCCTTCAATGAGAGGATGACTGACCATAGCACTTGGCGATGATCTTGACCATGTACAACATCCCAACGTGGTTGTGCCGGTTGCGAAAGTACCTTTTTCCTTCTTGTTCTCATCTCAGGTCGAAAACAACCAGGCATTGACATTGGCGTGTTTATTGAGCACGTGTTGCAAGAATTCGAGAAACTATGGAAGAAAGGGGGGTGCTGATGTATGATGCGTTCGAAAGGAGGAGTTCTTATGTCGAGCCATAATCATTGTTTCTATCAATGACTATCCGCGATGTTTGCTTTGTGCAGGACAGATCAAAGGGAAGGCGGATGCGTGAGTACGCTTGGATGGTACTATATGGGTGTATCTAAATGCATCCAAAAAGGTGGTTTACTTGCCCAGGCAATCGGCGCCACTTAAAGAGAAATCACAAGTACCGGCGTGAAATACAAACACTTTGGTTCGACAACAACCTTGTAGAGGCGAAGACCCTACGGAGAGGCGTCAATATGGACAACATGTGTTTCAGAATGGTGAAAAACTTGCACATTGTCTACGGAAAGATGAATCTAGATGGGACGAACAGAGATCGAAGTACACCTCCTGTCGAGGCGTACCTTTCAAGAAACAATCCATCTTCTTTCGGTATCTCGAATATTGGCCAAAGTTCGAGGTTCCCCATGCAATTGATTCTATGCACTTGAAGAAGAATGTCTTTCAAAGTACCATGGGTACGTTTGATGGACACGAATAAGTCGAAGGATGGTCTAAATTCACGAAAAGACATGGTGCTGACTAAATGTGAAGCCCCGAGCTTCACCTGTACTTGAGAAGAATGGAAAATACACCCTGCCCGCGGCTAGCTTCAACTTGACCCTAGAAGAGAAAGGGCTATATGTGCTTATCTAAAGGCGATCAAAGTTCGAATTGGGTTTCAGCGAACATCAAGAAGCTAGTGTCCATGAAGGACCTATCAATAACACTTTGCAAGGCTCATGATTGTCATGTAATGCGGCGGTGTTCCTACCTATTGTGATCGGGGTTATAAAGCGAGAATTCTTGAAAATGGCCATCACTCGCATGTGCTACTTCTTTTTGAAGATATCCCGAAAGGCGATTGACGGGGAAAGAGCTTATTTGAACTACATGATTTCGCGGTGGAGACCCAAAACCAGCTAGAAATATGTATGCCTCGCTTATTCGATATAATGCCACATCTCATGCTTCACATGGTTCATCGAATAGAGGCTTGGGGCCCTTGCTACTTGCATGAAATGTGGTGCATTGAGCGATTCATGTCGTTTCAAACTCGATTCGTGCATAATCGAGCATATCGAAGGGCTCCATGATTGAGGGTTACAATATTTGAAGAAGTCGCCGAAAGTGCTGTCAAGAGTGGCTAAAAAGTACAAAAGAGGGATTGGTAACGCGATTCCGTCATACGGGTAGGATAATTTGGGAAAGGCATCGGTGGGAGGAAAGTATTCGATTGACCAAGAATACAAACAAGTGAGTCAAGCGCATTACGATTGTGTTAAAAGAGTTCAGCGCTTATGCGGCCAAATGCGTTGATTACCACTTGGCTCTCATTACGGGCGGAGGAATGGCGCTCGGATGGCCCGGGTCATGAAACGGCCACGAGGGAACAATTAACTTCATGGTCGAGGACCAAAACATACCCGTCGTCTGGGAAACCAAGGATGATATTACCAAAACGAGGTTAGCATTAGGGCCATCGAGACAAGTCACCACGTGGCAAGCATACGACATTAATGGGTACACATACTATACCTATGTGAAGGATAGTAAATGTGTGAACCAAAAGCAATGGGGTTCGAGTAGAAGCTATCAACGACAACAACCGAAGGATTACATACTTTGGCATCATTGAAGAAATATGGGAAATTGACTATGGAATGGAAGTGCGGGGTGCCGTGTTCAAATGTCATTTGGATGAAAGAACACCAAGCGAGCGAGATTGGGTTGAAAGTCAATGACCTCGGTGATTTAGGCTACCAACGGGACCCACGGGTCGTTAAGCGAGATGTAGCACAAGTTTTCTATTTACCCTACCCGATCGATCCTGACAAGCCAAAGAGGAAGAAAATCAAGCATGTCGTTATCCCTTGGAAACAGCGCATTATCGGAGTTGATGGCATCGAGGATGTTGATGAGCACAATGGTTATGCTGAAACGAGTTATTCCACAGACTTTCCAAAAAAGATTGAAATTTGTTGAAGAAGTTACCCAAAGACATATTGCCATGGGAGCGAAAAGGAGTCAAGGGCAAAGAGGTCACGGGGAGTTAGCTAGTTGTTAAACGTGTGTGTTTGTAAAACTTTAACCATGTATGAGTGAGACTACCTTTATGTATGTGTGAGACTACCTTTATTCATATAAGAGTCAAACTACCTTTATGTATGTGTGAGAGATGTGTCGGTTGTGAAGAATGTTTATCAAAACTTGGTCGAACCCAAAAATGTCCTACATATGGATTGTAGGTCTTGATGAGTTGAACAAAGTTGGTATTCGTGACTTTTGAATTCTAAGCCATATAGGGCTCTAAAACGAAAAAACGACAAGTTTTTTTGAAATTCAAAATTTGGGTGGTCCAAAATTGGTTTAACAAAAAAAAAGCCCAATATATGGAGTGTAGATCTTGAGGAGATACTCAAAGTTGGTATTCATGACTTTTCAGTTCGAGAACATCTAAGGCTCCAAAAAGTAGTGGCTTGTTGGTCTTTAGTTTGAATTCAAATAGTTGACTGGTCAAAGTAGGTCAAGCGAAGCCCTAAGCGGCGTCAACCGAAAAACTTTTGAATACGAACATGGTAGAGATAGTCAAGATGAACACATGTTATATGGATCATTTTTGGTTTCGAGAAAGTTTTTAGTACGCACAAGTCACAAAATCATGGATCAAACATATAGTTTATGAAACATTAGGAGAGATGTGTCAGGTTGTGAAGAAAGTTTTTCAAAACTTCGTCGAACCCAAAAATGTCCTACATATGGATTGTAGGTCTTGATGAGTTGAACAAAGTTGGTATTCATGACTTTTGAATTCTAAGCCATATAGGGCTCGGCGAAAAAAACGACAAAATTTTTTGAAATTCAAAATTTGAGTGGTCCCAAAATCGGTTTAAGAAAAAAGCCCAATATATGGGTGTAGATCTTGAGGATATACACAAAGTTGGTATTCGTGACTTTTCAGTTTAGAGAACATCTAAGGCTCCAAAAAGTTGTGGCTTGTTGGTCTTTTAGTTTGAATTCAAATAGTTGACTGGTCAAAGTAGGTCAAAAGCGAAGCCCTAAACGGCGTCAACGAAAAACTTTTTGAATACGAACATGGTAGATATAGTCAAGATGAACACATGTTATATGGATCATTTTTGGTTTTCGAGAAAGTTTTTAAATACGCACAAGTCACAAAATCATGGATCAAACATATAGTTTATGAAACATTAGGAGAGATGTGTCCGGTTGTGAAGAAAGTTTATCAAAACTTCGTCGAACCCAAAAATGTCCTACATATGGATTGTAGGTCTTGATGAGTTGAACAAAGTTGGTATTCGTGACTTTTGAATTCTAATCCATATAGGGCTCAAAAAGCGAAAAAGCGACAAAAATTTTTTGAAATTCAAAATTTGAGTGGTCCAAAATCAGTTTTACCCAAAAAAGCCCAATATATGAATTTGTAGATCTTGAGGAGATACACA